>CM043020.1:11131079-11320310 GCA_023690525.1 Holotrichia oblita | reverse complement strand
TGGTCTTTAGAAACGTCTTAGCTGTTTTCTAAAGATTTCTAAGATATGATTTTAAAGAATCTATTAATTGTTGACTTCTTCAAGAGAAGATTTTTAAAAAATTTTTTTTTAAACATGTCGGCAGCAGTAGCTCACAACTGACGAGTTTCTCAAAATTCAATTTTTTTAGGGTGCAACTTTGAATCGCTGTTTTTTCAAATACAATTAATTATGCGTTTAGTGCGATCGGTTGTCTGTCTTTAGAAACATGTCAGGTGTAGGCTGCTATAGCTGACAGATTTCTCAAAGACAAACCACCGATTTCATTGACGACATAATTAATGTTAATTTGAAAAAACATTGATGAAGTTGCACCTAAAAGAAAAAATTAAATTTTGAACAGCCTGTAGAGGCTAGGAAATACGGCAAAAACGTCAAAATTCCTCTAACCACAACCTCACAAAACGACAACAACAGATTAAATAGTAATGAAGTTCGTTAAAATTATCGTAAAAAAAATGTTATTAAAAGTCATTAACGAAAATACATAAACATCATCAGACAGTAAAAATTTTAATATGCAGAGAAACATTTTACAACAATATTAACAAAACAAATTAAATATTCCAAATGTTTGTAAAAACTTAAAAAAACAGCTATTAAAGTGGATGAAATTGATGACGATATGTGGAAAGTTCAGAGAGACGTCTCAGACAGTGTTAGGAAATCAATCTATACCTCCTTCCTTATAACCTTTTTAAAAACAGTTAAAAACGTCTGTCATATTTTTTTCAGAAGATTTCTAAAATCTGTCTGTTAAAAACCTGTTAGCTTTCAATTATTTTAGAAAGTTTCTAAAGACAGTTGCTAGAAACCTGCTGTCTATTGTCACCTATTTCACAAGATTTGCAAAGAGAATCTTTAGAAACCACTTAGCTGTTTGCTTTTTTAGAAGGTTTTTAAAGGCAGAAGTTAGAAAAATCTCAGCTGTCAAGATTTATAAAATCTATCTTTAAAAACCTTACAAACATCTCAGCTGTCAACTTCTTTAGAAGCTTTCTGACGACAATCTGTAAAAACGTCTCAGCTGTCCCGTTTTTCAAAAAGGTTTCTAACAAGTTTTTCTTTAAAAATCCATCAGCTGTCAACTTTTTTAAAAGCTTTCTAAAGGTAGTTGTTAAAAACGTCTCAGCTGTCACGTTTATTCAGAAGCTTTCTAAAATCTGTTTTTAAAAACTTGTTAGCTTTCAATTTCTTTAGATAGTTTCTAAAGACAGTTGTTAGAAATCTGTCTGTTGACACCTTCTTCAGAAGATTTGTAAAAATAGTTTTTAGAAGTCAACTCTGAACTTGTTTAGAAGGTTTCTAAACAAGTTAGTTGTCTCTATAAACTTGTCAGCTGTCACCTTCTTCAGCAGATTTGTAAAGACAATCTTTACAAAACTGTCAGCTTTTTTGAAAGGTTGGAAGTTTTTAGAAATGTGTAATCTGTTACTTTTTCAGAAGGTTTCTTTTTAGTAACCTGTCAGCTGTCAACTTCGTAAGCAAGTTTCGTCGCATCGTGGCCTCACATCATCAACTGAATACCGAATTAAACGTTGTGGTGTTGGTGTTACTAATGTTTTATCTGTATCTTACCAAACCACAATCCTTGTAATCACATTTAAAGTTTCTAAAGAGAGTTGTTAGAAACCTATCGATTATAATTTTTTTAAGTGTTTAGAAAATTGTCAACTTCTCGGAAGGTTTCTAAAGACAATCTTTAGAAATCTGTCAGCTATCAGCGTATTCAACAAGGTTTCTAAAGACTGCACTAAAGTCATTATACTTGAAAAAAATTAAGTTTTACTGGTTTGAAGTTGCCCTAAATGGGAAATTGATTTTTTTTCTTCTAAGGATTGACTTTAGAAACCGGTGTGAAGACGGTGACGGTTAATAGGTTTCTAAAGACTAGCTTTAGAAACCTTTCATCAGAAGCTGGCAAGTTTCCTGCCAAACCTACGCTCAATTAAGTTTATTAACTCTCTACGAAAACATAAATATTTTGTCACATTCTAACCAAAATTAAAAAGTTTAATTAAGGGCAATTGTTTTATGATATGTGATAACCTTTTTAAAATATATCTCCATCATCTATCACATTAAATCCACACAACACAAAAAAATATATAAAACGCCCACATTTAATTGAACCCCCTTCCTCGGTAAACAAACTATAATCAATAACCGATGCCGCTATCAGAGATCATATAGACCATTAAGGAAAGGAAATGGACAGCAGCGATAAATCTCTGAACGCTGAAACGTGATAAATGTGTCACACGAGCGAAATGTAACGGTGACTTCGTCGGAATAGCTAAAAATAACTTCCTTTTAGCAGCCCTCTTTTGTTAATTGTCATCTACCATAATTAAAAATGAAATTATATCACTTTCCATGGAATTAAATAATTAACATTTCGAGTCGTATAATCTTATTTTTTCTTCTTTCCCCGTTTAATTCGTGAAGCATTTCGTTTCGTAACCCCTTTCATTTTGATTTTGTACGGGTGACTGCTCTTTTTTTATAGTAAATGGTATTATAGGGAACGCAGCTGTCCTGGTCGTCTGTACATGCATACGTACTTTGTATAGGAACCCTAGGATAAAAGAACATTGCTCGGACTAGGTCTTTGTATGATTCTATTTAGGGGCGTCCCTTTCTATAGAGATTTATCTATTTATATATTATAGCTTCGGAGTTTGCTTCAATACATGACACCATTTTTGTATATTTATTCTTCATATTAACCTACATATTTTATTAATTAATTTTATTAAACGTTTCCCATTGACCAACATCCATTGTTTTACTCCGGTTACAACCAATTTTAATTACCGCATCTGACATCATAATATCTGTATGTTAATGGAAATAAATTATTTTATCCATAATCAGATCGACCTTGACCTGGACGAGCATTTTAAGTAAGAGAAATGTTCCTCACGCATCATATGTAATAAATAAATGTAGAATGCTATATTTATACACTTTTATCCATAATTCTGTTAGGTTGAACATCGCTAAAATTATAAAGATAAGATTTACTGTTGTACTTACTCTATTATTCTGCGACCTAATTTGTTTAAATATTCTAAACATTTTATTCATAATGAGTATTTTCTATAAAAGGTTTGTGTTTAGTTTTTTGCCCCCTATGCAATTTTATAACATTCTCTAATATGTTCCCAAGTGGCAGCGTAGTCATGGAAGCTGATACTGTCGCTTCGACTGTGTGGCTTTTACGTGATTAACACTAAATTTAACACTGTGCAGTAAGAATTATTTTATTTTATTGTAAACCTGTAATCACGTAATTATCTCATTACTAAAGGGTGTTTCAATACGAGCGATAGAGCAACGCCTCCTGTTTGTTAAACATTATTATCAAAATGGTAGAAATTTGATTGCCACCATTCGCAAAGTGCGTCCAATATTCGATCGACAGAATGTTCCTAATTCATCTATTGTGAAAAGATTAATTGAAAAATTCGAAAGTACTAATTCGGTTAGTGATGAGTGGTCGAAATTTCAGTCACCGTGTACAAGAATTGGACATCACAACAGTCACTCTTCAACGCATTCTCACTAAAGATTTCCATCTCCACATCTACAAAATTCAATCGATTCAACAATTTTTGCCAACGGACCATGCACATCAGCGAAGAGAGAGTTCACCAATTGGATCCTTAAGTAAACTGAAGTGAATGCTGATTTGGCGAAGACATCATTTTCCATTTTCACCTCGATGGCTTCGATGGCCCAAATGCGGCAAAACTGCCGCATTTGGGGAGTCAGAAAATCTACGAATGATTCATTAGAAAGCGATGCATCCAAAACGTGTCACTGTTTAGGGTGCATTGTGGTGTGAAGCAGCTCTGATAACACTGACTGTCTTGCACGAGTTTGGTTGACCAGAATTGGCCGTCATATTCTTTACGATTTAATACTTTTAAACTTCTGGCTGTGGCGTTATCTGAAGTCACAGCATTGAAGGCTGAAATTGTACACAATAATGTTATTGCAAATTTTGTCCATTTTGTATGCATGTTCTAGCTAAACCATAGCGGTTATTTACCAGACATTTTGTGTCATACATAATTTCCAAATGTATACATTATGGACCAATAAATACTTCAGTACTTTGCTACAAAAAAACCATGTTTTATTGAAGCTTAAAATCTTGCGCTCGTATTGAAATAAGTATTCCTTTATATTGTGGAGAATCACTCCACAATTTTATAGCTTCTTGGTATGACTTAAGAACACAGAAGAACTCATTTTTTAACTCGACTTCCCAATTTCAAAATCCAAATTTTTAAGGATTGCTCCATGTCATTCTAGTTATTCCAAATATTGTTACAAGATTACAAAATTAATTTTTAAAGCTGTTGTTCAAAAAACTGTTCAAAATGTCCATCTAAAAGATCAATTTAGACTAGACACTGTATTTAAAATTTAAAATAAATATAATTTTAGGTTAATGCTTGTGCTTGTGCTTGTACAGAAATGGGATATCTCTAATCATTGTATCAGGATTTTTTTTAAATCCTACTAATTACCACAAGCCAAAAGGTCAGAAGCCTCCGAGACCTTTAATCGGCATCTAGACGTGTTTTCACCCAACGACCAGGAGTACATACCAATATGCATGATGTATAATCTATAAGAACAAAATCGCATTTATTACACGTCGAAAGTTTACAAAAAAGGAAGCGCCATTAACTGCAAGGCATAAAGAAACCAGACTGAAATTTGCAGAAGAAAAACATGTTTTGAGGAGAAGAGTGGAGACAGATCTTATTTTCGGATGAAAAACGGTTTAATTTGGATAGCCCCACCCCGATGGATATTATTATTGTGACAGAAGAAAAGAATCGAGAAGAAGAATGAAACGACAATTAGGTGGAGGATCAATGTGGTGTCATCTATGTAGCTTCAATTACCAAACATAGGACAATAAAAATCCTTTCTAATAAGACCAACTTTGCTAAATTCCGTTCACGGGAAGCAGAATAATTTAAATTTATAGAAAAAATTTTGACCATCCACACGTTTCTAAAGATATCTTCGGAATGGTAAAAGATAGCGATACCTGGTTTTCGCTGATTTGTTGATAATTTAACCTACTTCTTAAATTTGTTGTCAAAGACGTATGTTTCCATTTAATGTTTTCTAGAAAAAACAAAATTTCCGACAAAATTTAAACAGCGCCCTCTAGCATGAAATTTTTTATTGTGTTTTCTTTTCCTTGAATTTTTACATCACTGCTTTGTCTCTCTTAAGTAGGTACTAAAATATCGGTAAAGACAACTTCACAACTTCTCGATCATTTTATAACGGTATTAAGAGCATTAATTGCATCATCTGGAGAAACTTGGTTTTGCTCCCCCAAGTTCTGCTGCAGATCTTCAACGTCAGATTTACTTTCTTCTTTGTTATCGCCTTCATATGTAGGAAGGTCGAGACTATTCCACTTTAGAACATCAGAAACTTTGAATGTAAGTTGGGATTAGTGTGTTAAAGAGACCCACCGATTCAGAGACTGTTGAATTTAATTTGGTGGTCCTCCAGCGGCGTTGCAGTTCAGCAAGAGGCAAATTATCTTCACTATCCTCGTTATCTTCAGCACTTTCGGAAAAATTCAAAATATTTTTCCAACATTTTGAGATAATGTTTAGAGTTAAATTTTTCATCGATGTTAGAATCGTTTGCAAAAATGGTGGCAAGAAGGCTGTTTCGTTAATGTAATCTTGTTAGTCTTATTACATTCTGATCCATTGGTTGACTTAGTGGAGTGAAATTTGGTGGTAAATACATGGTGACTATTCCTCCATCTTCACTTTTTAACTCATCTTCTGGAGGATGTGAATGAGCATTATCCAGAGTATAAGTATAAGTATAAGAGTAATGCCTTTAATAGGGAGCTTTCTTCATTTAAAAATCGTTTAACTTGCGGTACTGATGGAACTATTTTTTGAAAATTGTAAAGTCATCCATGCCATCTTAGAATGATCGTAATTCACAGGAAGCACAACATTTTTAAAAGATCTTGGTACTTTTGCTTTACCAATAACTAGCAGTTTAATTTTGTGACTTCCGGAAGTAATTCGTTATTTCGATGAGATAAATGTTTTATCTGGTAAAAATTTCCAGTATCAATCAATTTCAAGTTAATGCCTAGTTACCTAGTTAGATGCCTAGAATTCTGTTCCTCAACTGAATCTTGAAAGGATTAACGAATTTCGGTTGGGACGAAGGATTTTCTCCTCCAAAACGACGTTTAAATCGTTGAAACAATCCCTCACTCGCACTAAATTCTATACTTACTTCCTTTATTTGAGAGTGTATTAATTTTGCATTTTCTTTCATCATTTGACCAGTAATAATCATATTTTTGTTTCGCATCTTCAAAAACCATCTGTATAATATTTTTTCCATTCGTGGTAATCGAAAAACCTTTTAAAGTTCTTCTTTTGTCTCTGATTTTTAATCTTACAAATAGTAGATTTGGTCACATCATATTTCATCGATAAATTTGTCAAACTAACACCCCTATGTAACTCTTGAATTATATACGATTTTTCTTGTAGTGTTAAACATTTTAGTTTCTTTAGGGAGGCATTTTTAATACAGAAACGTTCTCTTGCACAGGCTGAAATGAAATTATATTCCACAAAATTATATAAAAAGTTTGTTCAAATGCATTCAAAAAGACGGTTTTCGAAATAATTAAAAAGCAAGGGTGAATCGATGCATTATTAAAAGAAAAATTATGTTTTTTTAATAGTACCAATCTAATACCAATCAGAATGTTAGTGAAAATAAAAGTTAAACAATTTTTGAAGATTTTTTAGAACTGTACCACAATGAGTGGCATTTATAAACTATCTAATCGCAATAGTTTCTTTTAAAAACGCTTCATCTTTCTAATAAACGTATTCAAAAGATTATAATAAGTGGTAGATCGCCAAGAGAGAGAAGAAAGATATACACGAGAGCCTAGAAACAAAATTCCCAAAATTCCCAACTTAAATGTTGATCGACTCTACTGATGTCATTTGAACTTTTACAAATCATTAACTAATACGACAAAAAATGTTACCTACCAAGCATGATGAACTTCCTATTTTCGTTATAATTTAATCTATTATTCAATTTTTCTTACCTTGTTCTAACACATTCTAATTTTCATATATACCACATTTATCATCTGAGAACATAATTTATTTACAAAAAGTATCATATAAAAGCATTATATACAATAAGAAACGATGTAATTGCACTTCTTTATTTTTACATAATTTGACTATATATCATTTACATATCTACACAACAGACGAAACTTCTTCTTGCGTTAATACAACATTACACGTACTTGATACTACTTGGTCTGTTTTATTTAAAATCCTTCGTTTAATACTAATCAGCTTCGACCTCCTCCTGCAGAATTACTTTGAAACTGAACGGCTGGAAGATGTAACCTTCGCCCTTGTAGAATTTACTCATAAATTCCACCCTAGAATTATCATCAAATTAATCACAACATATCTCTAATTAGGGAATTCAATATTTTACCAATGCAGACGAAGAGTGTGAAGGAAAGCGCTCAAACCTTCCATCATGACCAAGATGGCGACCGTCAGGGCCGCCCACGCAGCGAAAATTAAAAACAAAGCTACCGATCCGACGAAACCATCCATGAAGCCCATTTGGAGCACCATCGTCCACAATACCTCCGACAGTTCTGCAAAATTATAAATGCTATATTGGTCAAACTAAACAATATTTAATGAAGGGATGAACTTACGTGCGTGAGCCAAGGATAAAGCCCACAAACGCAGGTAGGAAGCCGTGTGCGATATCGTACTGAGCACGTATTCTATCGTGTGAATAGCCGAATGGATGAAGATTTCACTGATGGGTTCTTCGTGTTCCTCGTGTTCTTCATGGCGAGGCGCTGATTGAGCTATGTCGCTGGCGCTTTCCGGTTGGAGCTCCATACCTTGGTTAACATCACCGTTAGCACCGCTCTGAAAATGTTGAAAATTAAATTTCGTAAAATTTAAAATAAATTATTTCATATTTACCGCCTTCTTTTGTGATTTTCTCGATGACATCACGTAGAAAGGTTTCCCCAATAACATGACAGGAATGCATAGTAACGCCACCAAAACGAATATCAACTGTACAGTTCCTTGACCTTCGAACATATATTCCAGGCAATCTGGATCGTGATCGTTTTGACTGAACAACATCATGTTGATGAAATAGATGAGGACTGAAGGTGCACACGAGGAGCCGTACGCCATTTCACCTAAAACCAAATTTTTGTTTAAAGGAAAAATTCGATAAGATATAACTGGACTTACTCATATCAGCCGTATACATAATCCATTTCATGAACATCATAACCACCATCCACAAGAAGAGCAAACAAAGGAAGATGATCTGTGGTATGAAGAGCAGGAAGAAGTCCTCCATGTGGCGGAAATGGGCGTAGTTCACGACGCTCATGCAAACGCCGAAGATCATGTGGAACACACCGAAGATTATCGATAATTTCATTTTGAACGAGTTGAGGAAAATGATTTTATTTGAGGCTAACTGCAAACAAACATTTAAAATAAATTATTTATTGAGGTACAAATTTTTTTAATTTAATTTTTCAGTGCTCTTATTAAAATACGGCTAACTATTAAAGTACAAAGACTACTGACGTCAATACCACAAAGTAGTTTTTGTGTTGATTTGACTGCAGCTTCGATGGATATTTAATTTTCCATACCAGAAAAGTATGCTTTGGTATGTCAACAACTCTTCATTTGCAGATGATTCTTCATCGTCTAAATCGCCAATCTCTTGGGAATCCTGTTCGTCGACAACGGTGACAACAAACTATCTTGGAGTCCTAGAATGTAGTTTTGACCTAACATCCTAAAATATAGGGTGCATTTCCTGATAATAGAGGAGTGGTTCTTTCTTAAATGCACCTGTTGTTGACGCATTGAAATTTGCAAACTTTTGTTGACATCTTTTTGCATCTATACTACAACCGGCATTGTTCATCTCCTGCAATATATTTTGCCACAGTTTTAAGTCCGATTTAACGGTAAAGATGGTAGCACTCGTCAATAAAAGCTGAGTAATGTGGTTGAGCATCTGTTAAGAGGTACTCACCAAAATTTCAGCCATTTTTGACGCGCAGTTGTTTAACAATCGTTTGAGTGAATCGATTGCTTTTGTGAAAATGGACAAAATTGTTTTTGAAAGACAATAAAAAATAAAAATCACTGCAAAAGGCGAAATTTTAAAATAAATCATAGTAACGCAAAAACAGTTGAAGATAGTCAAATCAAATACAGAGTTTCGTAAAATCAACACGCAATCATAGCGTGTTCTATTTAAATTAAGAAAGACGGCTGTTGATCATTCTTACCCTGAAAGTTTCAAATCCATAAATAGTTAGGGATTTTGGAAATTTCTAATGAACAAGTTCTCTGGTAGACTTTGTATATGTGTTGGAACATCTGACGAAGGGAGTAAGAAAGGAGAGGGTAGTTTTGGATTATAAATAATCTGATGGAAAGTTTCGAGGGAAAAGTCGTAAACAATAATGTAGAGCTGACAGCTGTTTCTGGCAAACAAGAACTATGACAGGCAAACTATTGTCGCTATCTTTTAGTACTTATAAAACAGTTATATATTTGTCTTAACTTTTTTTTGATATGTTTTATAGTTTTGGAGATATTAAAGCAAATAGCGAAGGGTAGCTTTAGGCTTTAGGGTGCCCCACACCCCGAAATCGCCCGCGGGCGATTTAGCATCTATGGAAGTTACCGTTGTTCTTACACTGCATCAGTCTACAAACCCAGCAAATTTCATTTAAATCGGTCACCACCAAATGCCTGTCTTTCCTTGTGAGTCAAATATTATAAAAAGAATTTCGAAATTAACTGAAGTACTTTGAGGAAAAATTTACAGAAGTGTCAAGTGCAGCGTTCGAACAAGAGAGAGGACAAGCGATAAAGGATCTTCGAAAAGAGTTTCAATTTGGCAAGTTGAAAGTATTCGCCAAAAAATGTCCTACCTTGTCAACGTTGTGGGAGAAGCTTATTGAAAACAAAAAACAATGGTTTTAAATATGGCAAAATTGATAAACGATGTGTCATCATGGAGTCAGAAAGTATAAAGAAACTCGGATGAAACGATATCCATGACATCGAAAGCAGAGGCTGGATTGATAGTTCAGATATGTGTAATTATATGTAATATGTGTGAATTATAATTTTACATTGTGGTTCCGAAAATGGTTGGATTGGTAAAATGTTGTCAGCAAAAAATATCAAATCGTCTCATCTTGACTACCACGAAGGCATGAGAATTATTTGAAGAGTGGTTTCAAAAGAAGTTATTGCCTGTTTTGCTCGGGAGGAGTGTTATTGTAATGAACAACACTCAATATCATTCACGGCAGGTCAGTAAAATACCCAGATTAAGCAGCACAAAATCGGATACAACAACAACTGTTAGAAATATTACATACGAGGCCGTTTGAAAAGCAATATTATGTGGATAACATGTCTGCCAGAGCTCCAAAAAAAGCAAAACCTATTTTTTCTGTTGGGAAAGTGATGATTTTGGAACAGTCATCGAGTTATCTTAATCGATTATCTTCAAACATGAAAAACCGTTACAGAAGCATCATGACTTGACAAGCTAAAGCAGAAATTGCTGAAAAACAACCAAATTTGCAAGAAAAAAAAGTTTTGCCAAGACAATGCGCCGTCTCACTGAACTGCTTAACCAGCCTTTTTACTCTTCAGTTCTAGCCCCAACCGACTTCATTTGGTTCCCTAATCTAAACAATGCAATCGCAGAACAGGGATTTTCGTCAAATGAGGAGGCCATCACTGTCGTAAACAGTTACTTTACAGAGAAAGAACGATTTTGTCTTTGTTAAGTCGGAAACTTATCAGACCTCCCTCGTAAGTGTCAACAAATTACAAGTACAAATTGGGGGAAAAATGTATTTAACAGTTCTGTGAAGCGACATAATAACAGATCCAAGACTTACCATCCATGCAGGATCCACACCAATGAAATAAGGTTCTCCGACATAATCATAGCTGGGATTCAGCTGAATTTCTTGATGCGCATCAACTTCCAGATAAGTTGAATTCGCAGTCCAACTTGTCCCGAATATATTCATCGTTTTCGAAAAGATATCGTTGTATACGAAACCAGTGTAGATCGAGAACATACCCATAAGGAGCACGATGTATCTACCAGCGAAGAATATGTTCCAGATTTCACTGTTGCTCTTCTTCGCCATATGTTTCTTCTCATCGACAACCATGTACAAACCGAAGAGGAACAATATAATACCGTGACCAGCATCACCGAACATAATAGCGAACAAGAATGGGAAAGTGATGATGGTGTATAATGCTGAAATTAAAACAAAACATGCTCTTAAGTAAACACACAAAATTACTCAGAATAGAGATGTGTTCACCTGGATTTACTTCGCGATAAGAAGCTACACCGTAGGAGTCGATCAAATTCTGGAAACCTCTTGTAAACTTGTTGGTCCTGTTGAAAGTCGGCGGATTCTCGTTCGTCTCGATTACGTTCAAGAAAGATGCAATGGAACTTCCACCAGCACTCTATAAAATTCAATCGAATCATCAAAAATAGATTCACAACACTCAGATTAGACTTACCGAGCCATCAGCTAACGCTTTCTGCACAACTGGAATATCAGTGACCGGCACCCAACACTCACCGATCAAACACTTCTTAGTAACGTCCATATTAAACATGTTTAGTGTGTGGTAAATGGCCTTCATCTTCCTCACCATAACAGTCCAATTTTGCAACTCTTTAGCGACGCCTACCAAAACTCTCTGGCGATGGTCTTTAGTTTGATTCAACACCTACAAAGATCCTATTTAATAAAACTGCCTTTTATCAATTTAATTCGGTGGAACTCACCAATGTAACATCTTCAATTTGCGTACGGACATTCTTCAACATCTCCTCACGTTCCTGACTAATATTCGGGCAGGAGTAAATCGAAGCGTGGAAACCAGTACAAACTTTATTAATACGACTCTTCAACTGCTCACCTTGATAAAATGCAACGAACACGGTTTTATTCATTAAATTTCCCTGCGATAATCAACTCAATTTAATCTTAACCTTATTTAAACTCTCAACGACCCACTTACAGTACTCGGATCCTCTAGGGCCTCCTCGATTTCGGCTTGCTTCAGGAAAACATTGCCTCTGGATATACGCCATAACATCCGTTCGAAAGCTGGAATTCTCTCCCTGTTGATCACACCGGCTACGAATCCCAAACGACCTCTTGCGATGCCAGCGGTTTGGGCATCCTCGTGAAGTTTCTGCGAGGTATCGGGTCCGTTGATCTCCCCTTGTTCGACTAGGAATGCGTGGGTTTTCTCCAGAACTTGGCGAAGCTCGACGAAACCGAGATAGTTGGATTTTAAAGAGACTGCGTTTTCGCTGAGTTCTTTGATTTCTCCTTCGGTTTTTCTAGATGAGCCTATTTTAAAACAAAAGCAATTTTTTAACATAAAATAGAGACTATAAATCATTATTATTCTGGTTTCTTGCAGTAGAAGTTTATAGTTTATAAATAGACTAATTCGAATAAATTCGACGCAATTTAAAGCATATCGTAAGAGAGTAATTTAGATAATATTAAACTGGATTAATTCTAGAATTACATCAAATAAAACGAACGTCTATAATTAACTCCAATTATACTAAATTATAATCGGATAGTTAGCGGATAAGATCCTACCTCTAAATCAATAATCTCCCTCGGATTTGGAGCTTTAGGCAATTCTCTAACGTCAGGGATGTGAACCCCATCCTTCCTGACTTCAGCTTCGATATATCTCAACTTCCTTTCCATTTCGTCGCATCTCCTGACTTCGGTCACGAATTTCCTTTGAAAAGCGTTGACATCTTCGTTTAACTATAACAATTTGTGGTTATTATTTTTTTATATATTGAAAATGTGCAGTAACATATGGAACATCTTAAAATTGTCATTACTAGATAGATAGATAGATAGATAACTTTATTTAAATAAACACCAAAGTGTATATAAAACGTCAACGTAAACAAAATATGTGTATATATATATATAACTAAAGAAGAATTAACTAAATAAGTACATGTATATATAAATATCAATAACTGAGAGAGGACGCCCGCAAAATAAAAGAAGCATAAAGATATAGGTAAAAGTAAAAAAGCTAGTTTCTGTTAGTTAGCAGAAACTCTTCTACTGAGTAAAACACGTGTTGGAGGAGGTATGCTTTGAGGTTGTGCCGAAATATTCGGTAGTTACGGCAGTTTTTTATGTCAGGCGGAATTTTATTGTATATCTTGATACCCAGATTGGCCATACTCATACTGGTAACTTGTAGAGTACGCAGATCTTGCCGTAATTCGAGCTTTTGCCTGGTGTCATGGCTGTGTATATCTTTATTCGTTTTTATTGCGTCTATATTTTTAAAAATATAAGTGGCAGCTTCCAGGATGTAAAGGCAGGGCAGGGGCAGTATACCATACTCTACAAATAGCGGTCTACAGGAATCTCGAAAGTGAGCTCCATCAATAGCACGCACTATTGCTTTCTGTGCTAGTTTGACTAATGGAGGAATGAAACTCAATTTACAGAAATGCCAATTTTTTCAAAGATGAAGTACCATATTTGGGATTTATTATAAATAAAACTGAAATTACCATTGATAAGAAGGGGATAGAAGATTGGTGGACAAGTGGCATAGTTTATTTAAAGAAGGAAGGGAATCCCTTGAAGACGACCCGAGGCCGGGCAGGAGCATTGAGGTGACTACGCCAGCACTTATCCAAAAAGTTGAAAAAATTGTACTCGAAGATGCTCGACTAAAGAAGAAACAACTCGCAGAAATGGTTGGAGTATCCGATACAACAATTTTTAAAATCCTACACGATCATCTCGGCATGTCTAAGGTCAGCGCAAGATGGGTGCCGAGAATACTCACGCCGCCGCAAAAACAACAGCGCGTAGAGTGTTCGCGTGCATTTTTGCACCTCTGTAATGAAGACAAGGATGGTGTATTGAGTCGAATTGTTACTGGAGACGAAACTTGGGTTCGTCATTATGAACCTAAGTCCAAACAAGACTCCATGCAGTGGCATAAAAAGGGCACAGCACTTCCCAAGAAATTTAAAGTGTCACAATCAGTTGGGAAACTCATGGCAACGGTATTTTGGGACTCGGAAGGAATATTGTTGATTGATTATAAAGGTAAAGGTGTTTCTATAACCGGAGAATATTACGCTTCAATATTAGAGCGACTAAAAGAAGCCATTAAAGAGAAAAGACGGGAAAAATTGACGAAAGGTGTGCTGCTTTTGGACGACAACGCGCCCGTCCACAAGAGCCGCGTTGCGTTAGCTGCCCTGCATAAGGTGGGCTTCGAAATTGTGAATCACCCACCCTACAGCCCAGACATGGCCCCGAGTGATTATTACCTGTTTCCGAAAATGAAAAAAGAGCTGCGGGGTAAAAAATTTACTGCCAAAGATGAAGTCAAGGAGGCAGTTTCGGCGTATTTTGCAGATAAAGAGAAATCATTTTTTTATGAGGGTATAAATAAATTAATTGAAAGATGTGAAAAATGTATCCGTCTTGCAGGTGAATATATTGAAAAAGAAAAATAATTTGGTTTTTTTATTTCCACCCCTTATTCCCCATTCCGCGAATATAAAAACGCTCCCTCGTATCTAAGGATTATTGTAAAAGGATTTTACAAGACATACATTTAAGATATGGACATATTGGAGCAGAAAAGTTATTTTTAATATTTCGCGAATATTTTTTTAGTAAGAGAAATCACAAGTTATATAAAGAAGTATTTGGTCAAAGAATTTAAAAAGAATAAGAAAATAACAAGATATAAAGTAAGCGATTGAATTATTTTAAAAACTTTGAAACTAGCAAACAAGAAGGAGAACATTGCCGCAAATTTGTTAATGCCTTACAAAGGACCATATATTACTATAAAAGAAGTATTAGGAGAGAAAACTTATCATTTAGGACATATTGATTCTGATATTCATGGCGGAGTATTCTCTGTAGAATTCATTTTTCATTATAAATAATTTTGATTTTTAATATGTTATATTTTTTTTACATATTTTAATAATTTTGTGCATCTCTCAAAGTTGCTCCATCTTGTATTTTCTTATTTTGTTAACAAGACACATCATTTCTTTACAATTTCTTTTTTTATTTATTACAATAGCTTAATTTTTGTAAAAGATACAAGGGTTTAAGAAAAATCTTACATTTTTACATTTTTCCTATGGTACTAACAATAAGTTTACGAATTTAACTTAACACCGAATTTAATAAAAAGAAATTAAAAAGAAAGTGAAAAACTTAATACGAAGTGTTTCCTCCACGTGTACGGATAACAGCTGCAATTCGTCTTGGCATGCTCTCAATTAAGTTTTGAATGTAAGCCTGGTTGATTTGATTCCATTCTTCAGTTAGAACGTCACTAAGCTGTTGTAAATTTGCAGGCGTTGGTACACGAGATCGTATTTTCCTCCCAAGTGCATCCCAAACATGCTCAATTGGGTTTAGGTCTGGGCTTAGAGCAGGCCAATTTACTACTGAGATTTCAACCTCGGCTAAATACTCAAGTACAATTCTGGCATTATCATGATCGGCATGAAATCATCTCCGATGAACGGTGCAAAAGGAACAATATGTTGCTCTAAAACTTCTCTTATGGCTCTTATCTCCCATGGCTACGCCGTTAATTATAACCAAGTCCGTCCGAGCTTCAAAATTTATGCCACCCCACACCATTATCGAACCGCCTCCATATCTTACTCTAGGAAAAAAATGGTTTTGAAAGAAACGTTCACCAGTTCTCCGGTAAATTATTTCACGTCCATCTGGTGTTCTAAGACAAAATCTGGACTCATCCGTGAATAGGATGTTGCTCCATTCTTCGTTACCCCAATTTATGTACATGTTCCCTAGCAAATCTAAGGCGTTCAACTCGATGGTGTCTCAATAACTCTAGACCAGTTGCAGGTCTCCTAGAACGCAGTCCAATATCAAACAGCCGCCTTCTTATTGTTCTATCACTTACTTGAACTTGCCTTACATCCTCTAATCTGTTTTTCATTTGCACAGAAGTAACTTTTCTGTCTCTCAAAACATTTAACGTTATAAAGCGATTATCTCGCTCACTAGTAGATTTCTTTCGACCACAATGATTTCTTCTTGTGTATACACCAAATTCATTAAATCGTTTAACAGGTCTTTGAACTTTACATCTCCCAACACTCTGGCCACATAATACTGTGACCTACCATCCTGAATCAAAGCAACAGCTCTCGCTGCGTCGGTTACAGAAAGATCCATATTTTAAATTACTATTCGACAAGAAACACGTTCAAAAACGTAATTGACAAGTTTTAGAATTCACAACTAACAGTATTTCAATGGCCCTCTATGCATAAACGATAAATTCGTAAACTTATTGTTAGTACCATAGGAAAAATGTAAAAATGTAAGATTTTTCTTAAACCCTTGTATCTTTTACAAAAATTAAGCTATTGTAATAAATAAAAAAAGAAATTGTAAAGAAATAATGTGTCTTATTAACAAAATAGGAAAATACAAGGTGGAGCAAAATTGACAATCCATATGTGGTTTTAAAGTTGATTTAAAAAAAACAGACTTTGTGTCACCCTGTATAAAATGATGTACGCCAAATTTTCTTAAAATTCCAAAGATGTGATAGATTACATTTAAATTTACCTACGATATCCAAAAAAAATGCATCAAATCGAATTTAAAATAACAAACTTATTAACGAACAAACTTCATCAATTTTTTGAGTGGATCGATTATTTTGCCGGCGAGTGTAGCATGCTATAATGAATTATTCGCAATTAAATAAAAAAAGTGACAGATACCGATCTTACTTTATACTGATATTACGTCACGTAGGAATAAAAGAGACGAATGAAATTTTGCATACGCACAGCTGATATTATGTAGTTACACAACATTTGAAGTTCTTCTCTGTAACATTATACAGGGTGTTTAAAAACTTAGTTGCTTATAAATAAGTTCAATCTGCTGAATCACCCTGTATAATAATAATAGGAGAGAGTGACTTACGTCTCTGAATTGTACAGTTCCTGTTTCACCCAATTCTGAAATGGATTGGTACGCTGCTTCTGGTTGGATGAAGAGTTGGGCCAGAGCCATCTCTTCGCTACGAAACATAGCCCCCATGTTGATGGGTTGTTATTAGATACGTATCTGGAACAAAGTTATAAAAAAAATTCGTTTAATTTTACGAACTCATTGTTGTATGTTTGTATGAAAAAAAAAATTTGGTCGTTATCTGATATATAGACACAATTAGTCGGTATCTGAGATAAAGGACACTTCATCAATTTACCTGATCCATTTTTATTAGATTAGACTCGGTTAACTGGTCTAAATTACGATCTAATATCTAAATTACTAATTTGTTAAACGATCGTGTAATTCGTGATGTAAAAAGTCCTCCGATTTGAATTTTTTTTTTTTTTTAATTAAATTGATAATTTAAATTTGAAATGTCAAAACTTCAACGTATTATCGGATACGTATAATACGAAATATAAATTAATGACTTTAAGATTTACGAAAGGTTAATCCTGATTTAACAGTTGTCAAGGCAAGTCGCAATAACCGCTCAATGATATTACCTCGTTCGCAGCTTCAATAACAGTTCATAAAACGAATTCTTAAGGTCGTATTTGGTGTAGAAATAAAACAATTCCAAATATTAATATTTTCGAAATCAAAATTATGTTTGTCTGTAAAAATATTGTTTAGTTTGACCGATATAGCATTTGTTACAATACTTGCAGTATTATTTATAGACCACATTACATTGATTATCTTTTTTAATGGATGTTTTTAAATGAATAAACAAGTTTTAATTCGTATTAGGTGTTAGCAGATTCAAACGCACAAAACAGTTTACGTAATAAGTTAGTATATATAATAACTAATTGCAAAAATAGAAAAACAAATACACTGACTTAAATCGAATACTAAATAACACTAAAAGCTTTTTAAGTAATAATGAAGATACTATAATTACTGAAGCTGATAAAAGTGTTGTTATGTATAAAACCTCTTGACTAGATTTTTTGCTAAGCTTTTGCCTTAGTTCTTGAACAGAATAAATTAATTTATACCATCGATTTAATCATAGAGAGCAAGAATGGACAATCAATTAAACCATGCACCAACTTCCAGAAGAATAGTACCTTCACATCTTCGTCCTTTACATCTTCTCCTTTCTTCAATTGTTCGTTATGTATAACATATCCAGATAAAATGGGAGAATTACTTCTTGTGTAAAATACACTGCAGCATTTGGAGATGTTTATAGATAAACATTCAAGTTACTTTGTAAGTTAACAACCTCATCCCATGAAGCAATAGAAGTATAAATCTTGAGATCATCTGCGATTATTAATAAAGGGAACAAACAGCAGTGGACCTAAATTGGACCCTTGAGGGACACCAGATGTGGGGAAGAAAATATAAGATCTATAGCCATTATTTTAAAAAAAAACCTAAGTAGGTATGAAGACAGTAATTGTAAAAATGTTTGGTTAGGGCCTAGCTTAGACAATTTCGCTATTAATATTTCAAAGTCAATCGTATCAAAAGCTCGGCTGAAATCTGTATAAACAACATCGATCATCAAGAGCTGTACTAATATATTCAGTAAGAACAGTTAAGTTGGTGTCAAGAAGAGATTTATCACCCCAAGGACAATCGAGCATCTCTTAATAACAAGGAGGGTTAATTAGATCATCACCTGCAACTAAGTATAGTGTAAATCTGAAACAATTGTTTGTGGTTTATTTCTATTTAAGATTTGATATAATAAAACCGTTAAACCAAGATGTAATAATTCTGGTCTTAATCTACTTTGGAGTAGATTAAGACAATTTAACAAAAACGTGACCTTGTTGACCTTCGAGTGATATCAGGAAATAAAATATAGACAAATATTTCCTAATATAAAAGAAGAGATACACTTCAATGCCACTTACTATTTTTTGATAACAAAATGAAGTAAACACTGCACATTTATGTAACCTTAAATATAACATGCATTGTTTGTTTTGTTTTTTCTATCTTAAATAAGTCATAAAAACTTATAACAAAAAGTCATTGTTATATTTATTGCAGCAATAAAATGTTTTCCTGTCTTTACATCTAGAATTTATCTAACGTCTCAATTTTGATTCTATTACCAGGCAATAAAGTAGTACCTACTATATTTCCTTTTTCTTCAAGTTTCTTCGAATATTAGAGTAATACAATTTTAAAAAACTGTTAACTTCGCGGTTCTTAATGTTTAGTCGATCTTCTAGTACCTTTTTTATATTTTTCTAACAGCTCCAAGCAATGTTGGTGTATGTTAATGTAGAAAATTGATTGTCAAATCATATGAATAAAACCAATTAATTATCGTTTTTAATTAAGTAACGTTTCTTTTTGAAGTTTAAAAAGGTATTTAAATGAGCATTGTTTATATTCTCTGGAAGAATTCTTTACTACATCATGTCAATAACATAATTTTGTTTTTCTTTACTTTCTAAATTTATATTATCCACATATTTTTCATCCATCCAGTGTCTTTTGTCCAAGTCTTTACACAATATTTTTAGTAAAGCAGTCGAAAGGTTAAAGTTCAAAAACCAGAAGGAAAATGAAACAATTAAACAAGCTTGACCAAACAAATTTTCATTCTAACGATTTGAGACTAAATGGCTAACCAAATGAATAAGAAAAAAATTATTTTGTAACCATGGACTCTATAACATTTTGAATTGTATACAACATTTTCGAATTAAATAATTCCTTCTTCCTATTTATGATACCAGCCTTACAGTTGCAGAGAGAAAAGTAATAGTAACAGTAATTGCAAAAATGAGTTCGTCTGAGCATTACATTTAATTATATTTCCAGGAAAGAACATAAATAGAATGACCTACTGATGAAAAGGATTCTTTCCACTCGATTGGAGTTGCACATCTGTCAAGTTGAATCGAAATTTTTACAAAATGGTTCCTACGTTTTCTTCTTATCTTGGAAGGACATTACAACCATGTGACAGTTTTGTCCCCTCCACCTATTAACAAATCTCTCATAGGATCTCCGAAACCACACCACGGCGAAAATATGAGATGATATGTGGCTATGAAATTCGAACAAATCTTTGTCACATCGTCACATGATGGATCTTAAAGATGTATCTTTCGAGTGTTGCCGTGGTCGTTGTAACAAACCCGAAAGATACATCTTTATGGAATTCGATTATGATGGAGCTTTCTGGAAAGACTGATTTAATAATTGAAGCTGGGAGAGATTCCAATGAATAATTTCATTCACATTTTTTCATGAACAAAAATATTTTTACAAATGCTGCTTCTGACAACCCACTTCCTACCTTATATCTTATATCTTCCTACCTCTCGAATACGGCAAGTTTTCAGCCTGTCAGTCTTTATGAAAATATTTTTGTGTTACCGAAAAACAAAAAAAAAGTCCAAAAAAATAAATTACCTTTAGAGCAAAACAATCCAGAACTAAATGATAGTTGAGATACACAAAAATTCAAAGAATAAGAAATGGAATCCAAAGACTTGACATTTT
The DNA here is from genome assembly GCA_023690525.1 of Holotrichia oblita. Taxonomy (NCBI): domain Eukaryota; kingdom Metazoa; phylum Arthropoda; class Insecta; order Coleoptera; family Scarabaeidae; genus Holotrichia; species Holotrichia oblita. The sequence goes on along the minus strand of CM043020.1, from coordinate 11,299,504 downwards.
TGTGGAAAATCCTATGCTCTAAGTTTTATAACATTTTATAACATTTTTTTGAAATCTTACTCGATTAAAGCTCAATAAAAGCGAAAATATGAAAATTTTAAAAAGTTTGAAACAACGACGAAACCGGTTTCATAAAACTAGTTTCATGAAGTATGAAACTCTTATTTGCATCGAAACGATGCCAGAAGATCAAGTTTTCAACTCAAAACTCGTTGAAGCTGTAGAAAAGTATCCATTCGATAAAAATGTTGAAATTTGTCTGGATCTCTATGTAGTTCTTTGGCCAATACATAACTGATGTGACTTCTGGCTTGTATTAGGGGATGAACCCAATAATTTCCGTTTTTTTTCTGTTTCGATACCAGCACCATAGTGCTACAACGTCCTCATCATCCGACCACATTTCAGAAACTGATCATCTACCATTCTCGTCAATGTACTGTCAAATATGAAACCAATTTTGTAGTCTGCCTCTGTTACAATTTCCAAGTACTATACCAACACCATCTCTAGTTAGCTTCTTATTGTAGTTATTGTCGTCTAAACCATTTTCATATTCTGAATGAAATCAAGAAATCAATGTTGATATAATGGAGACATATCTTGATAGCAGCTGAGCTTATGACTGTGCTCTGTTTTCCAAAACAGTATAGGTTTGAAGAAATAAATGAAAAAACAATAAATTTGATGTATCCACCAACATGTTTGAAACGTCTCCAATCGTTCAAAACAAGCTTCAAAATATGCCCTAATTGAGATTTACAATAATTCCCACAAATATTAATACACAACAAACATCATTTTTCCTAGTAAATTAAGTTCCTGGTTCGAGCAAATTTCCACGGATTTTATTAATTTGAGGTAGGTACGTATCTCTGAAGCGTGTTGTAATCAAGTCGGTAAATGCAATAAACCGCAAAAGCATTAAAAAACGTTTTACGATAAGAATTAGATTGTTCATTAGTAATACATGCCCACCGCACATATATGTATGTATTTTTTTTGTACATATAGGGTGACGCAGGAGTTGTGATTTCACGGAAAATAATTTAAATAATTTATTTCTATTAATACTGGATTAATTTATTCGATTCTTTACGACTACTAACATAAAACCGTGTTTAATATAATGCAAAATTTACATTAAATATTCTAGATGTAATATAACGTTTCAGTTGCGCAAGCACTTTGTTCCTTTGAGGTAAAGCGTTACAGTATATAATTAAGGGTTTCCAATTAATTAGTTGATGGACTTCAGAGTGGATATTACAAGCGAAAAGCTCAGGGCGTGGTATTATATTTAAATAACTTAATTTAGTTATATATAGCTATAGTATTACGATCTAAAACACCGTAAATTACAGCATAATAAATTACTAAAATGAAAATTATACGTAAACACAGCAGGTAGGTATATTTTTCTTTCGCGCAAGCCGCATATTTATAATTTAACCAAGTATAATGCATGTAATACGTTAAGATGAAATAAAACACAACACCTTGCTTGTATAAACATGAAGTAACCTTCCCTTCTTCAACGCCCACGACATCCATATTATTTTTGAGTTTATAAAATATGATGGAAGGAATTATAATTTAGGCAGGTTTATTCAGGTAAGAATTTGCTAATCAAACCGGAAACACCGAACTAAGTTGGCTAAAAAAAAACCTGATTTTCAAACGTATACACACAAAAAGATACCACACCTTCCTAGGTTAGTGGACATCCATTATACCAGTTAACTTAATTTAAAAAGACGAATTTATTAACATATTCATACTTTTACGACTGGCTTTGCTCGTTTATAACCGAATATAGTAAGTTTTTTCTCGATTTAATTTGAAATGCGCTCTTTGATACGTTTGGACTCGTGTATAACATCTCTTTAGTGTGTCATTATTACTGTCCCTCATTACAGGATGACCTCAATTGAATGACCTTTACATGAAATAATATCTGATGATGTATTAAATGCTATACTAGATATGTTCGTATAAAAACTTTATCGTGGAATTGTTAATGAGTGCGTAAATATTTTTGACACTGCAAATAAATTAAATTTCCTAATTGATTATATTGAGTTTTAAGTGTCGATCGATTGATATAATGGAACAAGTTAAATATCAAAAATTGTAAAATCTCAGTAGCAAGCAACGTCAAAAAGACTTTTGAACTTTCCTGAGTTGGTCATACTGATTTTAATATGGTAACACTGCATAATTGGCGAACCTGTTTATCTATATTTTATGGTTAGGGTTATTATTTACATTTTAATTGTAACAAATGTCAACTTAGTAATAAAACACGAAGGAAATATGAAAATAAAGACACTACAACAAGACAATACACACAAATGACAGCTAATAGATAAGTGTTGACACTATCGTTTTGATATTTCACATATAAATTCAGTATGAACAATTCACGAAAGTAAATATTTCCCAATTTTATGAATCCAGGGACTTTTTTGTTGCCAACTCAATGTGAGCATTCTAAATTGAAGTGTAGTGGTAGCATAAAAATCCCTGGTTTGCTGGATTTTCATACTAACATTTGATTGTTTTCGTTTGCTGTCATTTTGTCATTCCTGGTTGCATATTTGTAGATTACTGAAGCAATATACCTAACCTTTACAGAATCTGTCAAAACAATTTATATACAAGTTAGTTCGCACTATCATTGCTGCCAATTATTCACTGTTCCCAATTGAAAATTTTAGATAACTCACCCTTCACTTGGCTTTGTTCACCTTGTATATTTTTTCTATATTAGCAACACTTCGTATCAACTGGGAAATAACGTTTTGTTTCATTGGCAACATTGTCTGTCAGATAATTAATTTATTATGTTGGTTACACTTTGCTTCAAACGTCATGTTTGACATTTGTCATTTGGATCAGTAAAATTGCATTCTTTTACTGTAGAGACTGTATTATTATCTATTTCAAAGTAGAGAACAGTTATAAATGATCAATAAACATTATTATACATATATAAATTATGTAGGCAATACATTCAATTACTAATACAAACTTGAACCTAGTTTGAATATCCAATAACATGATTATGTAAAGCCCTCAGATACCAATCCATTATACCGCGCCTTCAAAACCTTTCCTCATCAGAGTAGGCTTTTTTGTCAGTTTAGTTATCATAGGTTGGTGCAAATGCGATGCTTTTCAAAACTTCAAATTCTGACAGTTGTCAAACTTAAATTCAAATAATTGACGTTTATATTTTTTTAATTATTTTATTATAATGTTAGAATTAAAACATTAAATATTTATAATTCAATGTTAGATTTTGGTACGAGAACAGTATTGTCAATGGTTTTTGAATAACGTAAATAATAACGATGTTCTTGACAAATGTTATTTTTCTGATGAGGCGTGGTTCCATATCTCTGGGTATTTAAACAAGCAAAACACGAGAATTTGGTCTGCAGATAATCCACATGAATTCACTGAAACTTCGTTGCATCCGCAAAAAATAGGTGTCTGGCTAGCAGTTTCAAGAAGACGAATTATTGGGCCTATATTTTTTAACCAAACCGTAACTGCTGAAAGATATCGAACTTCATGATGATGAACTTACGGTAGGATATTTCCAGCAAGACAATGCACCAGCGCACAAATCTCGAGAAACAATGGCTTTTTACAGCAATTTTTCGATACAAGAATTTTTAATTTTCCTACAAGATCTCCAAACTTCGTAATGCTATTGTTAATTCTTGTGCTGACATCACCGAAGAAATCTTAATAAATGGCTTTGAAAGCATGAAGCGTAGAGTTCAACTTTGTCTACAAAACAACGGTCAACATTTAAAACATCTGCTTTAGTATTATTTTCTCTCAATTTTGGGTTTTACAATAAATATTTTTTCAAAAACTTAATTACTCTATAATTATTACAGATACACATTTATATGACATAACCAAACTGTGAAAATGATGCATTTCTGACAGACATACATGCACTCTGGCCAACCATTAAAAGAAAGCATGGCCGACTCTAATGAGGAAAGATTTTGAAGGCGCGGTAGAAAGCAATGATTACTCATAAATAGGTATGATACAATTAAATCCTTACATCAATACTCACTCGACGTTTCGTTACTACTCTATAAAGTGGCGTCTTCACGAGCAAAAAATGGGTAGACGCCATTTACATCATTTGCGAAACGTCAAGAAGAACACAACAAATAAGCTGTCTTTCCTCAAGGCTATTATTAAAATACCACAAATATACAAACTGTATCAAAAATATAGATCTGACGTAATCAAACCTAACCTTCTTTAACCTGAAGTGTTGGCTAAGTTTAGGAAAAGCTACAGAAAAATATAGTTAGTCATGATGTGGTTACTTTTGCTACTACTGGTAACAGCAACTGAGATCTTCTTAACGACAGCGTTGAAGGCATTGATTGGATCAAGTGCGTAGTCAACCACACGTTTTGTGCCGTCAGAATCAATAAAAGAGTATTTTGGAATCTCCGGTTAAAGCATCTTGAACACTATAGAAGTGACTGTATTGTGTTTGTTATTATTACTTCTAATTTGTTACTGGTTAAGTGAAAGTCAATTTGTGGTAGAATACTCTGTATCTCCAGTAATCGATTCTTGAAGAAACGTCGAAACATAGGTAATAACAAGGGACAATCCGTCTTATCTTCTCAAGAAGAAATGTTTCTATAATATTGAGGCTTCTAGTTAAGGACTTTTTGTGTCTCTTTCAAACTTGATTAACTCTACAAAAAAATCAACCTTAAAGGTGATCCTGGAAAACGTGAGGTGCTAACACTAAGGATGACCAAATATCTAGAATGAGTCTTCCATTCTCCAAAGACCACCACGTCTGTAATCTATTCTACCTCTACACATGACAATATGTTACCATCCTAAGTCAGGTTGTTTTGATGGATTCTATTTTGAAAATTTGATCACATTAGAGTTTATTTTGCTTTCCAACCAACTCAACCTATCTGACGCAACAGCTTGATGTGGCTTTTTTCGATCATTGGAAACGACCTAGCACCAAATTTTCGTAGAACTGGAGGAGGTTCTCGGGAATAAATGAGACAATTCTTCCAAAAGAAGTATTTCCTCCAGACTACTCAAAAGACTGTATGATTGCTTAAAGGGAGAAAAGACTTTTGCGGAGAGAGCAAAGCCAGAACCAAGGATAATAGTTTCGAGAACTTCTTCAGAGTCTGAGGCAAAATTAAACTCCCAAGACAAGAAGAAAAAGAACTAAAAAACGAAAGTGTAGGAATTGATGGTTGACTTCCTCTCTATGTATTAGTATCAAATGCAACAAGTTAGCTAAGACAAAAATTACTATTAAAGCATAATAAAGCAATAACTATAATAAGTCATAATCATCCGATATTCATTTCGTATTAAAAGGATTAAGAAAATGTCAGATAAGAAATCCTAATTGACTTTAGGACCCTAAATCAATTATGATTACCAACCACACGACAATATTCGCTAAAAACACAACAGGCTTAATTTTGTTTATTTAGAAAAATAATTAGAATAATATAATTAATATTGTTTGATTAGATTAATACATACATAATATATCGTTCGATTATAATAAAAAAGAATTATAATAGAAACCTTAACGTCACATTCTACCTTCTAAAACATCCTGTACTTGGGGAAAATTTATAACAATAGCCTGTAATCTTTATCATAAATCTCATCGTGTAAAGAATGTTCTTGTTATCTTGTCTAGTATACTTGATTTAGAGGCTATTCCATCACGTGCTAGCTTGGACTCAATTATTTAAATTTAAACCACATAGTTACAGAGAGAATCACGAGTTAAAAATTAACTTAAGAGAGGATATTATTTTGAAAATTATGCAACAAGTTTTTAAATCGATTATTGATTCGCAAGTATGTATCGATGTGTTAAAATTCCCGACACATGATCAAATACATCACGTAAGAGATATGCAAATATTGATACAGCACAATAAAGTTCAAAACAAGGTTTCTTAAGATCCCGTGATAGAATTTGGAAAATGCAAAAATATTTAATACATAAAATAATTTAATAATAATTATTTAATATTACAGTTAATACATTAGATTAAATTTAAAAAATAAAATCGTATAAATTTTATTTCTACAGTTATTAAATTATAAAAACATAAATTTAAAATAAAACTGGGCTTACCAATTTCAAACTGAAATATGTTAACTTTTTTTTTCAACTGGGATACTTCTAAACTTCCTGTAACTGCCGTCCGCCTACCTGAAGGCAACTAATTGTAAGCTCACAATAACTTTACAAATTCAGTGAGAATCTGTCACATGATTACACACCGCTAACAAAACGCACGGCGAATATCTATCTTCTTCTCGTTTTTTTTCAAGATACGAAGATGTTATCTTTAAGAGACATACGAGCGATAAGACTACCGACGTTTTAACGCGCACAATACAGGGTGTTATTGTTAGGAATATTTTATCCGATAACTATCATTATCATCAATAATTTAAATGAGTTTTAAATAATCTGGGATGTCTAAATTATTTCTAATGTACTATTGTATTAAACAATGGTGTCGTAACATTGAATTGTGTGACGGGGGGGACGTGACGAGGTTTCCAAAACTAATATGGAATTTATTGTCTACTAACTCGAGTCTATGGTTCAACAGGAAATATTATATTGAAAAATGTTATAATAAATGCATGTAATGTAATAATTAATTAATATGTGTTCATTTCATACATCGATTACTTAAACTGAAATTGTGCTTTGGAGGTTTTGTTAGAAATTCATTCAAAAATGAAAAGTGATTAACAATCATTACAGTGGCAAAATATGTTGGAATGAAAATTATGTTGATGCAGTTCTAATAATCTGAATTGTAAATGAAGACTATTGCTTTTGGCTTTATTATTACAGTAGTTATATTAACCAGTATCTACTGCAGAGTTAACTGAAAACGTATATTCATCACTAAAGAATCGGATATATGAAACAAAATACGACAAATTGCACGAAGCACAAAAAAAATGCAAGTTGCAGGTACATTTCAATTATTAAAATATTTGTGACCGAGTCACTGATTTTCTTTCTTTCAAATTTTGCCCTTTTTTATCTTGCCCATCAAGTTGCTCTTATTTTGATGCTATATCATCTTAAATGAGTAGGTTGCTTTGAAAAAATGACATCGAAACTACTGTCAGTTAGTGTCAAACGCATTTTATACGTTTGGTGGTTATTTTTGATATTTGTTTAATTTAAAATGGGCAGAGGAAAATCGACATTTGAAACTCTTGTTTCAGGTGAGGTAATGAAGAGACAAGAGGTGAAAGATCCAACCTCAGATTGTCCCTTCATGATCAAGCAAAGACACGATGACCCAGCCCATGAAATTTTCAATGTTGACGAGATTGGATTTACAAGAGTGCGGTTTTAAACCTCGATAATTCTAGCTTTCAGGAGTCGACAGATGGTTGGGATAAGAGGTGTATGTATCTTGTAATAAATTAGTTTTGAGGTAATGAAGAGGCAAGGAGTTTGGACAAGAAATGAAAGATCCAACCTCTGGTCTTGTAATGAAGAGACAAGAGGTTGGGGCAAGAGATGAGAAAGCCAACCTCTTGTCTTTTCATAGCAAAACTAGAGGATGGGTCTCTCACCTCAGCTGAAACCCTTGTTTCAGGTGAGTTAATGAGGATTGGGACAAAACATGAGACACTCAATCTTTTTTCTCTTCATTACAAGACAATAGCTTGGGTCTCTTACCTCTTGTCGACCTGAAAATTCGATCAATTGGAATTATCCCGATACAGTATCAGAAATATAGTTAAAACTCATAAGACTACAAATTCAATAGCTCCAAAGACTAGAAATGCAGGAAAGAGTAAGATAATTGAAGGTGATAGACGAGCATTAGGAAGAATTATTGAAAAAAACCGTCGTGCAAGTTATCTTGAGTTAAATGTTATGTGAAGTGAAGCTGTTGGAAGAAGTAAGTTAAATGAATGGTTAAATGAATACAAAATGTGTGAACAAACTTTTGACATTACACAAAAGAAAAATAAAATAAAATGAATTTTCACTCTCCAGCAATGGGATGCAGTAGAAAGTCCAGATTCGAAGTTTGACATGACAGCAGAAAAGAGAAAAACAAAATTTCCTACAAAATGGGCAAAAGAACACTTTATTGACGGATTTTGGAGAATCATTTGATATCGGGGCAAGATTTCCAAAGAAGACAATGGGATGCGAAAAAAGAAATGGATGGAAGATAGGTTTTAAGCAGTTCTGACAAAGTTTCAATTGTCTCCAATTGAAACTTTGTGGCGTAAAATGAAGAGGGCGTTCCGAAAACATCCAGCAAGATCCATCCCTGAATCAAAACAAAAACTTCAAGAAATATGGGATTCTTTTACGCCGGCGTTTTGTCAAAGCTTAGTCCACACAATGCCACAAAGACTTTCAGATTTTGTAACAAGAAAAGATCATGTTACCCAGTGGTAATCTGTAATGTAGTTTTAGCCTCATTTTGTATCATGTTTTTTTTGTTAGTTAATTAATTTAGTTGAATAGTTTTCTTCGTTATCACGATTTTTTTTTAATCTAGGATTGGGCCAACTGATATGAGAAGGGGCTGTAGTGAAATATGTAGTTTGTAGGCAGTCATCGTAGGGTATTGTTGCATGATCATGCATTGCAAGTACGCGTACCTATAATTCGGTTGCAAAGCATTTAAAATGTCGAAAGTTCGTGAAAATGCTTCAACGTGTTTGTTTGCTAATAAGATAAGGTTGCATATTAAGTCTGTGTTTTCATTAATTTTAGTATAGTTTCACTAAATAACGCCCATTTTTATTTCGGTAAAGCCGATATAGTTACGCCCCTGCTACCGAACCACACTTGCGGTCTTTACTTAACATTCAACAAAAATAGAAAAAAACTTCAACTGCTTCTCCTAATCAGCTCAGAAGAAAAATCTGTTGATTAAATTGCTTCTATCAAAAGGAATTGCAATTGAAGTCCTGTATATTGTGGATGGAATTGTACCTAAGAGGAAGTGGTCATACAATTTTACGTTTACCATTGAACTTGTTTGCAAAGGATGGAAAAAGTACTATTTATAAAATTTTCTGTTTGATGCTGCATAGAGACGGTCTTTATAAAGGCATCTGTCCCTAATTGTTCTTTTGTGTTTGTAAAAAAAGACGTCTAATATCTATAATATAAAAATTATTTTCTTCTCAAAGTGGTTGTTGGCGATTCGAATAATTTTAAAAACAATATACCACTATTTGCAAGTTCAAAGTTTGCCATTTTAGTTTAGTTCTTGTTTATTAAAATTTCTTCTTTTGATTTCACCCAAAACCGTAATAAAACTAACCAGCTTTTGAACTTTATTTTTTCGTCCTGGAAGGGACTAAATATTTAGTCAAGTCTGATGTGTTTCAAGTTTCCAAATATGTTTTTTTTTCTTCCATTCGAGGTTAAGGCTAAAATTTATAATTCAAACATCAAGACTCTATTATAACCAGATTATGTCTGGAGAGACGGTTCCAAAAGCACTTTATTGAGATAACTTCTCGAGTTAAATCTGCTACAAACTTTATAAGAATAAAATAACCGTTTTAAGAAGACAATAAAGGAAATAAGTTTCTATTTCGAAAAATGTATTCGAAGATGGTTTAGTATTTCCGAAATGTTTCAAATAAGAAGTAAGTGTTTTCAAGAGATTTAGCTCAAGAAGATACCTTAACAAAATGTTTTTTATTTTCTAATATTACTATTAACTATATATTATAAGATATAAATAATTGAGTGGGTCTTGAATCTATCCAAGATGTTTTGTTAGATTATTATTCAACCCAAAATTAAATCACCTGATTTCACTAAAAGTTACGAAAGTCAAATAACTGAACCCAAAAAACATCTACACTATTAATTGAATGAATTGTATTTCGTTCTAAATACGAGCAATAATTTCCAACAATGCAAAGAGTTCACTGAAGCAGTGAATAGATTTCACTAAAACGATGTGAAAAATCCAGCAGAATCCTGATCCCACTCTATTACACTCAATCAAAAACACTGAGATGCTAAAAAGCGTTTAATCAATCGCCCAAACTTTCCTGAAAATGTTAAAATCCAAAATAACCTAAAATGAACCAATTCCCAAACGGTTTTGTATAAATAAAGTGATGACTTAAAGGCCAAAATATCTCTAGCTGATTTCAACCTATGGCCAAACTTACCCAATAAAAACTTTTGGCTATCCTATATTTATAAAATTTCCTTTGGTACATGTTGGTTTTAGTTGAGTTTTAGTGTTATTTATTTATTAATATGAAAACCCCACAACCCACAATAATACTCTCTTTAGGCTAAGAATTTATATTCAGCGGACTGTCATTTTTTTTCAGCAAACGCAGTTTTTATGCGAGAGAGACATTAGTTTTAAAACAAACTATACATAAACTGTAAATTATAATTTTATTTTACGGTAAGATACTTTACTGACCTCCTGATCTGAATTCCTTCCTACAATTATTTATTTGCTAACACTAAACATCAGCCCTGATATAATTTCATATCATCCAATTCAATCGATAACTATCTATATAACAATGATAAATCGTAAATTAATCAAGATCTACCGTTCATATCGTTACACGAAATTAAATATTTCAAAATGCAATATAACAAAGACACTTACGTTGGTATCTGTAAATATATAGATAACGTGCATTGCAGTAAAATTAATTTATATTGTAATAACATCTTTTAAATAGGTGCATACCCCTCGATTAACAAGACAATATATTGTAGTGGAAAGCGTGCAAAAATTCTGTTATAACAACCTTGAATACGTTCAATAGCCGACCTTCTTTGAACTTAGAAACGAAAGTTAACACCAATTTTTTTCGTTCGTTATCAAAATCGCTATCGTTCCCGATCAATTCGATAAACAGAGGTTAAATTTTAATTCATTTTAAAGCGTAGTAAATACGTAACCGCCGAGATAATTCCAAATATAACAACGGTTACGGCTTTATATAATCCGTTAGTCCTTGAATTTAAGTCAATCATCTTCAACATGTTATGTAGACATGTATAACGTGTAATGATCAAGATAAATTACGAGGAAATGATGAGCATTAAAATGGAATTATCGTTAAGGAACAATTCAAACAATTTCGGCCAATTTCAGCCGCGCTTCGTTTAATCACGATAGGAATTCTATTCGGATTAATTTGTTTATTTCCCCCTAGTTCGCGATTAAAAATTATGACATCTTAAGTACAGGGAAAATGACAGCTTTCATTCTGTTATCTTGAGCGAATGGGGGTTTACAATTTCAAAATCAAAGAAAAATAATACGAGAGGGAGAAGAGGGGGACATTTTATCCATGCATGGGTGCACTGGCATGAAGGATATACGCATTAAAGTTATTACTACAATTTACATAATGCAAAATTAACATTTAATACTAGTATTTGCGTCTGCTGTCACGCATTGATGCTATACATACATATCAGATTGAAATTTTCTAACACTCTTATTTTTTCCTGTGTGTACTGTGTTCTGATTACATAATCTTGTTGTTTATGAAATTAGAAAAAAAAAACTTGAATTTCCATAACCTTGGAATCATTTTTAAAGATATTAAATAGATCGTTTATATTGCTTGCTCATTATATCCGAAACACGTGAAGAAAACATTTAGTTAGTAATAAATGGAAAAGAAATAATTGCTATAGCGAACAACATATGTATGTATGTATGTAGAACGTTTTAAAAGTGTCTAATTGGTTTGAAGGCATGTCTGTTTAGAATTTTTAAATGAGATAAACCTGCAAACTAATGAGTGTAATGCACATATGTATGCTCAAACGAAATTCATATCAAATGTTATTGCTTCGCTTTCTTAACTTTCCACGCACAAGGCAGATTTATTCTATTTAATTAATTTGTTAAACAATTTCATTCTATGTTTTTATGTTCCTTCATCGATCTAATTTCTAACTTTTCGAGAATATCCGTTCTTGACCAATTTTTCGAAAATAGCACAGAACAATAAATTTTATTTTTTTTTCAAGAATTAGTCCAACAGTAGTCAGCAAGCATCTCGCTATTCTACTTGCCCTGATAGCGTTTTTCAATTGTGGAAATATCCTGATTAAATCTTTCCCCATGCTCGTCACTAACATCGCCAAGGTGCGAATGCAACAACCTAATGCATGGTAACTTCTAACAAGTTCACTAACAATTTCCTCGTAATCTTCAGACTTTTTATTTCCTAAGAAATTCTTTGTCATACTTTTAAATGCATCCCAAGCAGTCCCTTCTAAATCGCTCAAGAGTAGATACGTCAAATTCTCGATCCTGTTGTAACAGATTAATCTGGGGTCCTATAAAAATCCCCTCTTAAACTTTTGCCTCAGATATATTAGGAAATTTTTGTTTCAGGTATCGAAATCCTGGTCTCTCTTTGTCCAATGCTTTGACGAAATTATGAGGCTCCACCAACGAATTATGGACTACGTTCTTTTCTCGTGGAGTATATTGTATTCTGGTTGAGCATTGCTTAACAGTATAGTGCAAATTTCTCGCTCGACTATCCCATTCACAAAGGAAACAGCAATACTTTGTGAATCCAAGTTGTAGACCATGTAGAATTGCAACTACTTTGAGATCAGCAGTGATGTACCATTTATAGGTTTTGTAATTGATTTTATCAAGCAGACGTCTCATATTATCATATGTTTCCTTCATGTGCACAGCATGACCAACAGGAATGGAGGAGTAGATGTTTCCTATATGTACTCGTAGAAGGACAGCTCTCAAACTCAATTTAGAAGCATCTATAAAAAGATGCCATTCTTCCGGTTGGTGTTTGCAAAATGAAAGACCTTCTTCAGTTGAAAAATACTGTGACAGTTCGTTTTGGCAATTTCGATATAACTTCCATTCTTGCAGTCTTGATCCTAATATTTCTGCCTTCTGAGTTTTTGATAAATTGAGATCTCGAACTAGATCATTTAATTCCAATTGATTTATTAAATGAGGCGTGTCCTCTTGAGATGGCAAATATTCTTCATCTGTGTCCTACAATTCTGAAATGTATTCTTCTATCTCGGTTCTTGATTCGAAACATCCCTAGGAATTGGTACTGGCAAAGCTTCCGAATGAGGAACTGGACGAGTGGTAATTTTATCCTTATTTTTACTGGAAAACCCGAAGCTGTTTGTACAGCAAAAGTAGTTTCGAATGATCCTTTTGTTCTCGCCAAATCATAGACCTACCAAATAGCATAGCTATGCTCTTACCTTTTCTCCAGCTCCTCAAAGTAACAGTACATCGTGCACAGACATTATGAGGGGTCTACAACTTGTCTTGATTTGTAATTCTTAAGGAGAGAAACGCTTTCTTGAATTTCTAGGAAGCGTTGTAGACGAATTAACTAAATTTAGAGCATCATTGACGTTTTCTTAGTTCATAAACAGGGTTGGTGGAAATGAAAGCTTTTAGATAAACTTGTGCCACCACCTCTGCTGCAAAAGCTCTAAAATGTTGTGTTGTGTACAACAATAACTGTATGTTATGTACAAATAAATAAATAAAATGTAAAAAGAAATCAATAGCTTCGGGTTGTACTTCATGAGAAGAGTGTGGTGGAAACGTTACTACAGAGATATCAGACTCAAAAGCTCAATTTACTGCTTCAACGCTCAAATTATTCATAGCATCAAAGAACAAAGCAAAACCAACTAAAGTCGAAAAGATATTGAATGACACACACATGTGTTTCATGTTACACATAAAATATAATGAATATCCACGCACAGCTTGGGTTTGACAGGTTCAGATCCTAACCATTGCGGTTATTCATTGAATTTCATACATAGCAAAACGTACCGATCGTTCCTTTCTAATTTGATTGGTCTGAACAGATTCAATGCACGTTCTATACTGTGGTTAGTTCATTGTTTATTCATTTATTTATTTATTGCAATCGCATGTACATAACATGCTAACTACATATTCTAATATGTTTATATGATATATGTATATATATAAATAGAGAATTATTATGTAACAAAAAAAGATAAAAAAGAAAAACCAACAAACAGATTCAATATGAACAATAGCAGTAATAAAAAAAACACTACAATAGTCTGATAGTAGGCAATGCTGTCTCTCTTCACTGCAACCTATCGGATCTATCGTGAGTACTCTTAATCTTTTAGTCCCAATTGATCTCCAGACTTTTGAAGAAATCTAGGATTTTCTTGGGGGCTGTGGTTCTAATGTCAGCCTGTTCGAGGTGGTGGTGCCACATTAATGTGATCAGAGAGCTCTTGTCTGTTGAGCTCCAGCAGAGATTTAGCCTTATTGGCTGAAAAAGTTCATTTCTTGATTGTCTCAGTTTTGAAGTGTTGATCCAGTGCGAAATTTTTTGTTCAGTCTCCCACTGTTAGAGATGAGCTTCGGTGAAGCCACAGAATGGCTCTGAAATGCCCCGTTTCTCATTGATAATATTTTTCAATTATAGCCATTTCTTTTGTAACATATTGCAAGCGCATAAAAACAAAGAAACTTGAACATTGTTAATTAGTTACGTAGTTGTATAAGTAAGTAAAACAATAGAAGATATTATTATTATTAGTATTCCATCTGTTATAATTTATCTTTTCTGCACAAATCATTATAATGCATTTTGATCGTAACCAATCCTTATCGTGCCATAGACATTGACCGCTTTTTGGTCACCGCATACTATGTCAAGGTTCTTCGACCAGTTCCTTTTTTTTCCTCTTCTTAATTGATACACGCCACAGCCATTCCATGTCATCCACAATCTAATTGGAGACCGTAAATAACTGTGTATAGAATAGACGTAGGTTACGTGCATGTGCATTTGATTGAAATTTATTGATTTACTATTTAGAATAATTCAAGTATGACTTTTAAAATTCGTCATGCACGTATGGTGAGATACTTCTACGTGTGTTCGTTAGATGTTTGTAGATCTTATGTAAGTTGTCCTTTTTAAAATTTTATATTTATGTATATAAGTAAATATTATATACATACTTAATACTTATATATGATATATTTGGAGATAACAGGGTGCAAGGTCGTTTCATTCTCGTAAATCTCATGGTATACACATTACATATATAAAGAATTCTTAGTCACAAATCAAACAAAAGGAGCACGATCAATAGTTATTATATTATGAATCTGTGATACTTATAGCTTCGAATATCATTTACAAACACGATAAAAAGCTATTCCTGTTTGATGAACACCGTCAGTTTGGACAATATTTGCATCAATTTCTTGATGTTTAGTCGCGATCTTCAACGTCTTTTTCAAATAAATAAAAACTGTACGGAAATTCTAAGAAATAATTTTATTTACTTTTTAAATAAAATATTTACAAGCATCTAAAGTCAACTTTCGGAAATGCCCGGCAATTTCCAAGTGATAAGGGTTCTGAATTTTAATCATCCATTTTTTTTATTATTAAACAAACTCGTTTATAGGTAGGTCTTTTATTTGGTATGGAAGCGAAACTTGCTTCCTTCCATGTTGTTCCATTCTTTTATATTGTTAGTCACTTCCTTTTTAGACGTGAAAAAAAGAAAGACAAACATTTAGAGACTGAATTGTGAATCATAAACTAAACTGAGTTTTTTTTCTTCTCAAGACATCCTAATTTAAGTGTCAGAACAATACAGAGAAGAAAAATTAAATTACAGAGGAAAGGAAACAGTAGCAAAATGGTGCATATTGAATTTCTCTATAATCTTTCATTCACTTTCAAATGTAAAATTTAAAAAAACTATATATTACAAATCAAAAGAAATGTTAAAATATAATTTTAAATTAACAACCATAGATTTTGATTTTGACAATGCCCTAATTCAATCCCTATCTAACTAACTAAAAATTTTGTAATCTATTTGTAAAATATAAAAAAAACAATCTTTTCCTCTGCTATTTTATATCAATGTCCTATTTCTTTTAGTGCTCTTAATTTCTCCTCCTACTTTTCTTTTAAAATGTTTCCTTTTCTTCTCTTAAAAAAAATATCTCTTCTTATTCTCTTAGTATTTCTTCTTAAGTCAATTTATTTATACTTGTGTTTTACTTATCCACACTTTAGGCTATATTTCAGTCAATATTTATTAACGAAAAAAAAAAATTTTTAATATATTTTGACGTCTTCTCTATTTTTACTATTTTTACGGTTTTTAGATTTTCAAAATAAACTGTAATGCCAATATTGACATTAAGATTGATTTTTATAATTTAACATGTTTTTAATTTAAATGTCAGGTATTTAAACAAATAAATAAATCAGTTAAATCAGAAATCTATTTAAATATTCCAAACAACAATACAGAATATGAGGAAAGTACAGTACAACATCATACCAATATACCCGGAGTATCTTAATAACCATTCATGATTATCCAGAAACAGCATGCAAAATTTAAATGAAGAACTGACTAGAGGGCATAATTTTTGCTAATTGATTCGCACCCCAAAAGGCAAACAGCTGTAGAAACAAAGTAATCTTAGTTGTCGAGGAGATTGGTTAGAATCTAATCAAAATGGTCTTTGACAACGAGGTCATTTTAACTTCAGGATACCAAACTACATCAACATTTGATTGAATCATCCATTCGGCAACAATAAATGTTTTATGGAAAAATTTTTTACAAATTTTTATTGGATTTGGAGTAATCAAACTAACGTTAATCAATCCAACGTTAATCAAACTCACGTTTGATTACCCCATAACCCATTTATAACTTTTTATAAAGTTATAAAAGACTCATTTGTCTCTTACTTATTGCAGATTTTTTTTACGAGATGAACTGCAGATCATATTTGAATGAAAAAATGATATTTGTTAAAGTGACAATTTTGCAAAATACACAGAAACCCTGAAAAAACATTTAGCGCTAATTAGGAGTAAGAAACTCGGATAACAAAAGAGACAGCTTAGGTAAAAAGGAAAGGATTAACTTGACAACTTGACATTTCGTTCAGAAATTTCTTGACAAAACTAATGGTAAGCTAAAAAAAAGATGAATGAACAACAAAACCACGTGGACGATTAGGTCAATTTGTAATTTTAGAAGACAATTCAACAGAACAGAAGAGGAACAGGGTAATCAAAAAAGGGTATTCAAAAATGGTGCATCAATTCAAATGAGGATGAGCTTTAATAAACTGCAATAAACTGTGATAGTTTCAGAGATGGTATTTCTTCTTTGTATATGACGTTTTTGCCAAGATAATTGGCTAAGAATAATGGAAGAAAAACACAATCTATTAAGAAATAATGTGTCCAAAATGTATTATTAATTTCTTCGATCTTTGTAATAATCTTTTGTCTGTAGATCGTTAAGATGAAAAATAGTAATTTCTACAATAAATTTTCTCAAAAAATATTGCTTTTATTGATAGTTTATACACCACAAGTTCAGTTTGTTAAAAGTAGCCTTCCTATCATTTATATCTATCAATGATATCATTATTTCCATTTTGTAACGTTTAATATTAAGCGAGATTAGACCGAAATCAAAGGCGTCAATGTGCCTTGCTGGGCGTTTGACCTCTCGTTTAGATTAACAAGGTGAGCCTAAGTTGCCGAGGAGGAAGCAGATCCATCAAACGGTTATCGAGCTAGGTAATATTTATAGAATGTAACTGTCACAGCGCTCAAACGAGTTAATGTGCCTTCCTGAGAGTTTGTCCTCTCGTTTAGATTAACAAAATGAACCATCTGGCCGAGAGCGAAGTAGATTCATAAAACGGTTCTCGAGAAAATATCGATGAAAATTTAGCCCTATAAGACACTAATCTGCCCTGCTGGGCGTTTGGCCTCTCGTTTAGATTAACAAGGTGAACCTATTTGCCGAAAAGGAAGCAGATCTATCAAACGGTTATCGGGCTAGGTAATATTTATATGATGAAAATGCTGTCCAGAAAATTTATGAAAGTGTAACGGTCACATCGCTCAAAGGCGTTAATGTGCCTTCCTGGTAGTTTGTCCTCTCGTTTAGGTTAACAAGATGAACCAACTTGCCCAACACTCAGGGCGATGAGTACAATCTTTTCCGCCCCTCGGAGATCGAAAATTCGACAAATGCCCGGCTAGAAATCTTTCGGTTTTTTTTAATATCTCGTTATTAAGAGAGATAGGACCGAAATCTCTTCGGTACAACACTCAGGGCGATGAGTACAATCTTTTCCTCTCCTCGGAGATCGAAAATTCGACAAATGCCCGGTTAGATTTTTTTAACTGCTGTTTAAAATTTCGGTATTCTTAATCAACATATCTTCAAGAAAATAAACTTAACAATCCTTGCCTGTCTTGTTATAGATGAGGCATAGAAACTTGAGAACAACATTTTTGTTTCTAACTAAACCCATTATTTAACAACAACAAAATCACTTCATACAACCAATAGACAGAACAATACTCAAAATTTTAAAAGAAGCTTCAACTTCCCTTAATGATTCAAAGGCATCGCAATCTACTCGCAAAATATAATTTTTTTCCAATGTCTCAAGGCTCTATAACAAGAAAATTTTCACCTCAGGCTTTTGTGATCTGATTTCCTCAATGTGGACGTTTTCCTAGTTGATCAAATCAAATTTACCGAAGAGGCTTGTAACCCTATTAAGTCCACATATATTTAGAGCGACTCAAAAAGGTAAGACTAGAAATAATCTCCTAACAACACCTATTAAACCTACTACACCATTGAACACAATTTGGTGGCATCAATCTTCAAGCACTTCTAGGCTTGAAGCTATAATTTCCATAGCATTATGTAACTTGTGATCTTGCTCTAATTAATTATTGTTAAAGACAAACTATTAAAAATATTTTTTTATGCTATTAAGATGTTTACAAACAAGATAAATAATTATTTAATTACCATTATAAATCCATTACAGATAAAGTACCACTGCTTCTGAAAACCAGAAGCCATAACAATAATTACACCTCCTTTGTATAATACACACCTAATACAATGCACGTACTATTAAATAAATCGAGTTTAATCTTAGTCGGAATAAATATTATCGTGTCAGCGTCTCGTCCAGATAAATCGCACAAATCTACTTGGTACCGCTGATATTATTCTGTGGGAAATGAAATTATGTTAATGCCAATATACAACGGAAGTTGTATTTAAATCTAGCTAAACGCATTTATAGTAAGAGCAATTATATTGGCGTAAAATTTAAATTCAAATACATCTTTTACCTTGAATTCGTTCTTGAAGCAAAGGTAATAACATATTAATTATTTATTAGATGGATTAGTTACTAACACACTTAAAGGAAAACAAATAATAATTATAGAAGCAATGTTATTGCATTGAGTGGAAATTAATTGTTTTTTTTACAGCTTAATTCTGTTTGAACGACAAGATCTGATTAATTTTTTCTTTTTTGCAATTTCTCTCGTGTGTTTGTAGCATATGCGTATACGATTAAAAAAATTGTTATAAACGTGTATGACTACCGTATGCCACTATTTTCTACTCGACTATGTCAGGCCATAAACTTTATAGTAGTTATTTGTTATATCAATGCGAGATAACTTGATGAAAACATATTTACTTTACTTCGTATTTTTGTTCATTATAAATCGATTGGAATATTTTTAGTATCCACACGTAATTCGAATACCTCAACGTTACATTATGTTACTTGCAAAATTGCATTCTATAACAAAAGCATTAAAACGATTTTAAAGGAGTTACAATAAAATTGCATAAAGGTTACTCACGATTGTTTCTACAATTTCAATATGCTGTAATTTAACATTTTTTTTCGACTGATAAGCTCACAGCTGAAAAATTTAGAATAATTTGTGCGTGAGTAGTTCATCCTAATCTGCAACGATATTGATCTTGTCCTTTCTCACTATATTCTACTGTGTTTTTAAAATATCAGATATCCAGAAATTATTATGTTTCAAACTAATATATTTGTCACGCAATAGCGTCAAGTTAACGCTAGTTTATTCCAGCATGTGATTTTGAGCGAAATGCAAGAAATCTTTTGATTGGGATAAAATCATAAAAAGATTACTGGCCATCAAGTGCAGAGCTGGTATAAGTGGTATAAAAGCAGAATTGGTCATGACAAAAATGGTTATCTATCTCATAAGAATCAAGTTAGAACTTCAAGAAAAAGTATTCCGAAAGATGGTGGCTCCAGATGGCATATTATTGATATAGTAAATGGACAAACATCTTGTCGTCTTTAGCAGTGACTTTTATATTATATTTATTCCAGAAACAAATTCACATTTAATATTTAAATTTTATATTTAAACGTCAAATAAATTGATTTTTAATTAATTCTGTTTTGTTCTCCTCCGAGAAGTAGAAAGGTATCTGGAATTAAAGGGAAAAATGTTTATGAAGTCTGAAGAAAATCAAGTTGGTTTGGTATAGCAAAGAATTTGACCTTGAAACTGTTTAGACTTGCTGCCGTTCCAAGATTAATAAGAGCAGGATCTGAAAGTCCTTCAAGGGACCAGTACACTAGAGAAGAGTAACAGTTCTCTTAAATGAGTAAAAAGAACTGTTTTTGGTTCCAAAACAGATCATGTTTCTGCCACATTATCTGGGCCTAAAGTAGATTTTATTGGTCGTAATGGTAAAGAAAAGCAATCTGTACCTAATCAACCCCTCTACTAATCCAATCTAATTTATGATTATACCGATTGATAAACATCCCATTTTGTAAAAAATCACATTCTAAAGGATCCGGAGAGCCTCAAGAACGAACTATAAATATGAGCCGTAAGCCATCTTGAGGTTTGGTTCGAATCGTTTAACATGTTTTACCCTTTAGTCGTTTAAATTTTAATTGTGTAACCAATTGTGACTTTACTATTCCCCCTTGTGTTCAGAAAGCTACCACAATTTCCAGTTATAATCATCTTGGCTTTAACATCCTTTTCCGTGTAGAAGAATGCTCGTTGAACTGGTATAAACACAATATCATTCAATTCCTAACAAATTTATAGTACCAGCTTGAATCATCGAAGATAGGTCTCTGATAGCATTATTTACGTAATAGGCATTGGTAATCTTTGTTCACCAAAACACCGCTACAGATTCCCCAGATGGTGTTATTTCACCATCTGCTGTGTAATTCCAATAACCCAAAGGCAACATCATGTTGTTGTGATCTCCAGGTTGGACATAATTTGCAGAAGACACCTTTCATTGGATTCTCGAGCCAAATTTAGTGCAAGCTATAAAAATTGTTGTACAATCATCAATCAAAATTATTTGGCCGATGTCTTCGCCACAAGGATATTGTACATATTTTTTTTAGAAACTACTACAGCCAGCATTATTAGATTAAATCTTCCACGACTTATTTTAAAGACGACAAAATCTGTGATGTGAAATTTGAACACAGAAACGTTAGTAACCTAAGAAATATCCCTAGGAAAATATCCCATCCAATTTCTAAATCAAATTGTGGTGGAAACAGTTCAAATATAGGAACGAAAGATCCCTTAGAAAAACGAAATGAAGCTATTATTTTTAAATAATCCTTTTATTTATTTTTTTCTAAATATGGGACTCAAAGAATTAAATTGGATAAATAATAATAATAATATTTGCTCTATGACAATGAATATTTAAAGAACCATTTCCGGGAATACAATATGATACAACATTGATAAAGAGAAATAAAATGAGATCATCATTTCAAGTTTATTTCATCAATTTTCCTACCGAAAACGATATTAAAAGAATATTTTAAGAAGATATAAATATGAAGCGTCTCTAGAATTGAATTTTAAAAAAGAACCCGTTAATATATTGGCTACAAACATTAAATTATCACAGATAATAAACGACCTCGGATCATGTTTAAAATTAAATCAAGAAGTTTACTTTTCCCATTACGAATTTTAACATAAATATGTTAAATAAATCGATCATTGTTATATAATTAAATGGAACACATATATTTTTTTAACATTAACATCTCTCAAGATCAATTTCTTATCGATGCAAATTAACTACTACAGCTACTACATAAAAAAAATTCCCTCTCCGATAAAACAAACATACAATCAACAATTTAATTACGATGTAAAAATAAATACCAACATGTTGGCGTATACATAATCGTCCTAAATTAAAAAAATATATAATAATTTAATGCGCTAAATGTATGATTATCTTCCGTTTAACACTATAACAAAGAACTACTAATAAAATGAGATCATAAAACTTACTAAGATAGTCGTAATGATTTAACATAAACGAAAACCCGCCTCTTTCAGTTTAAACCCGTAGTACAGTATTTTAGTACTAGCGTGTCATTTTACAAAACTAGTTAAACAGAAAGAGGCGAAAAGAGTTGTCCTTACCGATGAAAGATCCGTTTGTGGAAAGTTGGATGATCTTCTCTAAACAAAAGTATATAGGGAACGCAGGTTATCACGAACAATAGAAAGGAACGAACGGAAAGAAAGAAATAAAAAATACCACTTTTACACGTGACGAACACGCTACTAACTTATTAAAGAATATAACCGAACCAAATACACGTTAGTCTTGTTGTCGTTTTCATTCCGAACTGAATTGACTTGTGGTGTTCGTATTAGTGTTATAGTAGCGGTTATACTGTATTTGTAGTGTGTTGTCTAGTATCTCATTTTTCTTGCAGCTGTATGAATGATTTAAAAGTCTTCTATACACTGCTGCGGACGCAAAGTGTGCCGCTCACTTAATATTATGCAATTTTGATTTAGAACACAGCATAATTCGTTTAAATTAAAAAATATATATGTATGGAACTCGAATACTATTTTATTTCCAAAAAAAACATCATTTTTAACGATACATTCTTAATCAAGAGTTTAATTTAATAAAATTCAGGTGTAAATTAAACTATTATGAATAACACTTCAATCAGATGTCGTCTCTTCTTTAGAGTGCTTAGATAAAGCATGTGATCTCATGTGTACCAGTATATTGAGATTATAAAGTCATTTCTTTCAATATTGTTTAGTTTGACCGATACAGCATCTGTTACAATTTGTGTAGTCTAAGAAAGAAGTACAACTGAAAAAATATGGCACTAAATAATATCGCAAAGTAGCACATCAAACAGCTACATTAAATCAAATTAAATGCTCCAAATCATGGATGGAAACACTATTTTTCTAATAGGATTGTTAAACTTTAACAATCCAAAAAAGTTGCCTTTTAATCGGAGACAGAATATGCCCTTCCTCTTAGTTTCTAACAATAATAAAACTCGTATTAATATGTATTGAAATATTGAGTCACTTTTGATCCTACCACCACTTCAGAAATTTTATTATATTGCTGTTGATTTATGACTATTAAGTCCTTCCTGGACATGTCACTAAATAGCAACTTACTACTCTACTACTGGATATCTAGTATATCTAATGGGGATCCTTTTACTGTGTGGATACTACAATTAATTCAAAGGAACATGATCAACCCATCCAAAGCAGTGTCAAACAAGATTTTGAAGTCAAAAAGAACACACACAGGGTTGCTTGTATCTTGTAGATCAAATAATGGAGGACTATGCGTCAGTGTCTCAAGTAAAAAAGCATCTTATCGAAGACACCTTTAACAACATTAGATTCTGCTTTAAAATCAAAATAAAGGGCTTCAACCTCTTTATTTTCTAGTGCTTCTGATGTTCATTTCTTCAGTTCTTTGTAAACCCAATCTGATCTCCTCTTATGTAACTACCTCTTGTTAAACTCGTCCTTTTTGCACCCACACTCATCTGTTTAAGATCTACTTAGAAACTTTCCCCCAATACACAACTAAGTTTCACTTTTCAGATGTTTAGATGTGATGCTAACAATTTTCTTATTGGATTGCTCTATTATTTACAGTATTTACATACTATAATCAAAGAATTTAACTCTTAAAACACTTAAATCTTGTACTAGATGTAAATAAATAATAAAAGAAATAAAGTTCTGTTTGTATATCCTTTATTTTTTCTACATTAAAAGCTATATTATTAGCATATTAAATATAAAACTTAATTTCTATGTTTTCTAAAGGATTTGGCAGCCTCTAACAGTAAATATCATGAGTAATAACTCTAAAAATTCCTTTTCACACAAAAATATCCAAATTCCTTGAATTCCTTGAAAAAACTAAAAATTGTTGAATGAAATTTGAATAAAAAAGTACAGAACTTAACGATAAACTATTTTACCGACCATTTTAAGCTGTAATTTCTAATAAGAGACATCTAGTGTGGAATACTTACAGTAAATCAGAAGGTACCTTCTTTAGGTTAAACAAAATTAAACTTCTCAACATCGATAAAATAATACAATATTTAATGATATTACTCTACGCACATAAAAAATAGATGGTGTAATGTTAATAAAAATAAATAATTAGTAATGTGATCTGTTACTATAATTTAGGCAACTTATTCTACTTAACTGTAAAGGCGGTTGCCTATACTAAATTTAAAATGTGTTTACAATTATATCGCTTATTTTGTAATAATTAAATATTCATACGATTTTCTTAAAGTAATTTACGAAATTCTTTGGAAATTATTATCGATTTTATTCCATAAAATTCTGAACGTACTCCAAGATCCCAATTATGTGGCGAATTTCACGTTATTTAGCTGTCATCCTTTTAATTCTTATTATAATAACCTATAAATATATCTTGATAAATTTGCTATACGATTATAGCGTCGATTTAATTAATTTTTCATATAATGATTAAATAAAATAATTCGCAACAATCATGACAAATATTATTAAAATACTCAACGCTGGTGTGATGAACTATATGAAATCTCTAGCTTTACAAAAGCATATAGCAGCTCAACATCATGCCAGCGATCAAGATGGAATGGATACCATCATCTTCGTTGAACATCCTCCAGTTTACACGATAGGTATTCGAACTAAAGATTATACCGAGGAAGATCAGGTTCGATTGCAACGAACAGGTAAAACCAGGTTTGATTTTTTATGTAATATTGCGGATATTTAGGTGGTTACGTAGGTGCTGAATTTTACAAAACTAACCGTGGTGGTTTGATTACTTTTCATGGACCCGGACAACTTGTTGTGTACCCGATATTGAATTTAAAACATTTTAAACCAAGTATGAAATGGTATATCTGTCATATCGAAAAAACTGTTATCGATGTATGTACAAAATTTGGTTTAAAAGCTAATACGTCTCCACATACAGGTGTGTGGATTGGAGATAATAAGGTTAGAGTTTATTTTATGATTAAGTGTTTTGTAATAATTTATTTCGAATTTAGATCTGTGCGATTGGAGTTCACGGTAGTCGGTTTGTTACTACACATGGATTAGCGATTAATTGCTGTACAGACCTTGAATGGTATAAACATATTGTACCTTGCGGAATCAAAGATAAAGGTGTTACTACATTAACAAAGGAATTAAATAGAGTTGTTACGGTTGAAGAAGTTATGCCAATATTTTTAGATTGTTTTAAGAAATATTTTAATTGTAATTATATAGATTATCCACAGGACGAAAAAATAAAATTAAGCTTATAACTCTTGTTCTTAGTTTTATTCATACAACCCATCTAATAAAATAAAACCGATTTAATAAATATTGATAATAATTTTTTTTATTAATTTAGAATGTAAAATTAATTAGTAAAATAGTTTTAAACAGAAAATTTATAAATTATATTCTATTTTCGTTGAGTGACCTCTATTAACATTATTATAAATAATTTTTAAACATCACCTTTTAGGTATTACTGTAAGATGGCACAGCGAGAAACGATACAGTTCTGTGTATTTGGTTGCCTATATAGGATGCAGTATCACATTTAGAATATATTAATTATTTTTAAACTTTTTCAATTAGAATAAGCATCATATGTACACAAATTATATTATTAGAATATACATGAAAAAGTCTAATAAGGACTATTAGTATAAGGAACAGAATATGAAACTGTACATGGCATTAAAAAAGATGCAATATGACATTCATTAAATATAATCCTGATATTGAGATATTAAAAATTTTTAAAAATGGGTTTTATATTATAGGATATTTTTCCGAAAATTGTATGTACTATTTCTCAAACAAGTAAAACAAATCTAAATACAAACATCACCTTTTACGTTTTTTTGTAAGATGGCGCTGCGAGAATGATTCGATTGTGTATATTCGGTTGCCTATATAGCAGACATTAGTAACGAAAATCATGTTTTGAATACCTACATTATTTGACAAACTTTTTCGTTTACAATAATTCTAATTTTTTCTTTCTATTATCACAAATTTTAACCGAGGTGTTTTTAAAAAATGAACAATGTAACGGCTATCAAATTTGACATGATCGGAAAGCAATACGACCATACAAAAATTGTAAAAAATGTACCGTTTAAAAAACAAAAATTGTGTCCCTTTGCAATTCACTTTTTAGAATAACATATTCCGGCTTTATTTCTTCTGTTCTATAACAGCCCTGAGCGGAAATTATTCCAGTCTACTCCACTCAGCATAGCAAGTAGGAATGAAGTCTTTTTTATTACTTTTGGAGTGCCATAAGGTACAAATTTGAATCCTTTGCTATTTAATGTGTCTGATTATAACGACTGTTGAAATAGAGAGAAAAAAGGAATATAATAACGTGATAAATACCATAAAATAAGACAAATTCATACTTTTAAATAATCTTTATTTTCTGAGAGAGAATTTTGAACGAATAATCAGCAGTTATACAAAACAAAAACGAAAATTCGAACACAAAAAATATACATTCTCATCATACACGTTTTCTTTTGTCTCTAAATAATTGTAGCAATAACCGACACATAAACTGAAATAAAAATCTAGAAAGTGGGAATTTAAAGGGGAAATAAAAATATCAACATAATTATGACCAAAAAAGAAAAAAAAATAGAGGGGGGGTTGGGATAAATTAAAAGGTATAACGTTTATAAATCGCGACAAGTTTTACCATTAATCGCATCAAGCTAATTGTAATAATAAGTATAATAATTACATCATCATACGATCGATATCTCCATTAAATTACTCCAATAATACCATCGATTCATTGATATTCTACCCAATACACTATTTTCAATATTAATAAATTAATACCAAAAATATCATATTAGATAAACTATCAAATATAATCAATGATTTATACATATAAAGGACCAGAAATAAATAAATCCTATATATATGCACATCAGTCTTTAACAGAATTCCACGCGGCTAGGTAACTATATAACTTCGATGTCTCTTCTTCTACTGTAGCGGATATAATAGGCGGTCCATTACTGTTATGAACCGGAGATATAGGTTGACCATCGAACGCCTCGTTCGATACTTCGATGACTATTTTACCATCTAAACTCCTCGGTTTATTTTCGGACGCGTTCGTATGGAAAAACTGGCTACGCAGAGCTGCCGCTGTCGACGAATATTTTCGCGGTTTCTCCTCGACGATCGGGGTGCCGATATCCAAGAATATACTATCGTTACTCAACGTATCTGAAGTCTTATCAGCGGCTGCCCGCGAGAACGTAGCTCCCGCCGATTTATTGCAGGATCTCGCCCTGAAACTGCAACTACTACCGATACTGGATTTTTCAGCGCTGCAACCTTCGTAAGCGTGGGTCGCTATGAAACTGATATTATCGTCGAAACGTACCCTCTCTGATATACAGTCTTCTCCGGTAGTTACGCAACTGCAAGAATCACTACCGTTGGTCGCCTAAAAATAAATATGTTTTAATTAAAATTTGAAAAGAAACATTATTATTATTAAATCAATCGGGCGATCCTAATCAACCATCCTGTATAATGTTTACCTTATAATTGAGCATAGATCCGGCTAGAGCCCTAGTGGAGGCGGCGCCATCATCAGCCAAGCTAACGTTCACGGATTTATCGGATAAACTACTGATACTGAGCCTCTGCGCTGACGCTAGATCAGCTTGAACTTCCAGTTTGTGACTGGTGGCGGCGCCGACGCTTCCCGCCAAAGCGACGGTACTCGCAGATTCCCTGTCGACATCGCGTAACAATTGACTGCCGCTGGCCAAACTCGCCTCGCCTATGGAGGGGTTGGCGATGCGCGAACTGACCGCGTCCATCGAAGTGCTATCCGTCGGATTTCTCGTGGAGATGATCTCGTTATCGTCTAGGATGCCGGTGGCACCTCCGCAACCCCCGAACGGCATAAAGAGACTGGTACCACGCCGTACACGTAGAATAATAAGATTGGTACGCCTATGCCGACGGCTAAACCGGCCAAAATTGGAGATATTAATACCTGAAAATGGAAAGACAAAATATTTATTCTCCCGTCAATTCGGTCCTATATAATTAAATGAAATACGATACCAACTCACATATATACGTTTACAGATTAATTAAATGGATAACAATATTATATCGGGAAAGACAACAAAGGGAATCGCCAAACAAACGGGAGATATCGTATATAGAGCCCAGTCTTTCATTTCGTTTTAATCGTTTCTCCATTGTCATCGTCGTCAGAACAAAAAAGACGTATCCTCCGCACGGGAGACAGAGCTATAATCCGCAACAATTTAATAAAATTGGTCGACAACAAAGGCGATGTTGTTAAAGGACCATAAAGGCACGCATATACACACATTTAACGGCCGGAGATGCGATCGATAACCTTTTGCTTTCAACAATTGTGACGTCGTAAACATAGACGGAAACGAATCAGTTAGCATTCATCGTCGAACTTGGAACGGTCTCTCATGCATAAAACATAGATCGACAATGGTAGTAGAGGATCCTACTGAAAAGTCCCCTGTACAACACACACGCGTATCACTCGTTTAATAAATAAAACTTTTATAATACCTTCTCGATGTGTTAACAGTTTTTTCTCTCCAAATAAAAATTTTTTTTAACCCGCTTACACTCATCCAATGAATATAAAATATTTATCAAAATGTATCTAATTGTTGCGTTTTTAGATTATCCGATCAACTTTAAATTGGTACAGGAACACAACAGTTAAACTGTTATATCTATAACTTTTTTTATTTTAAAACTAAGTTTAATTGATGATATTAAAATTCTCGATTGCTGGTGTCCCGATTTTTCCTGCGAGAAGTGTACTAAGTGTATTAAAAAATAAGTATAGGCATAAAATGAGGTGAACAAATGATACGTAACAGAAAAAACACATTTATTAAACAAAATTGGTTCAACACTATTTTAATGCCCGAATGTAACATATTTTCGAATATCCTGCTGAACAAAGTTTGATGCGGATGCCTCATAAAAATGTTCACACTTATTGAGCAACTCAAAAATAGTAACTAATACATTTTCTGCAAATGGAAGACCGTGACGAATCGTTTCAAATACGGCAATCATTTCCATCTTGGAATGCCTGGGAATTTGTATTTCTTCTGCCTCATTATCTTATTCTTGATTTTCACTTACTTTCAATTAATTTAAGATGTCGTCATCTGATGGGTATTCTGCTACAATAACGTCTTCATCTACGTACAAAAATTCATTCAGAGAAACTTGGTCATTTATTGCACCTGTTGACTGTAATTGGTTCCAACAGTCCTCCATATACGGTAATGCACTAACTTCTTTCACCACAGACTTTTCAGAGAAGCCAGCTTTTATGCAACAGTTCTTTATTGTTGCTTCCGTTATTTTGCCACACCTTTGCTAATTCTGATATGCATATTCTGAGATTAATCGTATTATCAACAGGAAGATTGTTTTCAAGTGTGAAAATAAGTCTCTTTAGAATCTGCTTTTGGTAATGCATTTTGAGATTTTTTAGGATGCCTTGGTCCAAAAAATACTAGCTTCACATTTGTTAACTTATTTGCTCCAGAAGAAGCATGTGCAGGGCAATTGTCTATAAAAAAAAACAACTCTCACTCGTCATCCATGATTTCTTATTGCATTGATAGTCGACTTCTAAGGACTAGACTCCTTTGAAACATCTTCGCTGCTTGTTCTTTCCAATTACTAAAATTTTGAATTTTTCTTTTCTAGACATATTTGCGCAAACGGCAACAGTTATTCGTTCTTTGCGGTTTTTGCCTCCAAAAGACTTATCATCTTTAAAAGTGAGCGTTTTGTTTGGTAGACATAAAAAAATCCAGTTTCATCCATGTTAAACACATTATCTGGCTCATACTGTTCTGAAATTGATTTTAAAATTGTGGTTTTCCACTGGTTACAATCTGCTGCAGAAACACTTCCACTTTCTCCCGAAATAATCTTTTCTTTAATGCCGTGACGCCTCTTAAATTTGTCTAACCAGTCAGAACTTGCTTGGAACTCTTCATGTCCTAACTGTTGTGCGTATTCCACTACCTTTTCTTTTTATGAGTGGTCCTGAGGTAGGCATGTTTTTATCTCTTATCATCTTCAGCCACTTGAGAACTGCTTCATCCACATCATCGTATTTATATGTTTTTGCCCTTTCTCTATTGGGTCCTGCAATTTCATAATTTTTTAAAACCGATTCCCGATTTTTTTATTATTGTTGACACTGTACTGGGTGGAATTCTAAATTTTTGCGCAATACTCGCGTACCCAGTACTTGCGTACTCCATTAAGCACATCTTTTAATAATGGTACTTTTAGAAACATTTCTATGCAGAAATTTCACGGGACTAAAACAAACTTCGATATATAGAGAATTTCGATATATAGAAGTTCGATATATGGAGGTCCGACTGTATTTTGTTGTTGTTTGCACAAAATCCACTGTCAAACCGAAGAAATTAACCTAATCTTTCTCCGGTATCGACTTTCCATTGAATGGTATGTACCATCTTTGGCAATTTAAATGCGAATTTTTGAACAGAGAATGTAAATAAAGGCTGTGATTTTGTAAATAATGGCTTTGTTTTAAAGTGAATTTAATTACTCTAAAGAAGTTTATCAAAGCAGTACTCTCTTTTAGAGAAATTAAATTTGCTTCAAAGTATACCCTTTTTTAGTAAGTGGAAATTCCTCGCTGAAAAATTCGCATTTAATTTGCCAAAGATGGTACATACAGAACATTACCACCTTCCATCTCTACAAGTGAAAATCGAACTAACCCTGTCTTAGACGTTTTAGTAAGAAACAAGAAACATCCGTGGCGATTGAATGCTTTTGTGCCACTTCGTAGATCAGTGTGGTAACCCCATGCAGATCAGTTTTTTCTTTATTACAATTCTATTTTATCTTACTTAATTTTTGACACCCAACCTGCGCAGCTATCTTTCTTTTTTATGTATAATAATGTAAACATTGTGCCATTACAACCACAACGACCAAAACGTATTGACTCCTATTACAATTAATTTTTAATTGATTTAACTCCTGCAATATGGAGATTATGATCGTTAACATCGCTTAATGAAGATTGAATTAATTAAATTTGGCGCCCAACGTGTGGGGCCAAATTTCGTTTTTGTGTGGGCAAAAAAAAACTTAACCTTCTTTTGCATTAATAATAAATTTCAACAGCAATAAACGTAAAAAATCCAATTCTACCAACCTCCCTTTCCACCGAAATTAAAAAATTACATATTGAAAAATAAAAAAAACATTTCAGAAGGCGAACGAGAGAGGGAGAGAAAAAATTTTATTTACGCAAAATCCCATGGTACACACGAGTTACAACGTCTACAGGTCTACAGAACACGGTCCAACGGATGCACTATCGATTTCGGCAAGCGGTAGAGAGTAGGGTGAGCGCGCCTGGATGAGAGAGGTCCGTCGACAAGAGAGACGCCACGCCCTTCCAGCCTTCCAGCGTACGTACACACATACACGGCAAACGCAGAACCTTACCCGCCGCCACCAGTACCGCCTGTCCGAAACAGCGGAACGGTCGCGAACGCGAGAGAGCATGTTACGGTGAAGATAGACGATGTCGGATAGCGAAGAAGAGAGTAGCAGCGGTGCCGACTGGCCGGTCACCGAAGAATGGCTCCAAGCAGTACTGAAGAGCCACCACGAGGATTTACCCGATCCGTCTTCGATTACGGTTTTGGATTTTACCGTTAGGCCGGGTTGCGAATCCGGCGAGAGCGTCTTGAGCGATATCCTGGCGGTCGCCGTCAAATATAGACTACCCAACGATCCCGCTGAGGAGAAACATTCGTTGAGTTTCATCGTCAAGTTGTTACCGCAGGATCCTTTCAGTAGATTCTTCGTTACCGAGGCGCAATTCGATCTTAGGGAGATTAAATTTTATACGCAGGTATGTTAATCGTGTTGGTCGCCAAAAATTATTTTAGAGTACGAAATAACGTTCTTTAAAATTGAATTAATTCGATTATTATGACTAAATTTTGCGTCAATATTATTCTTAGAATTATGACATAAAACCACAGTACCGCAAATATTAAAATTAAAGTTTTTACGAATATAAATTCATTTTAAAGCAGCATAAATGGATGAAACACAACTCGTATTGCATTTAGCCGTTTCAAATGATAAATTAGTTCGTCGCGCTCTGAAGCTTAACGAATGATGTCATCTCTAGCTCGTGAACACAATACAATTCACCATTTAAAACACATCCTAATTTAAACCAATTATAATTTACAGGTAGTTCCCGACTTGGAAAATTTCAAATCAAAAAACTTGGCACCCAACACAGAACTAGAACTTCCAATTCCAAAATGTTACTACGCCCATTACAACGCCGGAGCGACAGAACCGGAACCGATACCACCAGAATCCGTCCTCGTACTCGAAAACATCAAACCTCACGGTTACGTGGGCGCCGACTTTTCGCGGGGTTTAACTCTACGCCAGACTAAAGCCGCCGTCGAATCGATAGCCCAAGTGCACGCCTTATCTTTATCCCTGAAAGTTAAAGAAGGCAAATTATTATCGGAACGATACCCTTTCCTATTCCAAACGACCAGAGCGTCCGATTCCTATCAGCAATTAGTCGAAAGGGGACTCCCTCAATTAGCCCAATTTCTCGAGAAGAAAACTGGGTTACAGAGCGTTTTGGATGCTCTAAATAACTTGCGAACGAGCACTAAAGAGATTATAGAGAATCTATTGAAACCGGAAGAACCTATGGCGTTGATAACGCATACGGATTTCTGGTGTAATAATCTGATGTTCAAGGACGAAAAGGACGCCGAAAAATCGACATGTTGCATATTAGATTGGCAAATGGTGACTTACAGCAGGCCAACTAACGATTTAGCCCTCCTATTAATAAGCTCAGCTCCCGCTGAATTAAGGAGATTGCACACGGAAACTTTACTAGACGATTATTGGGACACCTTAAGAGCAAGCTGCACCAAACTCGGTTTAAACATCGAAACAGAATTAAATTACGACAGGAAGAATTTAGGCGACGATTATAAGAGATCTCAATTGTTAGCTTTGCTTTTATGCATCGGATCGGTTGATGTGGCTTTAGGTGATCCTCTCACCGAAGATAGACTTTTGGAACTTTTAAGAGACCTGCATAACGATGGATTACTCACTCCTGATATCGTTAATAAGGAACAACAGGAGTGATGGGGGAATCAAAATCTTGTGATAAATTGCAAATTGGCAATTGGGAGAAGGAAAAAAAACAAAATTAAAATGGTTGGGATTTCGGGAGAAGTGTTGCTCAATCTTACATACATATTTAGTGCAAAAAAAAACTGTGAAAAAGGGATTTTGAATTTAGTGATAAAGATGCAAGTGGAAAATGCTTCTCAATTACTTAAATGTGAGCTTCGCAATGTGTTCCGTGCCAATTACTCATTAATATATAAATTATATTGTATTATATCACCACTTTTAACGATTAAATTAACATAGTTTTTAATTTTATTAAGAAGGAAAAAAAAATACACTTTTTAGTATTAATGTACCTCTATTATACTATATTATTATACGAGACATTTTTCGAAAAAAAAAATTAAATTTAATATTTAATGGGATTGTCGAAAAATTCGTTGCAAAAAAAAAATTAGTAGGGCTGTAAAATATGATCATATTGATTATATCGACATGCTGAAAACACGTTTTATTAGGTTTCTGTAAAAGTTAAAGAGACTATTAATAAAGTGATCGATGCAATTATATCTTGTTTGATCAATATATCCTGCTATCCTTTACCCAAGAACTAAAATAGATGTTGCATAATAGTACATAATAACGTTTAAAGATATACGAATGGTTTGCAGTTTTTATAAAAAAATAACCTAAATCCGAAGTGGAATGTATTACACTCAAGGTTTCGCTACTAATATAATGGTTAATGACTTCTTCAGGAGCAAAAGTGGGTGACCTACCCACTTTAACTCCTAGAGGAGCCACTTACTCTGACCGTGAAGCCTTCGATATATCGGGGTTTAAAAGACGTCACAATTTGTCTTGGAAAAAGCCTCAGTTTATTGAATCTGGATCTTGATGAAATTGGATTTTATAACACTCCTTGAATACTTCAGGAATTCAAAGCACCTCCAACATTTGAATAGATTTCTGGCAACACCCTTTCTCGTACTTTTTTACAGCATCTCAATTTTGCAATCATTCAAATCATTGTGGGATCAATATCTTAGGTACCAGATGAGAAATCATTAGGGAGGAAACTAGCACAACCTGTAGGTGAATTGTGGCTTTGAAGTAAATCCTAGGTGTTTTTCCATTACTTTTAAATAC
The DNA here is from genome assembly GCA_023690525.1 of Holotrichia oblita. Taxonomy (NCBI): domain Eukaryota; kingdom Metazoa; phylum Arthropoda; class Insecta; order Coleoptera; family Scarabaeidae; genus Holotrichia; species Holotrichia oblita. Next base: position 11,264,743 of record CM043020.1, on the reverse strand, counting down.
AACTAGAGAAGAATGTTTGACAAAACTGCAACTGATTTCAAATTATTTTAAATCACCGAGCTTTAAAAGACAAAAACGAGAATTGTTTGCTCGTTTTTTGGTGGACCTTAACAACAAAGTATGGAGGTTACCCCGGAAATGTTCATTTTAAAGATTTAGTTAAAATGTCAACACATAGTCTAAAACTGGATCATTTCACTTAATCAAAGTAAATAGGATTTAAAAAGAGCTTTTAGGAATTATGAAAGCTATCGAAGTCCAAAATTTAAAATAAATAGTTTAAGGAGTTCCAAAAAAACAAAGAGCAAAGTTCTAGGATTTAAAAAGTTTATTATGAAATAGTTGTTAAAATAAATAGTTTTACAAAAAACTCATCAACGTAAGGTTACAAAAAAAAAATTGTTATCAAAGTTTGTTCTACAATCCGACGTTTCGTTTCTGAGTAATCACCATCAACTTAATTTTTTTTGGACTAAAATTGTTTTAGACATTTTTTGAATGCCACTAACGTCGTTTATACAACCTCCGATATAATTTTTAACTTTTATTTTTATTTTTTTTTTAATTTTGTTTTATTTTAATAGAAAAGACATTTATGTTGATAACTATGTATTCAAACAAAAAAAAAACAAAATTAAAAAAAAATAAAAATAAATAAAAGTTAAAAATTATATCAGAGGTTGTATAAACGACGTTAGTAGCATTCAAAAAATGTCTAAAACAATTTTTAGTCCATATTAAAAAAAATTAAGTTGATGGTGATTACTCAGAAACGAAACGTCGGATTACAAAAATTTGGACACCGTTGGATAGAGCGGAAAAAGTGGCAACGGAAATGTGCAATGTGTTTTGAAATTCGATCAAAAATAAAGTCAGGAAAAAATAAAACGATTTTCCGAAATTTCGGTTTTTCTCGGATATCTCCGGAATTACTCGGCATATTAAAACTTTCTAAAAATTATTAGCCACGTAAATGAAGTACTTTTCCCTAATTTAATCGACCCCATATCTCTTACTGTTTCCGAGAACCCCATGCTGTTCATTCTTATCTTGGACACACTGTATACAGGATCATTCAGAAAAAAAAAAAAACTCAATATGTCTATCAAATAGGTTTTTTCATTTCTTGTGAAACAGGAAACAAACACAAATTTTGTTTTTAAACGACTCCCTGTATATTTTTTAACATTTCGATTTTAGTTTAAATTCTTATTTTTCATTTAAAATAGGACTCCGAAACACTTTATTTTTATTGGATTTAAAGCAAATTTTTCTTGAAGTTCAAGGTATCAGTTTCTGGTTTAATAGGAAATAAAAAAAGCATATTTGATAGTACCATCATGTTTACTTGTTTTTCATCAATAATATGAGTCCGTAGATGAAATTTAGCTGTCTACCAAAAATTCTTCTTAGAAGAAAGTACATCCAATAGGGTGATAGCTGACCTAGCAAAAAAATCTAGAACGCAAACGGATTTTCATTTAAGTTAGGCACAAGCAACAAGAATTCTGAAAGAGCTAAAAGACTTTATCGCAGTACCTGATCAATTAATAATGATAGTTGAAGACCAAAATGAATCCAATCCAAATTTCTGAATCAAATCACTTAATGACGTCTTCTTATTAGCTGAATAATTAATTAACTGCTTCGTTGAGCGGAAAGAGGAGCAAAATTCATAAGATGAGAAAAAGAAGGAGCTCGAACAAAAAAGAAAACAACCTTCTGTAATTCGGTTTTTTCATGACCTCGAATATTTCTTATATGTCTTATGTTTTTTTTAGTGATTACTTAGTTAGTTAGCAGAATCGGCATTCACTTTAACCGATTTTTGAAGATGATTAACTTTCACATTTACTAGGATTACATTCGAATTCCACATTTTCCCATTTTGAAAGAAAAAAAAAACTCCACTCCATTGAACCGCACGCTTGTTATACACCTCGCGGATAGCACCAAGCTCTCGTAAGAGAGCGAAAAGCGGATCAATAAACACACCCGACCACCTTCCTAATAACGTACTGTATATACTAGAGTATTTTCCCCGGCGCTTTTATCCTTGTATATAGTACACGACCGGGAGAGGAGTTTGAGGGCCAGGAGTTATCGCTTTCCTGAATTAAACGTCAATAATTCAAGGATGTAAAGTAGAAGAGATCTCCGGTGTACACATACATACATACATCGACGTGAAGAAGGTGTAGTACTTGAACGATCTAGTTCTAGGGGGAGGAACTCTCCCGAGAGCATTTTTCGCGGAAACAGTCCTCCTTCCTCCCTCCACCTCCCAACCGGATGCACGGCGAATTAACAGCGTGAATGCAAATCTTGCGATGAATGAGAAGTTCGTAGTTATTATGGGTGAGATAAAACGTACTATCTTGTTCTACTTCGAATTGCTTTCAGCACGTAATATAGAGGAATTTTCTTTCAATAAATACGTTAAATACTGTAAATAATTTCCGAATAAGTGTTTAAATCTTAAGCATAGCAAGAAATATTTAATAATTCAGAACTAGAAAAATATCGTTGTTATCTATTACTAATATAAAAGTATCGGTTTAGTAACGGAGCCGTGTGGAACTCCAGGAACTGTAATTAATCTGAGAGGTATGAAAATAATCAATTCGATATTTGATTCTGTGGTATTGTCTCGATGAATCGCTTCATACTTCAATTTAATCAAAGATAATTAAACTTAGGAACTTTATTTTGTACAATGCCCCTAAATATCCGAATGTAGGAGAGCTATGTATTGAACTGATGACTATAATATTTGTAAATGTCCAAAAGATACTGTCTTTTAAAAAAAATTGCACATTATTTACGACATGAATTATAACACTAAATATTCTTTCCAGTTCTTTAATCTTTTTTAGATTTGATACTGAATATTGAGGCATAAAAACCCATTCCATGAAAACCCAAAAACAGATCGTACAATAAAGACTACAACTGTACAAGTGCAGTTGATGATATTTAACTTCACTATTTATGAAACATCGAGGAAACTATCGTAAAAAAACACTTATTAAGTGTTGTTCTGGACAAAAAAAAATTCTATTGAGTGTAATTAAATGCAAACCACCACAAAACGCATTTCAAAACATGCAAAAATATTTAAGGCCTAAAGAGTGTCTCATTCTTATTTATAATTCGTTCAGAAAACTAATAATAATAATAATAATAATAGGCTAATCAATCATTATAATCTTTTGAATATTGAATTGGAAATATAACCCGAAAAAATTAACTGATTAGAGTTTTAATAATAATTATGTGATATTTCTTCTGAAAAGTTTGACAAAATTATATTATTTTTCAAAATAACGAACAAAGTTTTGTTTTTCAATTTTGTACCAGAATATACAGTGGTGTGCAAAAAAATAGGGACACTTTTTATTTATTGATTAAGTTCTTTTTTTTGGGTATCTAAATCAGCTCTTGCTTAGTACTAAAATTGTGTACAGCTACTAATCCACGCAATCTGAGTGAACTTTTTGGGAAAACCTCAAATACCAAGAATAACAGATGTGCAAGTCATAAATCTATAAATTTAAACTTTAAAAGTGAAAATATAATTCGTAAGTAAATATACATAAATTTATAAATTGTACCTACTTGGAATTTCAACTTTTTGGCTAAATATGGGACGAAGAAGAACGCAATCTTTTTAAACAACTTAGACAAGATGGTAAAAGTGATACAGCGTTAGCAGATATTTTGGGGGGATATTTGGGGACTGAAAAACCTGGTGGACCAAGGAAGACGACTCCCCGAACAGATTTAAAATTTAGCAAGAAAAATTCTTTTGCCACGTCAACCACTATCGGAATTGCAGCTGAATATCGATAGTTCTACTATTAGAAGACGACTTATCAAAGTTTCCCTCTTAAGTAGACGAAATATTCGTCAGAGAATACAGTTTGCGAATGAACATGTAGGATGGGCAAAGGAGAAATGGCAAAATATATTGTGGAGTGATGAAATCAAAGCGAATTTATTTGGCTCTGTTAAAACTGTAAAACATGGCGGAGGCAACACAATGCTATGGGGTTGCTTTTCCTGGAATGGTGTTGGTCCAATAGTATGGATAAAAGAAAAGCTTACTCAAAATGACTACGTCCGTATACTTCAACAAGAAATGCTTCCTTAGCGAGCAGCGAAAGCATGGTTTGATGCCAATAAGGTGACGGTAATGCAATGGCCTTCCCAGTCACCTTAAACCCCATAGAACATCTATGTGATGATGTCAAAAAAGCAATTAGTGGCATCTGCGTTAGAAATAATGAGCAACTGAGGCAGACAGCACAAGAAGCTTGGAAGTCTATTTCCGTTGAAAGATACCAATGTTTGGTGGACTCTATGCCCCATAGATGTCAAGGGGTGTTAGAAAATAAAGGCAGTACTACTAAATATTAATGTTTTATTGAAAAAAAATGTTTTCTCTTTACATTTTGTATTGTATAGTTGAAATTTAACTATTGCGTAATATTCTTAAACAAACTTAATGTTTTCTTTGTTTGATGTTGTAATCATTCTTAGTTGAATCGTAAATTATTAAATTATCTACATAAATATTAGCGTATACCTATTGTTTTTGCACACCTCTGTATAACGTTTCTGTTAAGCAGAATCATTCTCCATTGTTTCCAATATGAAAACATTGTTGTTTTACATAAGCCATATGTGTGTTAAGCGTATTTACAATTTGGCAACTGTCAGGACTATTTTAAATTTAAGTAAATTTGCAAGAGAAAATTTGATCAAAAATAAAAAAAAAGTGAGTCTACTCACCGAAGCTATAACCCCACCCACGATGGCGGCATTCCTCTTATGCTTATTGGCGTTCTTGTATCTTCCGTACAATTTACGACCTACCCACACTGGAATTCCTGTAACAATTTTCATGCATCTAATATTGTTTCTCTTAAATAAAAAAGTAATTATTTGTTTTATCATTATAATATGTATTATATAATACGAGTAAAGCCAAAATTTTATAAAAAGCCAATTTCTCTTTCTAGTTTAAAAACAATTCACACATTTGTTGAAGACAAGAAGAAGAAACAGAGTAATTCTGAAAATATTTACTAATAAAATGTGTGCGTGTATAATTGTTTGGCCTATTTAGCTCATTGACTTTACTAGTAATACTCTGAATTGCACCTTTACATGACATTATTTCTTACTTCACCATAAGTTTTAACCATACTAAACTAAACTGAATATTAGTTGAGAAAAAGGTTTTGCAGTTGAACCCAGTGAAAGTACGTTTTAAAGTTTAAAAAAAGAATTAACAGACACTAAATCATCATAAAGTAATGTCTTCTTAGAGACGAATTTTGAGTCGAATCAAATTTGTTTTGGCGCCATTATAAACTCAATTCACAGACTGACGAAAAAAAAAATCATTTGGAGTCAATCACCAAGGAGCCTCTTAGTGGGCAGTCTGTATTGCCTATTCTTAATACCAATGTATTCAAAACCACAACTAGCCATTAAAATCATAAATTTTTTGGAGAGCAAAGCGGCTTACATGTTAGAATTTACTATCTCTGTTAACAATACCATTAGGCTTGTGTAATATTGATAATATAATATTTTTCTTATGAATGTGCACATGAAAATGTGCCTCATCGGAGAAGAAAATTCTGTAATCAGCAAATTTTTCAGCAATTGATTTGGAATCATCAATGTTCCTTGTTAATTCTTGCACTAACTAAAGTTTAAAGGGCGTAGTTCCAAACCAGTAGCCTTAAAATTGATTATTCGACCACTTCAGGAAAAAAAAAACATATTTTGTATCTGCAAACAATTTTCCTTCACATTTTCAATTATGCCCTCGTCCATTGGTTGGAGAAGTGAAGTTGTATTCACTAAAAGAACGAGGCATGTTATTTTGCATTAATAGCAGTGCTTCCTACGGCAACTGCTTTTCGGCTATATTAGCTCTAACTTGAGGCACGAATACGTTGTAAAACCATTCAGAAAAAAATGTTTGGTCCATCCAAGCATTTTTTTTGTCCATAATAGTTCACAAGCAATCCGTTCATATTTAAATTTTGATTTACCTACTATATATAAGCAGGGGTAATCTATGATTGCCGGTGGCATTTGCACAGATCATAACAGTAATCCGATCCATTTGCTGCTCTTTTCGAAAATGATGGCAATGTTTTTTGTTTTTTGTGGCAAAGCTTTCCAATTGAACGCGGTTTCATCACAATCGTAAACTTGTTCCCTAAGCCAAATCAAGGTCTATTCCTCCCCCACCGACCGACGATTAGTCACTTCCATCACGTCGCTGCAGTACAGTTATAATTTTTTTAAGACAGCGACCGATAACAGAAATTGACGGTTAAAGTTTTACTGTACCTACAATCATTGTGCAGTAGAGTGTCCTATTGTTTTCATTTAAATTGCATTGTGTTCATTACATTTTGGGCTAAATTGAGCCTCTTATTTACATAGGTACCTAATAGAATTCTTTCTGTGTATTTTTCTGTAAAATAAAGTTTAAAAAATGAAGAAACTTAAATTTTGATTCAGGAATTTCGAAGAGAAGGAATTGTTTCGCAGCCTCAATTATCTTTATATAAAAAGTGGCTTACTCTTTAATAATTGAAATTTTTCAAATTTTGACTTGAAATATCTCTATTACGGTCTGTAAGAAAACTGCCACCCCAATACTACCATCAAAGTCTAATAGAATACACCTAAAAAATATTATTGATGTGGCAATTGTATATAACTGGAGAATCTTTATCAAGATACTAAACAGTAAACTACTTAACTACTCTTTATAAGAAATATAGAATTGTCACAAGATGAAACTGCAACTCCAAGATGTGGAAGTACTGTTTGACAGTTTTAGCATGTAGTAATGCAATGGGAACTAAAAAAAATTACAACTAATGTCAGTGGTAGGTTAAAGAAAGTTGGGACTCTTGAAAAATATAAACATAAGTTCGTTTTGTGCGTTCTTTAGCAACCAAAATAAAAGAATGAATGAACCCCAGATAGCACATGGACGTCCAATGGACATCCGATGAATATTCACTGGGCGTCCATTGAAGCCCACTTTTGGAAATAAAACGGATATCCATAGGACGTCCGGTGCTATCTGGGCGGTGGTTTGTTTGATGAATGGTTTGAAAAGGAGTTTGTACCTGGTGCAAAAAAAAATCAATAAAAACAATGCAATTGGAAAATAAATACTGGCATCCTTCAGATGAAAAACTAATTTTTATAAAACGTTTTTTTTTTTTTTTTTAACTTCCAAACGTAACTTCTTCAACACATAAGATGTGAATGTAAAGAGTTCTTACATAGCTGGATCGGACATCAAAATCACTAACTATTCTGATGTTGAGTAGGTAAATGTCAAAAAGTAGATTTTTTTATTATTTACATCAAGTGAGAACACATAGGAAATAGGTCTGAAGTACGTGAAGCAACACTCCGCAGCAACGCCAATGGATGTCGTATACATCGTATTATTAAAGACGCACATTTTTAATGGGATATCCTGGGTATCTTGCAGCAACTTACGATTCTTTACTTGTAATTAAGACGTTTTCGCATGAACAAAAATCGAATTTGGAATGATTTTTTTTAATGTTATCGTAGTTTCACGCCTGTTTTGTTGTTTTAACTCACGAGCACTTTAATATAAGTTACTCAAACATCTTAAAACAATATTTACCATCGACGAAGTAAAACAAATAACCAAACCTATAATCATCGCTGGAACTGTGATTCCTGCAACTAAAGCTATGCCTACGGGAGCACCGACCAGCGTTCCCAGCTGCCATAGAATCTTCTTCTTCCTCGACCACGGTTTCTTACCCCAAAACGTACAACCAGACGGACTACGAAATCAAAACAAAACAATTATTTATATAACGACACGCTTTTAACGCTGGATACAACCTTAAGTAATGAAGATCGCTTATCTCCTTCATACAGAGCCAACAGAATTCGGCCCCGCACACCGCGCACATCATATGATTGCACGAACCATCGTCTATCTTCACAATAAGCACCTGACAACGCGGACATGGTTTTATATCGTCTTCTGAAACGAAAAAACGGTGGTTAATCATCATCGATTATTACTTTAATAAAAATAAAATAATCAACTCACTATATTGAGAATCTTGACTGTAAGTAATGGAAGAAGATCGCACGTTCGGCGATCTCTGAGCTCTGGCAGCGTCGCAAGTCTGATTCGGATGCCATTCAGCCTTACAGTGGTAACAGAAGTATGAATTGCAACCGGGACGTTCGCATTTAATCTTCGGACAACTAGCGCATTCACTCGCTATCACAGCAAAACCGCAATCGGGTGCTGGACACCACCTGGTGTCCGGATCCACTGCTAGGACTCTGCGCACCATAAAATCCTCATACTTGCAGAATAAAGCTTCATCGTTGATTATACTACGAATTTCTGTAATAAAATCATTTATTAATTAATTAATCTATAATTTTATCAGCGGAATTGAAGACTCACCATTGGGGTGGATACTTTCTGAGCATTCTGGACATGTCATGCACACCCTGGATTCTGTTATCTGGACGCGAAGGTACTGCTGCAGGCAGGCGCGACAGGCTCGGTGGCCGCAGCTGGATACCTCGAAGAATTCATCCGAGGGTAAGATGACTAAACAGAGTGGGCATTCTAATGACGATTCCCCGTTTTCGCTATTCTGAAATAATGATTACAATAATGGTTAACGATGGTAATAATGCTGGCTAATCTTATCAGTTTAAAAACTTAAAATATGTAAACCGTTTAGGTCAAACTCAAACAAACCTATAAGCGTGTATGTATGCAATCTGCGTAAAAGTTCAATGTCGACTTAAAAATAAATGCGACTTCCAGAGATACGGAGCGCAAGCGAGTCGAACGTATACGATTTCGTACAACCTTCGCTGTAAAACATTCGATTATTGCTAACGTATTAATGTTTCGTAATTCACCAAACAAACTGTGTGTATTGCGAATTGGCAAGAGAGAGGATATTAGTCCTTCTGATTAATCTGCGTTTTACGCATTATTATAAATAATCACTTCAGGGGCGCAGAATGGATTTTTTTCAGGTGTAAATCGAGATCGATATCGATATTTAATTGAATCTATGTCAAGGAGGCGCAAAGCTGTTATCTATAATAAAGGGCGAACCACTAAATATTAAAAACTTAAATCACGAATTGTTATACATATAAAGACCGTTCTTTCTCAACGAATCTTTGAAAATAGCTGATTATTTCCATTTCGAATACCACTTCTCAGATCCTGCAGTTCTTCTTGCAAGGCCATAGATCAACAGCTTTGTTAATGAAAAATGACTGTGGCAAAACCACGATAACTTCGCCTACAGTAATATCTTACAGGGCCTACGCTGATAAGCTTCGTATTAATCGAAAGAAAATTAATTCTGCAATACATACCTAAAGAGAAAATTGAGTTTTACAATAATGTGATCCAGTGGCCAATAACAGAGACAGAGGAACGTCCTGAAGAAGATTTTTAATTTTCATTTTGACATAAATACGCTGTTGATGTAAAATAAACCCATTATAAGTAAATTTAAAGGATTTTTACCTTCAAAAAAGAAACGTCCAAAAATATTTTTTTAAATAAAAACTTATATATGACAGTTATTCTTTTTATTATCGTCAAAAACTACCAGTTCAAAAGTTGTACTTGGATTCATTAATTATTTTTTTGCCTCCTGTAAAATTAACTTTTCTGAACATGTTCCCTTTTCCAAATAACCGATTCAATTCATATAATTTCAGGCCTACCGCTGACTTCCACATTGCAACAAATAGTCCGTAAAAATGCGCTTCTCTTAAGCGACATTTAACGGTGGTTATAGAAATTGGTCGTTGGCGTTCTCTGATTTGTTTTTTGTTGGACAAACTGCTTCGCAACTAGTTTGTTACAAATAATTCTGTATAATGATCGAAAAATCTATCTTCTGTACATTGTAGAACGTTTTAAATATCTTCTTTCAATGTTACCAACCCCCGGACTAATACGATCACTTCAAAAAATTTTTTCACGAAAATTATATAGTTACGGGCAAGTGACGTTTTAAAGTGACTGTGGTCTTCCTTCTCCCATGAGGCCTAGCCAACTTGCGTTCCTATGCCCTTTTATCTTCCTAGAAAGCCGTTTTAGGCTGGAATTTGGGGACCTATTAAAATTTTCATTGACTAGAGATGACTGAAAATGATAGAAATACGAAGGTGGTTTGATGATTAACTTGGTTCACACACTAATAGAGGGCGAAAATGTAATGAGTTAATATTCTCCGGTCTTAAGTCAGTCTGTACTGACAGTAAGTCGTTGTTTGTCAGTCACTTAAACAGAAGTGTTTCGAGCAATAGCGAAAAAATGGAAAAGTTGGAATTCGTGGTGTGATTCAATTCTTTTATCTGGAAGGGAAAACAGCGAAGAAAATTCATGAGAGGATTTTACCTACATTGGGTGTCCTTCTGATGGGTGTGTTCGACTTTGGGTAAATGAGTGTAATTGTGGCAAAACAAGCATTAAAGATGCACTACGTCCTGGAGTCCCGAAAAAAGCTGTGACACCGGAAATCATCGATAAAGTCCATGATTTTGCCCGATAAAAACTGTATTCAGATACTAGTATTTCTATGTCCCGGAAACAAAACAGCAGTCGAGTCAATGGATTGCCCATGGCGAATCGTCTCCAGAAAGGTCTTGGCATCAGTTTTTTTTTGGAAATTCTCCTAATTGACTACCTTGGAAACTGAAGAACCATTACCGGAGAATGCCATGCATCGCTTTTGAACCCATACAATGACCCCGTGCATTCAAGTCGCGACGCTCAGCAAAAATTGAAACTAACAACTTTTCTGGCAGGACGAAAATTTGAGTCCAATGAAGAGGTCATACAGGAAGTAAACCAGTATTTTGAAAGCATCGTGAAGGAATCGCGAAGCTGGATAAACTGGAACTTCGAGGGGACTATGTCGAAAAATAAAGTATGTTGCAAAACTCGAATTGTTTGCTTTCCTAGCAAACCAAGTTAATTATCAAACCGCCCTCGTATGTATTGTCTTGATCTTCTATCGCTACTGTCCTCGTAATGGTAATCCTGGGAAGAGGTCTATCCGTGGTGGAGTCGAGACTGACTAATCTATTTATTTAGATCTCTTAAGGTTTGATTGCCTGCTTCATCGAAACGATTCGTAGATCGTTTCTGTGCTGTTGGTTGCGGACAAACCAGGGGCCGCCCATGATGATTCTCAAGATATCGTTCTCTAGAGTTTTTAACTTCTTCATATGGGTCCCTGCCATGCTCGACAACGATAATTCACCATATGTGATAATGGAGCGTAAGAAGGACTAATATATCAGGAAATAAATTACTTTTTGTGCACAGAAAGGGATAGAAAAGCTTTTTTTCCTAATTAAACTTTTCTATTGTTCTGCCGACGTGTCAGAGCAATGAAGATGTTTTTCAGGTGGTGGTCGTAGTCTAGTCGTGAATCGAACTGTCACACACTTAGATTCGTTAATTTTCAGACACTATCGGGATCGCCATGACAAAATTTCATCCAGCGAATGCCGGAATCTTCGATGGAGTTGATTTTAGTCAGAACCGTAAGTATAAATGATAAATATTATTTCAAGATAGGGATATGCCAATCCAGGTAGAATGTATAACAATAATCCTTGTGTTGGAACGATGGTAATAATGACTCATCATTATACTTGATCATATTATAGTTCCAGTAAAGCTGAAACCCTTATCGATACATTTTTGCAGAATAATAAAATACATGTTCTGCAAAGAAACGAACACAAAAACCAGAGCAACAAACACAGATTTATAAATGGAGCAACACAACTTGTCGTGTCCTTCATCGCTGAATGCACCGACAATAGCAAAAATCTCAAATTATATGCAATTTAAAAACTAACATAACAGAGCGCGAAAAATTATTATTAAACAGCATGAATGAACGTTGTGTAATATACGAAGCATTGTTTTGGATTAATTCCGAGCTTATACAACCTAGTTTATCGAAGGACGAAATTAGAAATTATTTAACAATTTAGGTTGAATAAAAGAAATTTGCATAATGCGCATACGATTATTACAAGGTTGTAATAATTCGCCTCAAATTAAAAACGATATGTCGAAAACTTACAATAGACGTGTTAGCTGCGAATACTGACGATCGACTCGTAACTTGATGGACTTCCACGCGATGGGACACACTCTTCGTTCCATACAAACATTTCTCAACGTCTTTCGATGAAGTAGCTACCTTTAGATCTACAGCATCTTTACCTATAATTTAGAAAATAAAAAATTTCATTAATTAAGGTGTAAATTAGCAAAGCCGTACAAATAAATTCGAACAACAATAGAACGTCTACTTAGAAACGCAAATTGTTTACATTTTATTAGAATAATAGCGAACGTTTTCGTGTTAATTAACACCGCAGTACGATTTATTAACACTCGAGTCACAAGTCTCGATTCTACGACAATATTACCTACCTTGATTCTTTTGCGATTTGGACGACCCAGAAGAGTTCCTGCGTTGCCGTCTTTGACCCAAAATCGGACTCGGACTCGAATAAATCAACCGCCTCAAGGAGAACCGGGTAGCGAAACCTTTCTTCCTTGGACCGGCTACGCAAGTGGGCACATCGCCTTCCAATGAATTCCTCATTGTTAAGATTTTATACGAAGATTTTTCTTAACTTATTTCCACCATTTTTTTTTAAACGAGATAATGAATTTTAGCTTCTAAAAAACCCTGCAAATAAAGATAAACCCGCAATTAGTATAATTTAATTATAGACTAGGATGTAATTAGGTATAAAACTGCATGGATACAATATTGTAATTGTTAATAGTAGAGCTATTACGTAAATGTTTATGCTAGAAAAGAATTCATGCTATGTTTATTTAAAAGATTATTAAGTATACAATCGATATGCTAACGAGAAGGTTACCAGGTTTAATAGCGACTACCAACTCTTAGTAACGTCGTAAACGTAGCTTCTTCCTGAATTTTAAATTGCTTAATTAAACACATCTATTGTATTCTGATCTGCGTAAATGCATATGTTAATTATTACGCTTTTATTGTTGCAGACTTGTTTCATAATATTATTAACAATCTTTAATCTGGACTTTGGAAAACTAAGAACAAAAAATTGTTGTCATTACGAATCCATCCTTCAAGCGGAAGAATATTGACCTGTCTGCCTTGAGTCTATACACGATGGCTGGATATGTATGTATATAAATAGTTTTTAACGTTTTTCGATAACACCACGGAGCTAAAGGTCTGAGACGACGATAGCATGTTTACGAGACTTGTGAATTTACTGCGAATACATGTTGAGTTGTTGTCCAAACTATTAATCATCATAGACGTAAAAAGGTTGTGTGTGTACGAGAGATTGCGGATTGTGTAACTTTGGTGTGTGTGTCTGTTTATCCGTTGGGATCATGTTGTAATGTTTAAGCGGTTACAAATATATTATTCCTTGGAAATTTTAACGAGATAAGGCTCAAGATACTAAATCGTTCGCTAACCGATCTGTTTAACTAGACGACTATTTCAGGATTATTCCACACACTTCGGTTTTATCGATTTTCCGCAAGGGTCGACCTGTTTCCCTTGAAATTCTACCGCAGGGTATTATTTTAAGTGAAAATACAGCTAACAAATGTGATTCTCGATACAAAAAAATTACTAGAGTACAATAAATCTTGAATGACTCGCGAATTCCAATTTATTAATAACTAATAAATGATGGTTCATTACAGATAACGACGCATATTACACATGCAATCTAAATTTTAAAACAAAAACATTTTTTTAAACGAAACAACCACTACGTAATAAAAAAAATATTTGTATTAAAAGTAATATTTCTTGAAATAACAATAATATTTAGGCCAAGAAGATGAAAGTGATCTAAAAATAAAATAAATAGATAACAAATCAGGTGACGATTGACTCAATTTGATTTGTTTTTCTTTAAAAACATCCTAATTTTAGTATCAAAACAGGAGAAAAACTTGGCAACAATTTTCTCGTCGCTAATAAGAGAATTTGAAATTTTATTCGATTCAAATCAACAAAAAACTAGCTTGACTGGTTCTAAAAAAGGCTTACGATAGCTTCTTTATACAAGACGTTGTATGTCCGTATATTTGCCCGGCTTATACAGCGTGTCCACATCGAGTGTAAGGGCTCGTAGGAACTTACCACCAACGACTCTAAAGGAGAATGCGTTTACAACTATTAAAGGGGGAAAAAAACAAACTGGTGATTCCGAAATATCTATGAAGAAATAGATAAAGACCTAGCAAATGTTTAATTACGATTTGTTAAATGATTTCGTGATACAGACTGTATTTTCCACAGCAATGTTCCTAACATTTTTCTGTTAATTTCAATTTTTGCTATCATGTAAGAGTCTTCTATTTCGTTTAGATCCTAAGAACATCAAGATTAAGTTTATTTTTTATCGATTAGTTTACATAAAGTATCAAAGAAAACTAATTTTAAATTCCAAATTTTGAAATCTTCTTTTCAACCTTAAATATTATATACAGGGTGAGGCATTAAAGCGTCAAAGCTCAATATATTCATTAATATTAAAGATATCACAAAAATCAGGTATAAATTTAACATTTTGTAGTGGTGTTATATTTAATAATTTTATCTCAATTCCATACTTTGAAAAAAAGCTCAACTTTCATTAAAAAATATTAAATATCTCAGAAATTTTAAGGATAGGGAGTCCTTCCTTTTCTTAATATAAAATACAGGGTGTTCCATTTAAATAAAATGAGAAAATAATGCATTTGTGTTTTGAACCGCCCTGTACACACTTTTCGCAATATTGGCAAAATATCACTTTGCTATAAAACTGTAACAATATAAAAAAGTCATTCCAGTACAAAAAGAATTTCAATTTGTTTCATGTGGAATACACAGGACGTTAAACAAGCAATGATAAACAGACAAAATTGACCATAACTTCTGAAATACTCGGTATAACTCTATATTGAAGGATTGAGGAAGATTTGCTTAATCTAAACTTGAAATAATATATAGTGTGTCCCATTTAAGAAAATGTAATAAAAATAATTTTAAAATATGTAGCTTAAGTTTTCTGATATCTAATGTCTCACCTTGTATATATTATATATAAAGGATGGACCACTTAAAATGATGCACTAGAATTACGACGAAGTTGTTAAGGAATCTTAGCATGATTGAAGTGGTGGATCTTCCTTTCCTAACTTCAAATTAATTACAGTTTAATAAATTTTCTCTATGTCTACGAATTAACAACAACAAAAAATGCAATTAGCAATTATTGTATTGTTTCTACCGTATTTTTTAATTGTCTGACAGCCCTGTTAACTTCAAGCTCTGTTATGGGAGGCAAAAATAAATTTTCTGAATATGTCAGCAAAGAAATATTACATCCTCGTTTAGAGTTCCTTTCATTCATTTAAGAGGTAGACCTATAGAGGTCGATGAGGAGCACATTTTAATAACAATGTAAATTTTATAACATTCATGATGACGTCACGCTGAAATCAATTTGCATTTTATTAAATAGCACATTTATGTTTTCTGTCATTGTATTATAAGAAGATGGTATTTCTAAGACATCACAATCACTTATTAAATATTTTATCCAACTATGTTTGCAATTATATACAAAGAATGAAATTTGATTATTTAAATTTCGCGGTAGTTTGAAGTTTCAAGCTTAGTTTGCCGATATTTTACGTAACGCAAATTAATGTGATATGACATTTGTCAGATTTGACTTAAATCACTTTTCTGCCATTTGCTTATCTTAAAGTGTATCTTGATAAATTTAAAATATGAATGGTAAACTATGAAATCTACAAAAGGTACAAAACGAATAATTAATTTTGAACGTTTGACAGTTGCCAAGTGACATTTAATGACATATATCTAGAGACCAATTCAAATTTTGCGTTTTACGTAAATATGCGTCAGGTAAATAACAATATTTGCGCGCTTCAAAATTTGAAATATTGGCGGCAATTTCAAGAAGTTGTTGATTTCATTTCTTATTAAAATCGGTCATATTTTATACAGTTATATGTTAAAAAGTTAGCTGTTTAAGAAATTTATAATAAAAATACCACATGAATGGTATAAAATCCACATTTTTATTAAAATGGGCTTCCCTTAGAACCCTATAACTTTACCTTGTCTGATTTTTTTTGTATATAAGCTTTAATTTTACATTATTTTAAACAGAGTCCGTCTGAATCTTATTATGTCTGAAGGCTATGATTTAAAATTATTTTGAATTATACAGGATGGCTCGAAAAAAGGTATGACCCTCCAAAGTTATAGTTTTTCTTGTAGAACATCTAGTAGGTATTTGATTATTTTTTTAGATTGTTTGTAAATAATGAAGATGCGTTTTAGCAAACTTTTATGCTGCACCCCTCGTTTAGCTTAACTCCGCTACTAAATCAACAAGAAACGTATGACACTATGTCAAATAATCGGGCGTTTGGTATAAAGGTGAACGAGTTGAGCGATTACCGTAAATGTCAAAGATCGTCACTGTTTTGATTTCGCTAAAATGGATGAAACTGAAATAATAATATTGAAAATGTATTTTTATCAACGTTTCATCATCGTCAGCATCAGTCTTCACGAAGTACAACCATCATTTTGAATGAATCCATTTAAAAAAATCTACTTTCCGAAGATTGAACTTGTTTATAAGCAACTAAGTTTTTACACACCCTGTATAATATTACAGAGAAGAACTTCAAATTTTGTGTAACTAAACAATATCAGTTGTGCGTATGCAAAATTTCATCTGTCTCTTGTACTCCTACGCGACGTAATATCACTATAAAGTAAGATCGGTATCTGTCACTTTTTTTCTTAAATTGCGAATAACTCGGAAGGAATTGTATTTAGGTATAGGGTATGATACATGAAATATGTGTAAAATTTATTATAGAAGCTGAATCTGTAATTTATTTTATAGCATGCTATTTAAAAACTCGAATTTGATGTCCACTTCCGGTTAACCGGAAGTGATATTTATTCAAAAATATTTTCACGTGATAGTTCATATTCAACCTTATCCAACTGCAAAATTTTGTTTTAAAATTCCGTTCAGTTTTTGTATAATACTTTTAACATGCCATTCTCACCAATCACCCTGTATATGAAAAATTACCGGAGCTGATCTAAATCACCTTTGCAAAGCCGCTAAAGGCGTATGTACTAATGATAGATAAAGATGAAGATAATAAAGACTTGGTTGCAAACAATAAAATTTGAAATTATTACCCAAAATTATTTTATTATCTTTTATTTTTAGATAGAGCGATATCTAAATGTTACCAAACTTATCTACGCCAGCAAACATATTCCCACCAGAAAAAAAAACCCTTCCGCAATTTCTATAATTACAAAAACTTCTAATACAATTTATCAACCGACAAACATAAACAAAATAATTCTTTCCAATGCGTCACTCAAACAGATATCAACCCGATAACATTATCTAACGAGGTGGTAGTGCACCTCGTTTAATCTCAATTAACCGCGCAATCTAATAGGAATATAAAAGAACCATTTTACGCGTAATTTCACCGTATACTGTCATCAGATCTTATCGCTCATTTTATCGTTTTTAGGACTAACAACGACCTGCGGTTTCCTCGAATCGAATCTATTCAAATTATCCCATTCGTATTATTGCCTAAAATAAATCGAAATGAACACGTTTGGTATAATAAATTTTCGAATCGAATGCCGTGGGAAACACCTTCAATCAGTGATAGAAAGATTGATCCGTTACAGTCACACCATAAATTCCATAAGTATGTGTGTGTATATATTAGTCATATCTGCAGTGAATTATAGAGGAACAGCATTCAGTTGTAACGCGAATAATAATTACCCAGTCTGTATGCATTAAGCTGCAGGAAACTATAAATACAACAGGAGTAATCAACATAGCAGGCGCCTCTCACGCCAGTTGTAAAATCGTTTACACACATACTTTGACCTATGCTTGTGTAAGTATGTGAAGATGTACAAACATACGTGAGTGAAATAGATTCGTGTTAGTACAATACTTTGAGTCTTACGATGATGTTATTTTTAAAACGTCGGAGTAATGAATTAAATATAAAGTCCAATGTTAGAGGAGAGTTTATTTAAAGTGATCTTCAAACAAAGAAGAAAGAATACCGGATTTTCTTATCCCACGGATGATACTGTATATAAGATATAACATCAGAAGAATTTATATTTAAATCGACGTCCTTCTAAGTTTGAACAGAACACGACGTCCATACATACAAACATACACGTATATGTATATACTTTTATAAAACGTTTATTACCACATAAAACGAGAATGCAAGGCCTTTCTAATATAAAAATGTCGTACGAATCGAATCTGAGGAATTCCTAACAGTCGAACGTAGTATATTCAAACACACTTGCTTCCTTATAAACATACACGACTTGCTCTATAATGACAAAACGTACACGTCGATATAAATAAATATCCTTCGACGTTTAACTTGAAGGAAATCAAGAAATAAACACATCGTTACCGAGGAATTGCGACGGTACGTAAAAACTTTCGAAAGCTCGTTTCTCCTAAAATTTGTACCAAAATCGTATCTATAATAGTGAGGGGCACTGTATTTATGCAACGGTTTAAATTTAGAACCACGTGTCCTAATTTATTGATGATATTTCGATCGAATATGCATACGGTAGCTAAAAATATTTTGATTGATTTCTAATCTAAAACGTCTCTAATAAGTGAGTAGTTCCACGTTAGGAACCCCATCCAAGAAGCAATCATGTCAAGCTGTAGTAAACAACTTCCTCTGGATTATTGCAATAGAGTAGAACTCGGATATAACGGCCATGTGATATAACGAACGCTCGGTTATAACGAACAAATCCTAAAGTCTCGGCAAAACTCCCTATTATTCTCGTGTTTTTTTAATCGTCTAAAACGAATCCTGATATAACGAACTATCGAGGAAACGACGCTCACCGAACTTTATCGAACATGTCTCAACAAGCAATAGTAACACGAATAAAATTATGTTGTTACTGTGTTTTAGTGCAGAATGCATTCTCGCAAATCTCTTTCATTATATCCACAAAACTGGAAATTATTCGCAAATTCGAAATTGGTTGTGCAAATGCTCAAATTTGCCGTCACAATTTGACAAAGTCGACTGTGTCGACAATATGGGCTCAAAGAGACAAAGTTTTAAAGGTGCAATCAAGTGTTCAAGTTGAAAAAGAATAAGGTTTCTAAAAAACTAAGAAGTGCAATTGAAAGTATGTACGGAGAAGTACGGATGAGTTCAAAACTAACCAAAGGTTGAGACAGGGTAGCTGCTTGAGTCCTACGTTATTCATCATGATGTTGAATGGGGTAAACTACAGATTGAGTATTGGAATGTAGCACCGGTAAAGATGGCAGAGTGTGCTTTTGTAGACGATTTGGCAATGTTTGCAAGTTCAGAGAAAGAACTACAAATGAATGTGGAAATATGGAATGCTTCTCTGTCTAAAGTAAATATGAAGATGGATGCAGAAAAAAAAACAAAAATAATGGTAGTATCAAGAGAAAATAAGAAAGTGAATATAACAATTGGCAACAACCATATAGAACAAGTCAATGAGTTTAATTACTTGGGTGTAGTACTGGATTCACAAGGAAATCAACAGCAGGAAATTAAAGAGAGAATAAAAGCTGCAGCAAAAGTGTATGGATTGCTCAATAAGAGTTTTATTGGTAGAAAGGAAATGTCCAGGAAAACAAAGTTTAAAATTTTTAAATCTATTTACCTTCCAACCCTGATATTCGGGACAGAAACATGGGTACTAACAAAGAGGCAAGTCAGCTCAATACAAGCTATGGAAATGAAGTAGGCGTGTAAAAGTTAGAAATGAAGTGATCAGAGAAGATTTGGGAGTACAACTTATAGAACAGAAATAACTAAGTTGGTTTGGCCACATGACTAGACTGGGGGAAAATGAGCAAGTAAGGGGAATATGGGAAACACGGATAATACTTAGAAGAAAACGAGGAAGGCCAAGGATAAAATGCGATGCAAAGAATTCTACTACATTACAAACGGCGAAAAAGCGGTAAAATTCACGGTGAAGCTGGTGCTATAAACAAAAAAATACCAGAAAATTGGCTAACGACAATATAGCCAGGTACGTATACCAAAGTATTTTTTCTTGTTTAGAGAGCTTGTGTCTACGACTTTTGTAATTTAGGTATTCGGCATCGATATGTTGACAGCACACAGCGACAAGACTGGCTTTTTCTACCGGCTTACTCCCGACCGAACCCTGTATTTGATAGGAGAAAAATGCTCTGGAGGAAAGCATTACTGCGTGGGTCTGTGCAAATATGGACGGTTCAGAAAAGAAGAAACTTTTGGTAACTGGAAAATTGAAGACGTCTCGATGTTTCAAAAACGTTCCGAAATTACCAATATCATATGAAGCAAAAAAAGAGCTTGGATGACAGGAGAAATTTTTTCAAATCTTCTACTATCTTGGGATCGAGAACTTGCAAGGAACAAAAGAAAAATTCTTTTAGTGATTGATAACTATTCTACACACCCTAAATTGGATAATTTGGAATGGATCGAAGTGGTTTTTCTTCCTCCAAATGTGACTTCAGTTCTTCAACCCATGGATCAAGGCATAATCAGATGCTTAAAGTCGTATTATCGAAGACAATTGCTTCTAAAAATGATTAAAACGTCGAAATGAAAATTTCCTTGCTTGATGCTATTTTAGTTATGTTGGAGACCGCTTTGGAAAAAGTATCTGCAAAAACGATTTCGAACTGTTTCTGTCATGCGGGTCTTTAACGTGGATACTGGATTCACAAAGGAAGATGATATTCCTCTTCGTCAGTGGATTTTAACGCAAAGAGTCGAAGAAGCCGATGAAGACAATCTGTACCATTGGGCTCAAAACAATAACATTTATGATTTTGAAAAGCATACTTTAAACAAATATAAGAAAATTGATGAAGATTTGGAAGTCGCAGAATACCCTGATGATTCTGAAATCGTTAGATCGGTAATGGAACAAGAACAAACCGAAGACTTTACAATTCTAAATGAAAATGATGAAGAAGTCGAACCCGAAACAAACGCATTGCAAATCGTAACAGGCTTTGTACAGTTGTCATTGGCTGAAGAAAATGACAAGGCCAATTATTTTTGCCTCTTCGAGCATTGTAGAAAAAAAATTATTTAAAAAGCTGTTGGAAAAAAAGGAATCAATCTAGAATTACTGATCTTTTTTTGATTTTGTTCTATATACATTCTTACATATGTAACATATATATAAATATGTATTTTCTTGTTTATTTTTATACATACTGCATACATATGTATGTATTCAATAAAAACATACATACCAAACAAGTATGTAACGAACCTCGGCTATAACGGACCGATTTTTAGTCACCTTGGTGGTTCGTTATATCCGAGTTCTACTGTATTTTAATTTATTTTTTGGTCTTTTGATTTTGTAATCCTTTCTACTTTTATTGGTAATGCCAGAACAAAAATTATCTAAATACTTAGGTAATGTAACATCGAAAGCTTTCATGGTTAGAGTCTCTGTAATGTGACCTCTGCCTAAACCCGAAAGTCCTCATTAGACGTAAGGTGACACTAAATTTGTAATTAATTAATATGAAAGATAACAGCGTCGAAAAGTCACATTACATTTCATCATTGTGATTTTCCTTTAGGATGTGTGTGTGTCTAAAAACGTCTGAGCAAACTAATTGAAAAAGATTGGACCCTCTATTTAGTCCTTCTTTTGGGTTCCTAGTTATCTTGCTCCTAGTTAATCATCGTTTGACGTCCAGACTTTGGACTACATTCAGATCGTAAAAAAATGAAGGTCCATCACAATTTAACTTTCTCTTTCTTGTAAGGTTTTTGGACATTCTCGAGAAAACGATTCTTGTGTCTTCATGGTTAAATTTGCATCAAAGTGATAAAGTGTTAAAAACAGGCGAATGTGCGAAAGCACGCAAATTTAAAACTCAATCATCGATCCAAATTCGAATAAAAAAATTACTACTAATTTGATAGATTAAATATTTACATCTATCACACCGCCTGCCAGGATCCGATCGCATTAATCCGTATACTAGAAAATATTCAATGAATAAATATTTTTAGAATCCAAGTTTACTAGCATATCCCCTGCGTAATTTGATTACAAGGTGACTACGTCATTTTCAATGCAGTAAAATTATTTTCGCGAACTATGATAAACGAAATTTTTCCCACTAATATATTTTACAATAAAAGATCCCGGTTGAATCGATTTAAATGCAATAAACACCGTTTTAAAGCGTATAAAAATGAATACGTTCTGGTTAACTTTCTTATATTTCCAATGCACCTTATTATAAATAAATAAACGAATAAAAATGTTAAATAACACGACAGATGTTGGATGAAAATCATGCAATCAAGCTGTTAACGTGTATGTTGTACAGCAGGCAAGGTCTACTTTTAAAAGTATACGTTCACCGATATAATGGGTAGAAAATAGCAGGATGATGAATGGCCTACTAGATTCCCGAGCAGAATCGATTCACGGTCTCCTATCTTTATTTACAAATGTTGGCCGCGATTTTGAAACAATCTATTTTGCTTACGTAAGGTTATATCTACATATATACAGGAGAACTAGAAAAGTTTCCTATTTAATAATAAATAATTTAGCTTCGCAAATGTGAATTCCTCCTAAACATGTATACAAATACTTTTATTTGTTTTGGATAAATTCCAAACATGCGTTTTCAATGAGATACTTGTATTAATAGCCACACACGTTGCTTAAAATTAAAAAAGAAACTGTAAACAATTGTATTTTCCTGGAAATCTACAATATTTCCCTAGCAAAAAAAATTATGATAAACACATCTAATTAGATTAATGTATAATTCTCAAAACAATTTGTGTTGTACTTTACATACACAACAACCTTTAAATAGGATATTTACTAAATGATACTACAACAGGAAATAACCAGCTTAACAAGTTCGTGGGCTTATCTGGAAAAACCGTTTGACGAGACTATGAGCGTTAAAACAACAAAAACAAGCGCGATGAAATTTGCAAAGCAACACGATATCCAATTTTATAAAACGTACGACGAGGACGTTTGCATAACCAGTACATGTAATTATATTAGGAAAATTAACAAAAAATATCGATTTGATGGTCATGTCATATAATACCCACGTTAATATGCATGAAATTATAATGAAATTTCCCAAAAAAAAAAATTGAATCAAAAACAAATAACAAAGTTTTATTTATATAATATATTTTCCTTAGAAATGCAATTGTTTTTGCTGGCATCAACCGACATTTTAAATAGGACCTCGTGCAAATAAATAAAAGTGATCAAAGAATGTTTTGGAAAATATATTATTTCTTGCACAATTGTTTTTAACCAGGTGTTTGATTGAAATGACATTAATTATTAATTGTTTTCGGAGCTAATAAATGTAATGAATTATTCAGCTGGGTCGCTTATATGAATATTGATTACCATTGTTTTGTTTAAAGCAAGAACAAGTGACTATAATCTAAAGTTCGGACGACTAAGATTGTGATTTAATTTTCATTTAAAGCTGCCATGACAATACTATATCAAATTTGACAATTATCTGATCAATTTGTAGCCGGAAAAATTATCTCTGAAGTCCTACTTAACTGATAGAATACATTATGTTTTTTTACAACGTCATCTGAGGTTATTCCATCATCAGGTGTTCCCCAAGGTTCACACTTGGAGCCACTTCTATTTGCAGTTTTCATCAATGACTTATTTACTTGTTTGTCGTACTATGTCCTCGCATATGCAGATGATATTAAAATCTATCTACCAATTGAATCGTATTGATGTCTTATTTGATTCTCGTTTAAGTTTTGCATCTCATATAGCTGATCTCTGCATTTCTTTTTTTTTGTATTTTTATTAAATGTGTCGTTGGTTGAAGCAAAAAGTTCTGTGAAGTGCCTCTTGTATTATGATTAATGAATAATGCACATTCCAAAATATACAGAGACGTACAGTTTTGAAGCAAGATGGTCAACGTGACAATTCCAGGACAGAGAGGGATCAAGAGTCATCCCCAGGAAAGTAACTTCTTCGGTGCAGGTAAGTACATTCCCCACGCATGTTGTTGTTAAAAACCATAAAATGCGTTTTTGAAATATTTAATTCAAGCCCATGACTGTCAATCCATTTGTTGAGATTGTTTATAGTATTTTTCACTTTAACAATATCTTTACTAGGCGACTTTGCTCTGGCATATCGCTCACGTGTAATAAGAACAATAAAGGACCCAAAATAGAGCCTTGAGGTACGCCATAAGGATTTTCACCCCATTCCGATCTATATTGTCTGCCTTGAGAGTCATCATAATTTCCAGTTTAGTCAATAGTATTTCGTGATTTACTCGGTCAAATGCTTTGGATAAATCAATAAAGATACCACTTGTGAAGTCCTTCGAACTTGCGTCATAGATCACTTCCTCCAGAAACTGAAAAATTCCACGTATGGTTGATCTGCCTTTAATGTATCCATTTTGGGAACTACTCAATATATTATGTACATACATCCTGAAAACATAATATTCGGACCAATACTAATTTTTCCATGATCTTCGATATGTTTGAAATAAAAGCAATTGAGCGATAATTTTGGAAATTGGAAGTATCTCCCCCATTTTATATATTGGTTTTACAACAGTATTTAAATTTTTTTGTTGCAAAAGAAGCATTAATCACGTGCGTAAGTGGTATCGATACTATCTCTGAGCAAAATTTCAAAACCTTCACCACTCATCCTGCCCAACAGATGATTTATTCAGAGAATGTATGGCTGCAGACACCTCTGCAGGATTAAAAGTCACATGAAGCCAGATCGGTACCATAAGGGGGATGGCATATATTCAACGAAGAAGAAGCCTTAATATCCCAGAAAACTGTTGCCAGAAATTTTTTACCATATAGTTGAGTCTTTACATTATTTTTTGGCGCTGCACCCATTACATTGATTATGATTTCGTTTCCAGATCCCAGTGATGCATCCCTCTCCAATCTTGTCACAATTTGTGCCAAAAAGTCAGAATTCTTCTCTACAGTTGTCAAATGGTTTTGCAGAAAATGTCCGACTAGCACAATTTTTGCTCGAGTGTCAATAAGGATGGAACTCACCTACCACGTTGACACCTTTACTAATGTTTAGCTGGAATCACTCCTCCCCCACCCTCTCCCCAACTGTTTTAATCAATCTTTTATTACGTAATATGATTGTGCATCGTCTCCATAAATCCCAATCATTCTTTTATTAATTGTTTTCGGCTGACGTCTTTTATTAAAAATCTAATCACCACCTCCTTGTAAATTGTAAAGATTTCTTGGAGTTTGCATCAACTTCAGCTGTATCATCTGTTTTTTTTTGTTAGAATTGTTGAAGCTAAGCAAAATCCATCTTGAAAGACATAAACGTGTGCACTTCTGATTTTGTTGTGTAAGAATTCTACTGGAAGTTCTTTTTTTTTTTTGGTAAATATTCGATCAAAGAATAGATGCTACGATTATAGGCACGACCAACCTCGGATTCATGCTTGTTTCTGTTCTTGATGTATAGAGGTACACTCAAAGAAAAAAGAAGTGGGACGGTTATAATTGTAACTGTCCCAGTTCTTTTTTCTTTAAGTGTACATACTAGACCAAATAGGTTGAATTAATATTCCCCTAATATAATATAATACCAAAAAAACTAAAACACACTAATTTTGGTTTAATTGTGTCTTTGGAATCGGAACGAAATTGTCTTAATTTTTCGTCAAGCAGCACAAATTTCTCCAAATTACGAAATACAAACAAAATAATACGAGCTTTCTGAGTTTCTAGTTTAATTGCACAGGAAATTAATTCCAACTGTATATATTAGGTGAAAACGCTCACGGAAGTGGTTATTTGAGTAATCCAGTTACCTCTACTACGTTTACATTTACTGATTTCACTTTTTATTATCATTTCCTTATTTACAAATAAAACTCGAATTAGACAGAAGGTGATTAATGAGTTTTTTCCACCGGTGTTTCTTATCCTTATATTTGTTTTAAATTTAAATAAAATAGGCAGCAGCAATAGTTTCGAAATCTAGCTAGTAACTAGGAACATGTAGATACGTCACACACACGTTTCCAATTATTTTTTTCCTATTAAAGGTATATGGCTGCGTAAATATTGCTAATGTGTTTGCTGAATTGCAATTTATTCAAATCAATTGATGTTCTTCAAACAACTTGTTTGTTTTTTGACGTATATACGATAGTAAATAATTTAGTAGTTGCGTTGTTGGCTAGATATATGACGCATGTTTCTCAATAATATTACCGCAGATATACAACGTTTAATCTTTATTTATTTAAAAATTCTTTTTGTATACAACACATGTTGCTATTTTTTTTGATCGAAATTTATTTTGTCGAACGTTAGAAATATGAATCGATAGGTGAAGGTCGGATAATTGTACAATAAGCTAGGAATTTGACCCATATATTTTCGGGCCAATTATCGATTTAATAGACACACTATTAAAATGATTACGTTTTGTTTTGGCACGGTTATTATCTAACTCAGCACAATATAATTACGAAGACGTGCATTGTTCACATTTTACGTAATTGTTCTATTCTACTTTAAAAAATAAGCGGGATTTAAATTCCTCAAAATAATTAAAAATAAAATGCCGGAATTGTAATTTGTCTACATGTTTGCATCGACTAACTATGTGAGTAATAAATTAACGTTAGTGTTATGTAAAAATTCACATCAGCTCAGCTTGGTTAGACACCTAATCCGTACGAACTTTCTTTTTTTTTAAAAGGTGAAAGTGACTCACTATAAAGGTGTCTTGAATTATAATTTTAAATTGAAATGTATGGGAACTAATCAAAGACATACATACAATTGTTTATTTATTTATTTATTTAGTAACGATGCTGTTATCGAGGTGTGTTTGGAAATTATATCAAATTAAATCAAACCATTTTGAATGGGAAGATAACGTATCAGAAACAATGAAATATGTCAGGGAAAGATATAAACAAAAATTAGGAGAGAAAATGAATGACAAGTGTAAAGACTTATACAGGATAAAAACCTGGTCACAATGGAAAATTTTGACAGAGAAATCGACTTAAACGAACTAAAAAGAAAATGATTTTAACACTACAGGAAATAAATATTCAAAGAAAAGTAAGAATAGAGGCAAAGCATATGAAAACGAAATCAGAAATATAAAATAAATATTGCAGCCTTGCAAGGAGATATGATGGGCTAGATAAGATGGTGGTAAAAAATAGGGACAAAAATGCTAATCGGAAAGTCCTGTCGATGATCTCTTCATCTCTCAAACAATTAAACCAACATTGGTTGATTTCCAACTTACCCAGTTTGTATTAAAAAAAACATGTATGTAGATATTATTTACAAAATTAAATTCAAAAAATTAAAGTCTTTAATTGCGTTTGACTTGTCATTTAGGCATCATAAACATAAGAGTAAAAAAATTAATTTTGCCCTCTCCCCTCACATCCGGTATTTTACCTCATCACCAACCCTTATCATCAACCTAATACCTATACGATTGATGATGAGGGCTCTTAAACCTTCGAAAAACGTATCCCGATTTAATTAATTAAATGTTATAGTGTTGGTGTTACCGATGTTGTTTTATCTGCATCATACGAGTCCACAGTCCTCGAAATCACATTGATATTGAATAATACATTAATACAGTATGTACAGTACATACTCTAGTAAATTAAAAGCAAGCAAAGCTCTCTGGATTATATCTTCTTATATAGTATATACAGGGTGAGTCACGACTATTACCTCGGTCTCTTGTGTCTAAACGCTAAAAGATATGAGCTTCAAATTTTAGTCAAATATGTAGGAAGATAAGGAGCACATTTTAAAATTATTTTCAAGTATACAGGGCGATTCAAAAAAGTACTGTATATCAAAGTTAGGTTATTTTTAATGAAACACCCTATATTGTATACAATCTACAATTGGATTCTACGTCATAATTTAGGATAACTTTGTTAATAGTAATATACCTATTTTCTGCCAATTTCGAGAAAATTTGATTTTATGAAAATGTCGGTTTTCTCGAAAAATTTAAAACCAGGAAAACTGTATGACTTGGATGATTTACATTTGTAAGAAATTATTTTGACAAAGCGTGCTTTCAATAAACCGGTATAGTATTTTGATATTGACTACATGACATTAACCAAAATTTACATTTTATATTTTTTCAACCATTAATAACTCTTTTAAGATAAATGTGAAAGCACATTAAACTCCCTACCAAAAACTATAAAGATGTCTATATTTAAATGACATACTGTACTTTTTTTGAAACATCCTGTATACATACTTGCAAATAATTTTAAAATGAGCTCCTTATCGTCCTACATATTTGACTACAATAAATTTGAAACTCATCTTTTAGCGTTTAGACACAAGAGACCGAGGTAATTAGTCGTGACTCACCCTGTATATAGTCGGGCATCAAAAATCTCTTACTTTTAACATACCACGCCCCCTCACCACCGCCAGTGCTGAAATTTACTGATGCTGAGTGACAAGTCTAAAATTGTCAAACACATTTTCTTGTGTTAATTCAAGCCAGTCTTGTCGATTAAAATCATCATCTAGAAAGCTGCAAAAAATTTCTGCAAGACCAGTTTTTATCTGTGTTTCAGGACTAGGTTCTAGCCGATAGGTCTTTTCAATCTTTTAGTAGCTTACCAGACAGTCACAGTCATTAGCTTTGGTTTAGTGCCGATTTTGTTCTTGATATCTTTTGAGTAATCATTAGCTTTTGTTGTAGATTGAGTATTTCTAACAATAAAAGAATCTTTGTCGGTTTCCCTTCTATTTTTTTGATTTTATTGTACTGATAATTCTGTTTTTTTCATTATTCTTATTTGTGTTGTTTTCTTAAGACTCATCTCTTTTAACGTGGTATCTTTCATAGCTTCTCCGCACAATAGCTTCCCCAACAACACACACATTTAAGATTCTTTTGCGCGCTTGTATTTTAGATACATACATAAACTTGACAACTTTTGCATTAAGGTACCAATTTAAATTTTCAAATAGGAAATTGCGTAAGCTTTGTCTCCACAATTTAAACTAACTCTTGTAACGTTTTTAATAGCAAAAATTACCATATCATCCGCACCTACAATACCTAACGGTGTACATTTTTCGAGAGGAGACAAAGTTTATTACAATACTCGTTTACCTTCTTTTCGATAATATAAAAATTACCAATTCTAATATTCGTAAGATAAAAACGGTTAAAAATTTGTAAAACAAAAAAATTCTTTTATTGTACATTAATTTACGTCGATCGGATCGGATACGTGCTAAAAAGCACCTTGGTGTTCGGATATTGACGTGTATCCCAGTTGGGAGATGATGGCATTCACGTGTAAACAGAATACCTGTTTTAAAATCTCAATTATCCAATTACATTAATGAAAATGTGTGCGGTGCCAATTATTACTATCGCCTCGGACGTGTATAGTTGTATTTTTCTCCTTTTGTTAGCAGTTTATTGACGCAGCTTTATCTCGCCTATAAAGGGCAAAGGATATATTTCAATTAGAACGTTAATGTTTTATGTAAGATTGTTATTTGAGAGATTATAGATGCTACGACGTCATACAGTCACAATATATTACAGTCGTGTTTTAAAATTTTTTGTACTAACTTAAGAAAATTGATATCTAAAACCGTTCGAAAATGTTATCGGGAACTGACGTTAAGCTATTAAAGTATTTAGTCAATTTAATACTGGTGTGATTAATTGGTTGGTAATTTCCACGATAAGGCATTTTTATGACGCAGCATAGAAGGGATATTTCACATATCCTGTTCTAGTATTAATAAACTTTTCTAACTAACTTATTTTGTATTAAGCTTCCCTATCTTTCAATTCAATTGTTTCCACGTTATCTACGATTTTGTTATAATCACGATTGTCATTACATCGTTCACAATTATATTAAATATTTAGCTCTACATTCAAGAAATTCAAGAAATTGCATATTGTAAGTTTCTAATATTGCCCATAAGAGGTGCAAAATTTTATACATTGGCTTCTTAGGGAGATAAACCTGGGTAAGAGGCGTACTATGACGAGGTCAAAACCCAAAAACAGAGACTCGGACCTTGGAAGTCCTCGATATCGATTTATTCATCAATCTAGTTAATAACGAAGTTGGTCATTCACTAGACTAACAAGTCACAATTGAAGATCTTAAGGTTTTAGTTATAGAATGCAAAAATAAATGCTGCTAAAGCCAGTAAACAATTTAGTAGCGAAAGAAGCATTAACAAGAAGAAGCAAGAATTGGATTCCCCAAAAAACAAAAAAAAAATTAGATTTCCCGAAGTTTCCTCCCTATTCAATCATGATTGAAGCTAATTTCTCGTAAACGGTGCAGGATTTCTAGCCTAAACTTTCTTTTTGGCTTCATCCCAGAAGTGTTAAATAGGTTCAAGTCTAGTAGGCCAGTACATCCCACTCCTTACATGAACTTGTCAGTACTGCCGTACGAAAGCTGCACTGTATCATGATGAAAGTTTCCCCGATATAATCGATACGCTTCGGTAGAATTTCTTCGATGTATTGGCCAGCTGCTCCGGCTCCAATTGCTCGATGTTTGCACCACACGAGGCATGTTTTCTACAATGCAATATTCTTCTCAATATACAGTACAAAGAGCCATTACTCGTTTAACCAACTCGACTGGTTGGGGGTCCACATTCAACCCCATCCTGACTTAGGACTTTTTCAAGTAAACTTAAACTGTCCAACTACTTTCAACCGCTTCCTCTTTTAGTTTTTTCCTCTGTGAGACATTTTACTGTAAGTGTACGACCTGAGTCGATTTTTTTGCCTTTAAATATAGACAAAATAGTTCAGAAAGAGAACAATGGAAGATGCTTTGGAAAGGAACTTCAACGAACCTATATTGAGTTCTACAACTAACAGGTTACGAGGAATACCTTTATATCAAACATTAAAACTATATATCTGTATATAATACATATGTATGAGTATGTAAAGTCTTCCAACCTTTAAATTATCCTCGGCACTCCCAACACTCAGTAAGTTACGATCCTCTTGCGATCCAACTAAACCTCTATTGAATTTAAACCCAACCGAAAAAGGAACAATATCGCTTTCTATCAAACAACACAAACTATTATCCCTCTTACTTTATTAAATACGGTCACGTAACGTAGAAAACAATTCACATACATGTGCGTGGTGGGTGCAGCTAGACTAAAAATACACCAGTAGCAGTACTACAGCACATAGAACGAGAGACAATAAAAAAAAAATCTGTTTTTCTTGAATATTAATGACAAGAAAATCGGAGACCGTCAAAAGTATATTATGCGGACGCGGTGGAATACGATAACAACGCACGACGAACAGGGAAACCACTACACTGGAAGTCTGTCTCGGTGACCAACGCTATTTGCGCTGAACAATTGAGGAGTGTGGGTATACCTACTCATTATTCCGTCAGCCTTGTGTATTAGTTGCATACCCGAGATTGCGTTTTTCAATAGGTGCTCGCAGAAAATCATAATCGGATCCAGATTAGAGACGATGCATGCACGTACATAATACGAGTAAATGCGTAATACGAATTTGTTGATATAATAATAAAAATGTTTAACTTTCTTAGGTTGCAAACGTGAAAATATTTTAAATGTATATGCATTAAAACATTAAAAATATTAATATCGCGTCATAACAAAAGAAAACGCCGTATAAATTAACACGGTTAAAGCAGGGGGATCCGTTGAGAATCAACCGGCTTCACTCCCCACAAAGCCCGATAAGTTTCCACCCAAATGCCGGTAAACGACTATACCGCTATAAGCGACGAATTTGAGAGCTACTCAAGGTCCGCGAAGTTGGCACCACAAAGTGGTCAAAATACGACAAAAATGTTAGAAAGGATTGACCATTTATTGAACCATTATTGACTATCAGCGATTTCGATTGACCACCTTTTGTTTAGGCTACAGCCGCTATAGGTACCCATATTTTGGGGTCTAATGGCGAAAATGCTAAAATTAGCCAATATAGACATTTTATTCGTCGGATACGATTGACCATCGTTTGACCATGTTTGACCACCTTTCACATTTTCAAAATTTACAAAAAAAAATTTTTTTCGAATACAAACACTAAAATTTTGTTGCAGAATAGGATTGACCAACGTTTGATCATGATTGACAACCAAATAATTTTTTTGAAAACTTAATAGTCGAAAAAAATGAAAAAAGCAAGTTCATATCTCCAATGAAATGACACAAACACAGAAAATGTCACAAACTCGATTTATTTTGTCGTGTCACTAAACCCAAAAAAAAATGAAAATCATCGTTAGATCACCCACCGGTTAATTTTTATCCGATTTATGTAACTTCAAGGTTGGATAAATTTTAACTGGAGTGATCCATTTCCAACTTTTTGCGGTCTAGAGACACGAGACAATCAGTCCTATCCTTTTCAGCGTTCGACCATCTCGAAAGTTTGTGAAAAATGCGATAAACTTGGAAACTTTTATACCTAACTTCGAGATCGAATAAAATTTAACCGGAAGGTGGCCAAACGACAATTTTCAATTTTCTGTGGTTTAAAGACACAAGAGAGTAATTTGTATCATTTTCAACGTTTGACCCCCTCTCAAAGTGTGCGAAAAATATGATAAACTCTTATATCTAACTTTGAGATCGGATAAAATTTAACCGGAAGGTGGCAAACGATGATTTTCAATTTACTGTGGTTTAGAGACACAGAACAATAAGTTGTACTATTTTCAGCGTTTGACCACATCTCAAAATTTGTGAAAAATGCGATGCAAGAGGTTGTGGCTTTTTTTTTTGCTTTTTTCATTTTTTTTCGACTATTGTTAAGTTTTCAAAAAAATTACTTGTTGGTCAATCATGGTCAAACGTGGGTCAATCCTATCCTGCAACAAAATTTTAGTGTTTGTAGTAAAAAAAAATCAAAAAAAAAATGTTTTTTTTTAATTTTGAAAATGTGAAAGGTGGTCAAATATGGTCAATCGTATCCGACGAATAAAATGTCTATATTGCCTAATTTTAGCATTTTCGCCATTAGATCCCAAAATACGGGTATAGCGGCTGTAGCCTAAACAAAAGATGGTCAATCGAAATCGCTGATGGTCAATAATGGTTCAATAAATGGTCAATCTTTTCTAACATTTTTGCCAATTTTTGACCACTTTGTGGTGCCAACTTCGCGAACCTAGATACTCAATACTTAATAGGCAGGTAGTATATATATAGTTTTGAACAACCTGTTATCTATAGCACTGAATTGAACCGAAACAAAAATCACCAAAAATTGGACCATCAATCAAGAGTAGAAGTATTGTTTGTGCACAAAGATTGCATATCGCTATGCTCGAAGAAACTTTATAAGCGGCGACTGTGTCCAAGCAAAGTATTATTTTCAACAGAATAATACACCGTGTCAGAAGTTCTGCGCTGCGATGCAATGATTTTGCGAAAATAATATCCGAGTTTGGGATTAGACACCAGAATTACAGAACATAGAGCCGATTAAATATTGCAGAGAAAAAGTTGCTAAATACACCTGTCCAACAAAAATGTGTTTGAACGGCCACTGTTAAGATTTCGAAGCAGATGTTTAATTTTTAAGTTTTACAATTTCATTGCTGTACAGCAAATTCTGTTATTAGTAAGATAGTCACTCTATAATATTCCCAGATATTTTATGTTGTATATTTCTCGGAGCTCTTTGTAAAATGCTCCTAAACTTCCCCAATTCTATTTATTTATTCATTGTATTTAGCGTTACTATTATAAAACTAAATTCACAAAGATATATTGCAAGGTTCTTAATTGCTTCAAACCTTTGCATAGAAATGTCACAATTACGATTCGACTCTCAGTATTGGGTCTCAGCGTTGGTACTGTTAGATTAACCCAAACCAGTTGATACAGTTTATTACACCGTTCTTCGCTCACTTTTGCTTCGTTCAAGCCAGACGTCCACCTATTGTTTTCAATTTTCACGTCTAAGTTTATGGTACGCAGCCTTATACTTCTTTCAGGGCTAGTGAATGGCGGTTAACCATGGATGCTGTAAATGCTGATTTGAATTTTCTGAATTGCATCTCTATCAAGTTTGACTGAGAGCTTAATCTAGCTAAATATATCTAGTGTTACTTTTTGGAACATTTAAAAACTGCATAGGCCTTTAATGGGTGTTTAAGTTAGTAATTTCTAGTAGACAATTACGCCATTTGCTGAGGATGCAAAGAATTTAAGATTGCCTATGGATGAATGACAGAATATATGAATTGAGTAATATAATAATAATCTCAGGACAAGTTTGAGACATCAATGCGCTAGCACTAACAAACAGTAGAATTTGAAAACTATAACAGTTAGAATATTGTTTTCTTCAACTTCCTTGTAGAAAATTTCGTGCTCCACAAAAGTATTTTTTGTGAAATTTGTTGAGATCTTGCTTTGTTCAGATATTTTTCCTTTTTTTCGCCTACCAAGCTTTAACAGGGCAAGATATCAACAAATTTGTAAGAATTTGTTTTGTAGAGCATGAAATTTTCTACAAAAAAGTCAAGGACAACACTATTGTAACTAGTTCTCGAACTTCACCAATCAGAAACGTGTTGCTGGCGACGCCATTCGCCAGTTATAGTTGTGAGAAAGGAAGACATTAATACACTAATAACTGGATGGCAAGAATGACACACAACAGCTCGATACTAGATAGAAATCGTCAACATTTTCAAAGGAGCTGTCATTGATGGATTGTTATAGGTACCTACCTATAATAGATATTGGAAGAAAACGAACCCTTGAATACAGATGCGGTGAAAGTTGACGATGGTATTAAACCTCAACAAAGTAGTGGTCCTAAAATGCACCTATGGGGAACTCCAGCTAACTAAATTCAGCGGATATGACGTAACAAACCAAATCTAAAAGCACCGAGGTATTAATTAATACTTTATTAGTAGTAAGTTTGTGGTAAATAATAATAATAATAAATGAGGAAGTACTGATATTCCCGTTGCTCGTTCCAGATCTGCTGCTAATCTTCTACGTATAAATACTAACCTTTTTTACGAGTTCTACTAATATTTCCAGCGTTTAACGACTTAAACATCAACCCAAGCCAACTTCTCTGTTTTTTTTTTTCGTTCTTCCAACGATAATTGACACAAATACCTTTAAATTGCGCCCGTTCAAATGGTGAGTTAATTAAACGCACAATCAGTCGTTATTGACACCAATTTATTTTTAACATTCAATAGAATTTGTATACATTAAAAGCATGCGTGTTCACCTTTAATTCTAATTCTACCGTTTCGCAACGGTTTTCACAAGAGCCCGTGATATTGCAATGTAACGTTTCTACTACGAAATTCGTGTTAAACGAGAAGAAAAAAAAACTGATTAGTATTTTAAACTAGACACCAGGTACCTACCTACAATATGACAAACAGTTTTCTATAATGAATCTCTTTAATTTGTTATTTACGCTGATTTTAACTGGAAAACAGGTGTAAATATTTTCGGCCAGATTAAAAGCAATAAAATTTGTTTTGTATAGGACGCAACAGTAACAAATACATATAAGTACGTGTGGTATTTCACAAATCGACAAATCGCGTCATTATTAATGACTTGTCGAAGGCTAAATTTTTTAACGCATCTCGATAAATCCATGTAGAAATCATTTATTAAAACTGTGATATTGCCATAATTCGCACCGGTTTTTAATCTAAATAAATCACCAGAAACATATTTAATTTCTTATTTGTATTCAATTTAAAGCTCCGCAGGGAATCCCCGCTACGAACATAGTCGTATTCTTTATTATCTAAAGATTAGTAAGTATTATGTCCAATAGAGCTTTGCAATTAATAAATTTCCAATTTCACTTGCAAATTTTAAAATTCCAACAATTAAACACTCAAGATTAAAATTAAAAACACGTTTTTCAATTGTTTCTGAGATGTAAGGAAATAATACAAAATACACTTTGATAAAATGAGATTACAATGTTAAAAAAAGCAATTTTAGATAAGCACTGCACAAACAATACCAAAACAAAATTAACAACAATAAACTCCGTCACAAGTAACAAGCCATTAGCATTCAATTATCTGCATGGGTCGCTCTATATAGGTACTAAAACGTATGAAATTAAACATGTTTTTTTTACGAATTTTAAATTGACAAATATTTATGTTATCCTGCAGTAATCTCTAGTGTGGTTCTCTTAAAAAAAACTAACAAACAACAATCTCCTAAAGAACACTCACCCAGGATGGTATCTTGCGATATCAACAGGATCGGCTATATTGCAGCAATCGGGCAGTAGTCTCATTTATGTAAAAAGGAATTATGTTAGTTATACGCTTAAACTACGGACATATTCGAAATTATATACGGAACAACGTAAATCACATGCGAACACAACTCAACTCGAAAAAATACGCATTAAAACGTAACGAAACGATAACAGATTGAACTTAGTTTGACACCATAACGGCCATCTTTATTTCTTCGGTTAGGAATATTGTCACTATTCAATGTAGCCAACCGATTTTATTTTCTTCTTATTTTTTTAACGTTCGTAAGCGAGTTCGTTGTGCAGAATGATCGGAATCGAAACGTTTACCTTCGAAAACCAGTTCTATACAGAAATACCTACCTTCGGTTTGTTGGCGAGAGAAAATCACAACACAGATTTTATATAATTCTACACTAAATCATCAATTTATAACATTTAAATTTAATTAATTTTAATCAATTAATTCAAGGTTATTATAATTTAATTTTAACGAACAAAAACTATAACAAAT
Organism: Holotrichia oblita; assembly: GCA_023690525.1. NCBI lineage: Eukaryota > Metazoa > Arthropoda > Insecta > Coleoptera > Scarabaeidae > Holotrichia > Holotrichia oblita. Next base: position 11,227,582 of record CM043020.1, on the reverse strand, counting down.
TAAATTATAATAATTAATCTTGTATTTATGACTGCCAGCGCCATCTAATAATTAACATATATACTTGCGATGTCAACCAAATTGCGTTCAGCCACAATTAGATGGTGGATAATGTTTATTTTTACTATTTCTTAAATTAAAAATGTAAGAAAAACTATTTAAATTAAAACAAATTACTCGATTTTTGTTAATAATAAAACGAATGATAAATCCCAATTAAATACAGGAATATAAAATCTCACCTTCCGCCATCTGTAAATCAGCAGCATTACTATAACTGAAGCTATTCCACTACCAAACCCTTTATTTGAAAAAATAAACATATTTCAATTGATTAATTGAAAATTACTATACTTTAATTTTAAAGAACCAAAATTATAAACAATTAAATTTATAATCTATACTGCAACAGACTTGTGATGTCAATCGGATTGCTGTAAGCCGTGCTTAGGTTGCCCATTTTGATTCTGTTTATTATTTCTTAACTTAAAATGTAAAAATACAATCACCTAGATTAAAATAAATTAGATTTTAATAAATAATAAAAGGAATGATGAATTAGCCAAGAATCTTGCAATTAATTTCAAAAATATCAAAACATCTCCTCCAGCGCCATCTGTAAATTAATAGCTATACTATGAACACTTTTCTTAATTATAACAATTTAAATTTAATTACTATATTTTAATCGATTAATTATTGAGTAATATAGACGAACAAAGACTGTAAGAAATTAAATTTAAAATAATTAATTTTGTATTCATGACGACTAATAGCACCAGACTTGCATTGTCAACCAGCTTGTTAGCCGCGATTAGATGGGGCAAACCGTAAACGGATTATTTTTCAATTTAAAATGTAAAAAAGACTATTTAGATTAAAATAAAATAGTTGATTTTAGTAAACAATGAAGAATATAGTAAATTATAGAAAAAACTCCCAATTAAATACAGGAATACAAAAGTATTATTTAGCGCCATCTGTAAATGAATAGCCCTACTATAACAGGGGCTATACCATTATCAAATCCTTTATTTGAAAAATTAAACATAGTTCAATAGATTAATTTATGATTACTATAGTTTAATTGTAAAGAACCAAAATTATAAGCAATTAAATTTATAATCTATATTGCAACAGGCTTGCGATGCTAATCGGATTGCTGTATGCCGTGATTAAGTGGCCCATATTGATTCTGTTTATTATTTATTAATTTAGAATGTAAAAAAACAATTAATTAGATTAAAATAAATTAGCTGATTTTAATAACTAATAAAAGGAATGATAAATTAGCCAAAGAACTTGCAATTAAATACAAAAATATCAAAACATCTCATCTTGCGCCATCTGTAAATGAATAGCTTTACTACAACAGCGATTATTCTATTAACCAACCCTTTTTTAATTATAGCTTTTATGAATTTGATTCCCATATTTTAATCGATTAATTATTGATTCATATAGATTAATATCAACGAACAAAAACTGTAAGTAACTTAATTTATAATAATTAATTTTGTATTCATGATGCCAGACTTGCAACCAGGCTGTTAGCTGCGATTAGATGGGGGCAAATTTATTATTTTTTAAATTTGAAATGTAAAGAAAGACTATTTAGATTAAAATAAAATAGTTGACTTTAGAATGATAAATTATCGAAAAAAATTTCAATACAGGAATATGTCTTATATAGCGCCATCTGTAAATGAATAGCGGTACTACGTCATTACACTAAACTTTTTACTTTCGAAAAATTAAAGCCGTCAATGATAGATGGCGCTACTTTTTTTTTTTTAATTATATTAAAATATCAAATTCAACATTTCTGAAGTATCTTTATTCTTTCTATTGTACAATCATAATAAATAACAAACAGTTTAATATATTATGAGTAATTATAAAAACACAGCTTACAAATTAGCACTAAAATAAAAATAAAACAGAATCAAAATATATTTGTATGCATATACAATGGTAAAATAACTTTTAATAATATACAATAAATGCGTGACTAGTCTTTCAATTTATTTTATTTTGTGTCCCGTGTATAGTTCTCCAAAAACAAAAAAAAGGAATAGGCTAAAATTCGATGTCTAACAAATTGACATTTTCTTTTTTCAAATTGTTTTTCATATTTATAGGCCTGAGATTCATTAAGAGGAAAATTTTAACTCTTACCTATTATTTTATTATCGTTATATTTTGTATCTTCTATGGTAGGTACTATTATAAAACTGAATCATATAGGGAATCCCCTATTTTGATCTAAAAAGATTTTTTTGGTGGTTTGAATCTTAAAATATTGCACCTTGGTGTTCTGTTACCTGTTTAAAAAGAAATCTCTCTAATATTACTAGTGAGTGTATACCTGAATTGTGTGTAATGCACCGTCAGTTTAAAATTGTCGCCTTTAACATTTTTTAGTTAATAAATTTACTTTTTTTCAACAGATTTAAATAGACATCATCTATTCTCTTTATTATTTAGATAATTTCATTAAAATTTTGGTCTATATCCGATAAAATTCTCACTTTCTATCTTACAAATCTACGAAATATAACTCCTTTTCTTCGTATGTAGATTAAGAGTAATATTATTTTGTTTTGATTTTATTTCATCACATTAAACGTTGGTGGGGGCTTCCATACCGCAAATTATAGCTTTCATAACTGCGGCCGCCGCTAAAGACGCGTAAGGTTGCCATTCTTTCCTCCTCGTACCGTCTTTGTAATCGGAAATACCTCTGATACATATGAAACTATCCTTACAGTTCCCTAATACCGATTCGATGACGGCATCAAATTCCGAATCGAAAGCTAAAGCTCCGTATTGGCTGGCGAATTGTTGCCTGAGCTGATCGGATTTGACGATCTGACGTCCGGCTGCGATCGGTGACAGATGAATCCTCGGACAACCATCTTGCCTGTATTATTAAAAAATAATAATAATAATAAAACAGGACTTAAATTTGGATCTTGCGGAACACCCAATTTAATCGTGATTACCTTTTAGCGGTGCTATCCTGCGGTACAGGATGAGCGACTTCGATGAGATCCCTCTCTCCAATTGACATGTAAAGTTTATCAGTCTCTGTACTAGGCGGGGTAAAATCTTGTTCCGTTTGCGATCCCAACGTTGCCAAACCCTGTTTGAGGTAACCTACCCAAGGGACGTCGCAACTCTCTTGATTTCTGGAGGCGGCTTTTAAATCGGCGGCGATCAATTGCAGGTTGGTGTTCGAGGGCCGATACGGTTTTATTTCGAATTCGTAACCTTTATCAGTCTGTTTTGCGTTGTTGCAGTATACGTAGACGTATCTGTAATTAATTCTTTTTTAATATAAAATTATGATTTATTTTATTTTATTTTACTTTTCTTTCGAAGGACATGATATCACAACGTCGCCTAGTCTAACGTGCTTATTATAGTCGGTATAATGTGGTACACCACCTCCAACGCCTACTAGAAAGACGTAATCGACTTTTTGAAAGGTCCCTAAGAGTCTTGTCGTTGTATTTCCAGCGGCCGTCATCGCTTCTCTCGTATGTCCAACTGTCGGTAATTTTGTGCATACTATTCGGTGAGCGCCTATATTACCCAAAGTGTAAACGTTTGATTCTCCTATAAAATTGAAAATTTAATGTTAGATATAATTTTATATATACAGAGAGGAGGATATACAGGCTGTTACAATTTTGAGTTTCACCATTGGGATTTCGAAAACGGTAAGAGGTCGGTTAAATTGGGGCAAAGTTGCGTTTTTTGCTGCTAAACAATAATCTGTTTTAAAAAATTTTCTATGATTTGTAGTTTTTGAAATATTTCCGAAAAACCGAAAAACCGGAAAAACACTTTTGATATCAATGCAATGTGACCAGTATTGTAAAATATAACTTATTCAGAATTTCAAAGAAACAGACTACAGTATAAATCTTGTTAAACATTAAGATTTCCGCAACTAAAAATTCCTATTTAACTAATTTAACCAAGATTTAATTTTAATTATAATTTAACTTGATTTAACTAGGGACGGTGCAAACGGCCTTTAATTTTTCAGCAATTTCTAGCTAGATATTAAAAGTTGTTAATATGACTATTACTTTCTGAATATTGTTATGAGTCAATTTGTATTAAAATTCTGAAATTCCTTTCGGAAATATTTCAAAAACTACAAATCATAGAAAATTTTTTAAAACACATTATTGTTTAGCAGCAAAAAAACGCAACTTTGCCCCAATTTAACCAACTTTGTATCTCTTACCGTTTTCGAGATCCCAATGGTGACCCTCAAATTTGTAACAACCTGTATAAATTAATCTGTTGCGATCTGTTTTGGCAAATAGTTTAATTTCAATTCTCTTAATTATCTTTTCCTTCCATTTCAAAATTTTTTCTTCGTTGGTGATTTTGTTTTATATTTTATTACACCACTGGTACAATATTTGCAAGAACCCTGTCACTGCAGCGACAGTGGATACAGCAGGATGGAGCTATAACCCTCCCCTCCCACCTCTGAGGAGCGTGCACCTACATATGTTGAAAGGGTATAATACGTTTTCCGATCAGGTGACCCACCTAAAAATGTTCCCGAGTGATAGAGGGAAATGCAGTCATTTTTTGTGTCCTTACAATGGCATGTTTTTATCAACATGTTCAACAATCTAAAGTATCGTTATGAACAATGTATAAGACGTGAGGGTGCACATTTTGAAGGCATGCTGTTGCGATGCATTTAGATATGTTGTCGTGCTTAATTAATACATACATGTTATAATTACATATTAATCTGAATCTAATTCTGAATACTAAAGTTTGTTTTTGCAATCCATACAATTTTAATTAGAATAAATCTGCGGGTTTTTTTGCCAAAACAGATTTACATACATATGTAATACACATTTACAAACATATTGGTAACACAAGAATTGCAAATATCAAATTAAACATTGCATTCAAGAAACTTTATTTCGGGCAGTACACATATTTTGTATAAACTTACTATGTGTTTCATTAAAAAAAATTAGTTGTATATACTATAGAAATATATCCTTTATTTATTAAAAAAACTTAGATAACCATTTACATTATAAAAACTATGAAAAATACAATACCATTACAAAAATATAATCCATAAAAATAGTTATTTACCAACAGTTTATTTCTCAACTGCTACATAACAACTTAATACGATTGGATATTATAAAATTGGATTTAACTTCTTAATAAGTGCCTCCAATGAATAGTTGCGTATATCACCAGCTCCTTTAGCAGGCGATGTAGTTACCCCAAATGACATATTGCTATGATTCGTTGTACCAAACGGAACTCTACAAGAGGGGCAGTTCTGCAGTGACGGTTTACACTTTTGACAAACACTATGGCCGCAAACCCCTATTATAATATTCTCAAGCATCGGCTCAAAACATACCGGACATTCTATATTCTGCATGGAAAGGTTTCCCGAATCGCTACCAAATCGTTTAATTTCAAATAAAACATTCACGTTACTATCGATAAAAAACAACCGAAGTTCCTGGATTGTTAAAGCTGTATTGGAAGTACCGCTTTCATCGTCAAAACTTTGCAATTTCTGATTTAAATACGTTAACTTTTTCTGCTTATCGTAAACACAGATGTCATATACATACATGGACCTTTCAAGACCAGTGCAAAAGGACTTAATTTGATGTTTAATTTTTTCACCGTCATTATATAATTGCACCAAAAACGAGTTATTCTTTGAAACGTATAAGAAATTTAACGGATTCATTTCTAGCAAATTGATCGTAACTCCTTTCTTAGAATGGATTATTTCGTTGGAATGTTTCTCCTCGAAATGCGTTTTAAGCAATAATTTTGCGTTCTCCCATTCGCAATTTGCAATCGTGCAACGAATTATTTTGTAATCGCAAATTTTTTCATGTGCATCTATTTTCTCCCATTTTAATATCGCTTTGCAGCCAGTATTCCTGTAACGGCATGGAAAGTTAAACTGTTTCGCAAGTACCTCTACGATCATCAACCTAACTCCATCGGTATCACGTTTACATCTTCCGCAAGCGATTTTATCATCGACCATTCGAATAGGAGCCACAGTCGCATAACAATTGCAATAATTACACTTACAATATTCCAAGACATCATCAGGTAATATACTAGACTGGGATGCTTCTTTCGATAGATTTGTAGTTGTTGTAAATTGAGGAGTAGATTCAGTAAATACACCCCTTCCAAATGCTTGACCAAAATGGTTAAATGAGCTTGAATTTTGCGATGTTCCAAACATTATGTGGTTTTTTTTAATTATTACGAACACTATTGTGAAATCGTCAAACACTCATAAAGGATTAAGTACTTGAAAAATCGGGAATAATTAAGTGTCAATATACAATTTAACCCAATTTAACCAACAACAAAAAAAAATAACGGATATATTTCCTCGTTTATTTTCTCTTTCTATTCAGTGCATCGTCCATAAAGCTACCTTTTATAAATTTAGTAATTTCAATTCGCATAGTTGGCAACCATTATTCTATGAAATGTCATCAAATTCAAATATATACCGATCTGTGCTGCCATCTACTGTAATACTTGTTATGAACATGTTGAAATAAAAAATGTTGGAAATTGAAATAAAATTTGCAATTCTTTGATAATGAAGAAATCCTTATACAATTACACATAAATAATGGAAAATCATGAGAAGCAAAGTCAATTTCTCGTCTATTATTCAAACGTGTTACTCCTCTATAAAACATAAGCAAAATCCCATTAATTAATGCCCTTAAATAGATATTGCAGAGTGATTTCGATGCTTTCGTGATATCATATATACATTACATAATAATATATGCACGAATGTGTGAATCTGTTGAATATAAAAAAAATGTGGAATGAGTGCACAAAGAACACAAATGTTACAAGCAACACGACAAATTAATGTGCAACTAGTCCCAGAAGCAGAGCATTTCTTACCAAATTTCGGTCGTAGAGGATCACCTGTTGGACTGCACGGACCTAATATTAGCACGAATTCGATTTTTTTAAAAATTGTTAATCTTATTTAAGCATAACTAATTTTTTAATTTAAAATTTTTAGTTTATTACAGCGACCTCTACCAAAAATTAATTAAAGCAGCAATTTAGGAATATTTTAAAATTACACGTTGACCAACTTGGTAAACAAATTAACTTGAAGCTAACTTAATACTATTTAAATGTCACATTTCCAATTCTAACCTAAAATTTGTAAAACAAAAATTTATAACAAAATGATAACACCTAGATTTAATTTAACGCAAGATTCATCGTTTCTAACGATAAATATCCGTGCACCTTATTGTAATTTAAAAGAGCTTGATGTAAGCATCGAAGAAGACAAATTTATCTTCGCCTGCACTCCTTATTATCTAAGATTAAATTTACCCGGAAATATCTTGGATAATGAACGAGCTAAAAGTTCATTCGATAGTGATATTGGACAATTTACATTTACGTATGAGAAAGAAAATTATGAAGAAGAATTTCCAAACTTAGATTTTATAACGACATTCCTACAACCAAAGACGATTGATGTTTACGAAAGTGGTCGAAAAATTGAGGTTTTAACGTCAGATAATGATGCGGAATCACAACCGTTAGGTAACGATTATATTTGTGAGAAGAAATATGGTTTTGCTTTAAGAGGTGGATACAATTTCCAGAATATTAGCAGTGAATTCAGTGATATTTTTAATATTGATCCATACAAGGTTAAATATGAAGATCGGGAAGGTTTACGATTAGCGGATGAACAAACGAAATTTGATGAGGAGCACTACATTGCGGATATAATGGATGATGCGGAAATCAATGAAATTATCAATTTAGCCTGTCCGTGGAAGGATATAAGAGAAGACGATGTTAAATTTACAGCTAAAGAATTAGATTTTTTAAAAGATTTATCAAACGTAGATTTTAATCTAACAACGGAACAAATTAATTTTTGCCATAATAGTTTAACGGAAATATTATTCGCATATTGTTATGATCGGCGGACCACATTTTATGAAGGGACATGCGAATCCGATTGGACGATATCAAATATAAGCGCAAGTTTTTGTTACTTCGATAGTTTTTTGAATCCAAAAAGTGCTATAATTTGTGCTTATAGACGATCGTTGATATATCCTTTATATCGTTCGTTTAAATTGTGCCAGAAAGTATTTGAAGATCTGAAATTATTATTAAAATTGGGTAATAAATATATTATTCGTTGTTTGATTGAGATTCACGATATATTTCTGCATGGAAGTAACGGAAGATACGTTCTTAATAAGTTATTTATTAACGATTATATAATATATATGATGAAATGTGATTTGAATGCTTGGAAAGATAGTATCGAGGTAATTGTCAAAGTCGATATTAATAAAAAGGATTTAGGATTGAATCTAGTTGAAATCGAGAAGTCTATAAACAACACCGAGTTAGTGGGAGCTTTTACAAAGTTGCGAGTTGAGGATTGTAGTGATGACTCTGATGATACTGTCGATACTGATTCTGAAAGTTCTAGCGAAACTGAAACTAGTGATAGTGACTGTAGTGTTATAGACACTAATTCTAGATGTGTAGATTCGAATAAAATTATTTGAATTAAATTTTGTTCAAAATATTTTTATACAGGGTCGTTCGAAATTTTATAAACCCATTTGCTGCTAATTTCATTGCATAATTCAAAATAAAAATTTAAAAAAATTGAAAAACTAACTTACCGACTGTAGTATACCTAACGAAAGTCTCCTTATTTTCAATCATGGCATCTACCGCAATTTTTTCGCAATACTGGGCCGTGATAATGGCGATTGTTGGTTGCTTCGAACTGACCATCGTCGGCATTTGTTTAACTACGGTTACCTGAGTGTCGAAAGATTGTTGTCTCGTGAAAGCACCATGGTCCATCGCTTTAACTAATCCTCTCGACTGGAGTTCGGCCAGATGATGCGAAACCTCTTCTTCGTCCCATTGGTTATCTCTATAATGTAAATTTTTGGATGAATTTTAACTTCGTCCAGGTGCTGGTTGAGAATTTGAATTGTAAATGATCATAGGATTAATTATTATAGAAATTTAGGATTTTTACTGAAAATTTTCGATAATCAACTTGACAATTTATTGACAAATATCAAAAAAAAAAAATAATGGGCGCTTTAGAAATCCATTACATAAACTTTGAATTACATAACATATGATAAAATTTTGTTTACATCGTGAAATGCAAACTTAATGATTATACATATACAATGTTGAATAAAAGTTTGGAACAATAATTTATAAGAAATGTGCAAAAATATGGTTTAGGCCAATCTCCTTTTCTAGAAATGTTAAATATTAAAAGTTGTTCCACGTTTTTTTTTTTGCAAACAAAGATATCAAAAGTTCGTCAGAAAAAAACGGGAAAAAGATTTTCAATATTAAGTCCCCCCGTTTTTTTAGATTATAAATTTTAAAAGTTGAAAAAAACATTTTTAAGACCAACTTCCATTTAAATTTCCAAACTATAGACTACAATAACATACTTGGACATATCTTGTATTGTCACTGGATTAGGGTAAGCTGACTCTATCAATTCTAGCACCTTTTCCTTGGACAAAAGCAGCACATTACCAATGGAATTCTCATCAACAGATACTGAAATGCCAGAAACAAAGATAATAAAAATTGTATAATATTTAAGTAAATTTGCAAAAAAGAAAAAATAAACGGAAGCATACGTTTTGTATTCCTTTTTTTGCATGTATTAATCGATGTAATAATAAGTATAACGTCTAGTGTTACCTTAAAAGGAATATATAACAAAAAAAAATAGAATGTTAGCACAAACAACATAATCATTAGTATTAGATATTAAAACATTTATAGCTGAAAGTTAGATTAATCTTCGAATATTGTTAAAAAAGAAATCATAATAATTCACAGAAAGCTGAGGCTGGTTTAGACTATAAAATTAACGCTGAATAGATTTCTAAATTATTACAATTTCTTTAGAAAATGAAAATGTTTAGTTAAAAATTTTAGAAATCTATTCGCAATATTATTGTTGTGTTTGTTTCTTGTTTTTTTTTTGTTTTTTTAATTTGTTTCGAACCTTGCAACAACAACCCAGCATTTAAAGAAAACCAAACCTGGAGAACAGATAGAAGGAGATAGCTGTATATGAAGGTAGCCTGGACGAGCTACAAGAAATAAATAAAAACTAATGTTTTACCACTACTTTTCACCTCCATAGAGATCATTATATAGAAAAATGGAAAAATTATTCTTGATTTTTATTAATAAAACAATTTTTCGTGGAAATAAGGCTTTTAATAATTTGTTATTTTTTATTTTTTTTTCACATACACGTGTTTCGATAACCTTCTTCAGTGTGAAAATTATTCATTACATTATTCTTATTTCTTAATTTTCTTGTCATTGTACTATTTACCTGGACATCTTATGTACATTAGCAGTAGTTATTAAATACTGAACGTCAAACAATTAATATTCAAAAAATGAATATACGGACGATTTTTAAAATCAATCTTTAGTTAATTCATTCTGTAAATACGAAAAATTGTTTTATTAATAAAACTGAAAGGCTACAAAAAAATAGCACATAAATTCTTGATTTTTTTTAATATTATTTTTTTAATACGTTAACTTACGTGGTCTGTTAGGGACTGCTGCTTCTTCCAACTGCTTTAATTCAATTTCTAATTTGCTTATGCTGAAGTAATCTCGCTGCAATAGCTTCATGATTTTCTTAATAAATCCTACATAATCTATAAAATTTTATAAATAAATTTATTAATTCTAATTAATTGAATTTACCTCTTGGAAACTCTTGCGGGCTTACTAATTCCCTGAAAAAATCTTGAGCAACCGTAGCCTTCTCGCCACCATTCGAATTATTGTGATTCGTATGGCCGTTTTGCATGTTTATCTCGCGAAACCAGAAGCGCAAAGTTCTGGATTCCTGAGTGTGTTTACCAGTTTGAACGCTGACTAAGAAAACCCTAAATTCTAGGACTAAATCCGCAGGTTGCGTCACGGCATTCTCTATATAAAACCAAAATTTTTAACGTATTATTTATAGAACTTGATAACGTCTTAAATCGGCAAACTTACCAGCTGATGTTTCTTTGTTTATAACAATACCGGTATGTTCACCGCCAGCGACGTGCATTTTATCGTTTGCTTTCTTCACGATTTTCCTTTCGACGATTAGGGTCGTCGAATTTGCAGTCTTGCATTTCGGGGTCATCACAACTTGTTCTTCTTCTATTGTTTCAGTCATTTTAATATCTGTAATTAATGCGAAATTAATTAAAGAAATTAGAATCATAGTGGCGCATAATAAACTAAGGTAGAGAGAGGACTAAATCTAGTTTTTGTGAAGATCAACTATGTCGGCTCATTCATCAGATAATGACCAACTGTATCGGCTCTCCCATTGGAAAGGACCAACTATATCGGCTCCTTCATTTCGCTATCGTCTGGCGAACTATATCGATACTATACAGAACAGTTGGGAATGGGGAAAAAGCTCTTGGAGTGGCAAAAGTTTATAATTCGCTTGTTTTGAGTTGCCATGCATGTAATTTATTGTAATTTGATACAAAAATGTGATAAAAAAATCGAAATAATTAGATTATTAATTAGAGAAATTTCGATATCGATTACATAGAAATTAGAACGGTCGAGAATTGCGGTACGTTTGTGGTAAAACGTATCCAGCTCCATTTAGAAAGTAAACCGAACTATTAAACAAAATAAAGCCGTAGTTGAGAATGGTATTATTAACTTTGACCTAGAAACTAGCGGACTCATTGCAGTTAGGATACGTTTACAAACAATTCTATTTCTACTTCCTGCTGCGACTGTTAACAGCAAGAAACGGCATAATTTGTAACGACAACTTTTAATACAGATTCAATTTTATTGTAAATGGAAAGAGTCAATACAGATGACTCATTCTTTGTACGTTTACATACACGTATACGTATTTGTTTAACGTTTAAAAAGTAGATGAAGATAATTATGTCTAGGTCGTGTTTTATACAACGATTTATACCGCTGGAAGCTATCTATCATGCAGGTCGAGTTGTTTTATTTGTTACCAATGACGAATCCTAATCACACTGACGCTACTTTATGACGTAATGTGAAAGGAATCGTTTTTAACCGTTGCAGATATGTATACTGATGACCGGTTTTCCAATATTTGTTTCTAGAATAAGCTACAATATGCACCGGAGTGAAGTTAGCAGCCCAGATTTAGCAGCTCATTTTACGGAAACGCCCGAACATACATAGGCGTAGGTGTTATGGAAGAAACACGGCTACGTATGATAAGGATAATTAAGCAACGCTTTTAAGCCCAGCATGACAGGAATTATTAAACAGCAAAAACTAAAGATGAAACACATTACAAGCTACTGATATTAATAGAGTAGCAGTACATTTATACAGCCTATATGTAATCAATTTATTATCAACTTATTATTTATTAGTTCTCTATTTTTATTATAATCCACAAAATTTACGTACAATACCCCCGTCCACGGGTGTGAAATTTCACCCTAACGTATTGAAAAAATTCCTGCGTCCACACGCAGTCGGGTATCAACTTGCGACCCCATAGAAATAATTACGACATAGATTACACATACAGCAACCCCCAACTAAATCTTTTGCCGCCCGTCCACATGGGTGAAATTCCACCCTAACGTATTGAAAAAATTCCTGCGTCCACACGCAGTCGGGTATCAACTTGCGACCCCATAGAAATAATTACGACATAGATTACACACACAGCAACCCCCAGCAAAATCTCTTGCCGGGCGTCCACGAGGGTTAAATTCCACCCTAACGTATTGAAAAAATTCCTGCGTCCACACGCAGTCGGGTATCAACTTGCGACCCCATAGAAATAATTACGACATAGATTACACATACAACAACCACCAGCAAAATCTCTTGCCGGCCGTCCACGAGGGTGAAATTCCACCCTAACGTATTGAAAAAATTCCTGCGTCTACACGCAGTCGGGTATCAACTTGCGACCCCATAGAAATAATTATGACATAGATTACACATACAGCAACCCCCAACTAAATCTCTTGACGCCCGTCCACGGGGGTGAAATTCCACCCTAACGTATTGAAAAAATTCCTGCGTCCACACGCAGTCGGGTATCAACTTGCGACCCCATAGAAATAATTACGACATAGATTACACACACAGCAACCCCCAGCAAAATCACTTGCCGCTTGTCCACGGGGGTGAAATTCCACCCTAACATATTGAAAAAATTCCTGCGTCTACACGCAGTCGGGTATCAACTTGCGACCCCATAGAAATAATTACGACATAGATTACACATACAACAACCACCAGCAAAATCTCTTGCCGCCCGTCCACGAGGGTTAAATTCCACCCTAACGTATTGAAAAAATTCCTGCGTCCACACGCAGTCGGGTATCAACTTGCGATCAAATAGAAATAATTACGACATAGATTACACACACAGCAACCCCCAGCAAAATCTCTTGCCGGCCGTCCACGAGGGTTAAATTCCACCCTAACGTATTGAAAAAATTCCTGCGTCTACACGCAGTCGGGTATCAACTTGCGACCCCATAGAAATAATTACGACATAGATTACACATACAGCAACCCCCAACTAAATCTCTTGACGCCCGTCCACGGGGGTGAAATTCCACCCTAACGTATTGAAAAAATTCCTGCGTCTACACGCAGTCGGGTATCAACTTGCGACCCCATAGAAATAATTACGACATAGATTACACATACAGCAACCACCAACAAAATCTCTTGCCGCCCGTCCACGAGGGTTAAATTCCACCCTAACGTATTGAAAAAATTCCTGCGTCCACACGCAGTCGGGTATCAACTTGCGATCCCATAGAAATAATTACGACATAGATTACACATACAGCAACCACCAACAAAATCTCTTGCCGCCCGTCCACGGGGGTGAAATTCCACCCTAACGTATTGAAAAAATTCCTGCGTCTACACGCAGTCGGGTATCAACTTGCGACCCCATAGAAATAATTACGACATAGATTACACACACAGCAACCCCCAGCAAAATCACTTGCCGCTCGTCCACGGGGGTGAAATTCCACCCTAACATATTGAAAAAATTCCTGCGTCTACACGCAGTCGGGTATCAACTTGCGACCCCATAGAAATAATTACGACATAGATTACACATACAACAACCACCAGCAAAATCTCTTGCCGGCCGTCCACGAGGGTGAAATTCCACCCTAACGTATTGAAAAAATTCCTGCGTCCACACGCAGTCGGGTATCAACTTGCGATCCCATAGAAATAATTACGACATAGATTACACATACAGCAACCACCAACAAAATCTCTTGCCGCCCGTCCACGAGGGTGAAATTCCACCCTAACGTATTGAAAAAATTCCTGCGTCTACACGCAGTCGGGTATCAACTTGCGACCCCATAGAAATAATTACGACATAGATTACACATACAGCAACCACCAACAAAAACTCTTGCCGCCCGTCCACGGGGGTGAAATTTCACCCTAACGTATTGAAAAAATTCCTGCGTCCACACGCAGTCGGGTATCAACTTGCGACCCCATAGAAATAATTACGACATAGATTACACATACAACAACCACCAGCAAAATCTCTTGCCGGCCGTCCACGAGGGTGAAATTCCACCCTAACGTATTGAAAAAATTCCTGCGTCCACACGCAGTCGGGTATCAACTTGCGATCCCATAGAAATAATTACGACATAGATTACACATACAGCAACCACCAACAAAATCTCTTGCCGCCCGTCCACGGGGGTGAAATTCCACCCTAACGTATTGAAAAAATTCCTGCGTCTACACGCAGTCGGGTATCAACTTGCGACCCCATAGAAATAATTATGACATAGATTACACATACAGCAACCCCCAACTAAATCTCTTGACGCCCGTCCACGGGGGTGAAATTCCACCCTAACGTATTGAAAAAATTCCTGCGTCCACACGCAGTCGGGTATCAACTTGCGATCAAATAGAAATAATTACGACATAGATTACACACACAGCAACCCCCAGCAAAATCTCTTGCCGGCCGTCCACGAGGGTTAAATTCCACCCTAACGTATTGAAAAAATTCCTGCGTCTACACGCAGTCGGGTATCAACTTGCGACCCCATAGAAATAATTACGACATAGATTACACATACAGCAACCCCCAACTAAATCTCTTGACGCCCGTCCACGGGGGTGAAATTCCACCCTAACGTATTGAAAAAATTCCTGCGTCCACACGCAGTCGGGTATCAACTTGCGACCCCATAGAAATAATTACGACATAGATTACACACACAGCAACCCCCAGCAAAATCACTTGCCGCTTGTCCACGGGGGTGAAATTCCACCCTAACATATTGAAAAAATTCCTGCGTCTACACGCAGTCGGGTATCAACTTGCGACCCCATAGAAATAATTACGACATAGATTACACATACAACAACCACCAGCAAAATCTCTTGCCGCCCGTCCACGAGGGTTAAATTCCACCCTAACGTATTGAAAAAATTCCTGCGTCCACACGCAGTCGGGTATCAACTTGCGATCAAATAGAAATAATTACGACATAGATTACACACACAGCAACCCCCAGCCAAATCTCTTGCCGGCCGTCCACGAGGGTTAAATTCCACCCTAACGTATTGAAAAAATGCCTGCGTCTACACGCAGTCGGGTATCAACTTGCGACCCCATAGAAATAATTACGACATAGATTACACATACAGCAACCCCCAACTAAATCTCTTGACGCCCGTCCACGGGGGTGAAATTCCACCCTAACGTATTGAAAAAATTCCTGCGTCTACACGCAGTCGGGTATCAACTTGCGACCCCATAGAAATAATTACGACATAGATTACACATACAGCAACCACCAACAAAATCTCTTGCCGCCCGTCCACGGGGGTGAAATTCCACCCTAACGTATTGAAAAAATTCCTGCGTCTACACGCAGTCGGGTATCAACTTGCGACCCCATAGAAATAATTACGACATAGATTGCACATACAGCAACCACCCACAAAATCTCTTGCCGCCCGTCCACGGGGGTGAAATTTCACCCTAACGTATTGAAAAAATTCCTGCGTCCACACGCAGTCGGGTATCAACTTGCGACCCCATAGAAATAATTACGACATAGATTACACATACAGCAACCACCAACAAAATCTCTTGCCGCCCGTCCACGGGGGTGAAATTTCACCCTAACGTATTGAAAAAATTCCTGCGTCCACACGCAGTCGGGTATCAACTTGCGACCCCATAGAAATAATTACGACATAGATTACACATACAACAACCCCCAGCAAAATCTCTTGCCGGCCGTCCACGAGGGTGAAATTTCACCCTAACATATTGAAAAAATTCCTGCGTCCACACACAGTCGGGTATCAACTTGCGACCCCATAGAAATAATTACGACATAGATTACACATACAACAACCCCCAGCAAAATCTCTTGCCGCCCGTCCACGAGGGTTAAATTCCACCCTAACGTATTGAAAAAATTCCTGCGTCCACACGCAGTCGGGTATCAACTTGCGACCCCATAGAAATAATTACGACATAGATTACACACACAGCAACCCCCAGCAAAATCACTTGCCGCTCGTCCACGGGGGTGAAATTCCACCCTAACATATTGAAAAAATTCCTGCGTCTACACGCAGTCGGGTATCAACTTGCGACCCCATAGAAATAATTACGACATAGATTACACATACAGCAACCCCCAGCAAAATCTCTTGCCGGCCGTCCACGAGGGTGAAATTCCACCCTAACTGATGGGAAAAATTTTGTACTTTTGTAACTTTTTTAGTGCATATTTTCCAAGCTCTAATCATAACATAAGTCTCAGCACCAGAGATAACCTGCCCACTGAAGCTAGAAAATGTGGTTTTACTACTTCTAATTCGAGCTCAGGCGGCGAATAACCGAAAATTCTCCATTTCGATAACAATCAAACGTTTGGAAATTTTGATGCAATATTTTAAATAATAATTAAATAATATTTAAAAATAATTAATAAAAAAGAAATATAAGTACATAGTAATGTTCACCCTGTTGCCGGGATACTGGCATGTTAATAATTTAGAAAAAGTGAGCAAAGCAAAAAATTTCAGTTCAACTTGCAGACGTTAACCTTAAGAGTTTTTGTTGTTTTTATTGTTTCGAAATTAGAAGTATGTTAGTAGCTCAGTAACGGGGTGACAGTTATTACTATAACTTCCGTTTATCAATTACTTTTGTACTTTAGATAAATCTTGTATCAAAATTTCATATTATCGTATATGGCGAAAATTTCCCGCCACTCTATACGGAAAGGTGTACAGGTTGTGTTTGTATTGATTGCGCATGCGTGTACCACAAAATAAATGCAGTATATGTTTAATGGAGCCTATAAGGTAAACTTTTAAGAAATGTGAAACGCAGAGGAAACTAAACTTAATTACGCTTTTATCTCTTTAGCAAGGTGTAGACAATTATTTTAGTGAGATTAATATG
Source organism: Holotrichia oblita (assembly GCA_023690525.1). NCBI lineage: Eukaryota > Metazoa > Arthropoda > Insecta > Coleoptera > Scarabaeidae > Holotrichia > Holotrichia oblita. The sequence goes on along the minus strand of CM043020.1, from coordinate 11,209,962 downwards.
AAAAGTATGCATCCCTTTCTTTTCATGCACATTTATAAGAGAAATATATATTTACATTTGCTTACTTCAATACAACACAAAATATCGTATAAGTATACGCTACTATTACGACTAGTAGACATTACTTTTATATGGATACGTAGTAAAATCATTAGTTTTATACTACTAGACGATTTCTTTTTCGAAAAAATTATTGTTTCTGTCAAAATTTACCTAATGTAAATAAATTCTTTTTTGATAAGTTTTCATTTTGGGTAAATTGTTTATGCATTCCTTTTCTTTATTTTTAGTGTGGGCTGAAGTTTAAGTTTAAATTTCAAAATTTTTCATTAGTTTGTTGCTACTGAGTAATTCTCCTTTTCATTGTAAATTGTTTCTTTTACTGTACCAAAGTTAATAAATGTGAATTTTATTAATACCTACTGTGTGAATTCGCAGCTTGAGTAAATTGTCGTTTCCTTTTTCGTTTTTAGTGTGTAAGTTATTACTTTTAAGTTTAAATTTCAAAATTTTTCATTAGTTTGTTGCTACTGATTAATTCTCCTTTTCATTGTAAATTGTTTCTTTTACTGTACCAAAGTTAATAAATGTGAATTTTATTAATACCTACTGTGTGAATTCGCAGCTTGAGTAAATTGTCGTTTCCTTTTTCGTTTTTAGTGTGTAAGTTATTACTTTTTAATTTAGTTATGGGTAATAAACGATTTTCGAAAGAGTCTGTCTTCGAGATAGTCAGCCAAGATCTTCTAAATAACGACTATAAATATGGCGCTCCGGTTGATAAGTATCTATGTCGAAATATCGCTCAAAAACTGCAAGGAACTAAATATGGATATTATAGCACCATCTTTAAGCTTATAACCAAAAGTATAGAATTTAAAACGTATTTATCAGGAAAGACTTTAAACAAACCTACTTCAAACCTTCAGAAACTAACTTCTGAAACGCTTAAAGTGGCTGTTGGCAAAATTAATGTAACAGGAACTCAAATATTAACCAATTATAGAAATAAAGCATCATTATGTGGACAGTTGTGTAAGGAATTTCACTTAAAAAATTCTTTAAAAAACAGAATGAAGGTATATAAAACTTGGAGAAAGTTAACAAATACTGATATTAAAGATGAGATAGAAGATACAATTACGGTTGAGAATAATGAAGTTAAACAGTTGTCGGACCAACTTTCGTCAAATCAGGTTTACGTGGACATGTCTGCGAATATAGAAAATATTGACTATATTTCTACTCCAAAATCATATGTAGATAAATTTGTTACAAACTCATTCATTATCCATAGAATACCAGAAAATTTGGGAAGTGAATTAGCAGATGCAGAAACAATTGTCGAAACCCTTGTTTCTACGGAAAATGAGGCGGTAAATAACAACGAAGTATCTCCAGTGGACGTGAAAATTCCCAAAGAATTACTAAATTTATCAGATTCTGATAAATTCGCGGAAATTTTACCTTCTGGCTCGCGGAACCACCCATTAAGTGGAACGAATAAAGACTATAAACAATGTACAGTTTTGGAAGGATGCTTTCGCATTGACGAAAAAATGTGGAATATCATATATCATGGAAACAAATTAAACGTAAAGTATTATCCCTTCTATTTGCGTAACAGAATTTCTAAATATGTAAATAACGTCTGCCTGATTGTGTTCAAATATGTTAAATATCTCAGAAACGGCAGCATAAATATATATGCACTCTGTAAGCATAATAATTACTTATGTAAAAAATTTAGATTACACATAGTAAATAGGCAAGTATTTGTTTACAGTTCATCAATTGATTACTGTCATAAATCTTATGCGACACAACAAGTAAGAGGTATAGACAGAGAAATGTGTAAAAAAAGTATTTTAAAGACAAAACCATTTAATTACAAGAAGAATACCTTAATAAATTCGTCTAAACTAATTTTGAAAGAAGGGAAGAACTTGCAAAATGTAAAATCTGATAATACCCTTAGGAAAATTAGATCTGAGGCACTTTCACAATTGGACAGACATAGAGACGATTTAATTGATATGATCATGATGCAGAATGATCATCCCGAATATATTAAGGAAGTAAGTGTGCCATTTAACGTTAAACTATTTAGTATTGAGCAAGTAAACGTGTTAAAATGGCAAAGCACTGAGAAGGACCTTCCTTTGATATATTTTGACGCTACTGGTGGAATAGTCAGGAATCCACAAATTCTCAAGTCCAAAAGAATTTATTTTTATACCGCCGTTGTAAGTATAAAAATTAGTAAAAGGTCGTATCCGATATTTTCTATGTTATCTGCAACTCACGATTCTAACACGATTTTCAAACTTTTAAATGATTTTCGATATTTTTGCGAGGAAAATCGCGCCTGGCCTGCATTTTCAGGAGTAGTTACCGATTATTCCTTTGCAAATATACATGCCATCTGTAAGGCATTCAATCGTTGTACTTTGAAGGAGTACTTAGAAAAAACATACATCTTAGCAGAAAATAAACTAAAACCTGGTAATGAGGATCTAGTTGGCATATATCTTTGTTGTGCTCATTTTATGAAGATGGTATGTAAGGACATAGAACTGCTAGCAAAAAACAATGAACAAAGAAATTTTTTTAAAGATTTGGTGGCATCATCACTACTTTTAAAAGATTTAAATAGCCTTGATAACTTTGTTATTAATACATTCATCATTTTAAGTAGTGTTTTTCGCACTCCACAAACAGAATTGGCACTAACGAATATAAAAGCGACTGCTCAAAATGGATCAACTGATACAGAAAAAGTACAGCCGACAGAGAACACTTTAAGTGATTTGCCAGGTGAAACTACTACTACATTACACAAAGCAAGTCCTTTTTACAAACGATACATATATTTAACGAAGAATATAACAATGAAGCAAGTTGGAACAAAGAAGAACATATTCTATAATAAGGAATTTATGGATATTATATTAAATAAATACTTACCATTTTGTTCCTTATACACCGGATTAATGCTAAATAACGGTCCTATGAGTAATGCACTCGTAGAAAACTATTTTGGCCAATTGAAGCAAATCACATTAGAAGGTCGAAAAAACCTCAAATGTTCTCAATTTGTACGAAAACTAAGAGAAGATGTTGTATCAATAAAAACTGAAGTTGATATTGGAATTAGAAAGAGTCGTTTGACAAAAACCGACCCATCCGATGAGAAATGTTCGCAGGAACGCTGGGCAAAGAGAGTTAAGAAAGCAGGAACTCATTTTATGGGTAAATATTTGCAAAATGTCTCTTCTGTGGTTATCAATGATACGATACTTTATCCTGAAGATGACAAGGATACAGCTCAGTGTGGATACTGCGGCCAAGGAATGTTGGATGAAACCACATTGTGGGTCCAATGTGACACATGTCAGCGATGGATTCACCAAACATGCGATGTGTCTACTGAAAATAAAAGCAAAACTTACAGCGGTGATTTCGTGTGTAAATTATGTACTCTGATTAATATTACAGATAACACTCAAAGTAACTGGAAGTTAGAATCATTAAGTATCCGTGAAAACTGCGAAGCATATTTAAAAAATATGCAAATGTCTTCCATCGAACGCATTAATTTAGAACTCTCTACGAAATTGCAGAGAAACAGTACTATCTGGAGAGAACACAGAAAAATTAGAGCTACGTCTTCATTCTTTGGAAGAATATGCAAAGCACGGGAAGCTTCATCGTTTGAGAATATCGTAAATTCTATTACAACAGATCGTACTATTAATACGCCAGCAACAATTCATGGTACAATGTGCGAGGATTTGGCTAGAGAGGCATATGTTAAACAAACCAACACAGTCTGTCAACGTGCAGGCTTGTTCTTACATAAACAATATCCATTTTTAGCAGGATCACCTGATGGACTACTGGAAAACAATGGCCTATTAGAAATAAAATCTCCATATAATGCCCGAAATTGCGACCCCAGCTCATACCACTTTGAGTTTTTAAACAAAAGTGACTACTCTATAAAGATGAATCACCATTATTATTATCAAGTTCAAGGATTGTTAGAAATAACTGATAGAAGTTGGTGTGACTTGGTAGTATTTACTTTTAAAGGAATTAAGACGATACATATAACTAGAGACAAACTCTTTTGGAGTAGAATGTTAAAAAAATTAAAACATTTTTATTTTTTTAATATGTTGCCCAAACTCTTATATCCAAATAAGGACTTATCTACTGGGCAAAGAAAATGGACAACGATGGAAAGTCTTAAGATGTTTGATAACGGCTTAATATCAAATTCCAAGTATTACAAAGAATTACGTAACGGAAGAGGTTATATCGTAACGTATGACCCACACATCAACTTCTCCCTCAAAGAAATATTAGTGGCTGACTTCGTTACTTTGAATGAAAATGAGTACTTATCTAGCTTTGTTATAGACCATTGCATCAATATATTCAACAGAATAAATGGAAATAAGTTCCAAATAATTTCGGTGGCAAAATCATCTATAATATTTGGAGACACTACATTAACTAAATCGTTCGTTGATGGTATAAACTTTCTAAAAGGTGACATTGCCATGCCAGTCTGTTTGTTTAATCATTATGTACTAGTTATGTATAACAGCAATGATATGAGACTGACTATAATCGATCCATTAGCAAACGAGACGACCATTGGTGAAAATTATAAGAGCAGATTTCAAAAATTTATGCAAATAAAGCAAGAAAGTCCTTGTGGAATTAAACTAAATTTTGTAAACCATGTTAAGCAAGCAGACTCTTACAACTGCGGGATCTTTGTAGTTTATTTTTTCGAACGCCTTGTTCGAGGACAATGTCTTACATACGATCTAAATACCGTTGAGTATAGATCTAATTTAAAAGACGTCTTATTGCAAAACAGCGTCAATATGAAACAATTATGTCTATACTGCTGTCAATTAGTTGACACCACAAACTCGTTCCAATGCAGATCCTGCGTTAGATACATACACGATAAGTGCTTACTAAGCGTACGCGAAATTGAAGCAAATATAAAGGCATCTGAAAAAACAATGAACAATATATGCGATTTGTGCAGAGAAAATTAAATTAAGAACTAGAGATGTAAGGCTAGTGCTTTATTATGAATTTCGTTGATACCCGACTGCGTATGGACGCAGGAATTTTTTCAATATGTTAGGGTGGAATTTCACCCCCGTGGACGGGCAGCAAGAGATTTTGTTGGTGGTTGCTGTATGTGTAATCTATGTCGTAATTATTTCTATGGGGTCGCAAGTTGATACCCGACTACGTGTGGACGCAGGAATTTTTTCAATATGTTAGGGTGGAATTTCACCCTCGTGGACGGCCGGCAAGGGATTTAGTTGGGGGTTGCTGTATGTGTAATTTATGTCGTAATTATTTCTATGGGGTCGCAAGTTGATACCCGACTACGTGTGGACGCAGGAATTTTTTCAATACGTTAGGGTGGAATTTCACCCCCGTGGACGGGCGGCAAGAGATTTAGTTGGGGGTTGCTGTATGTGTAATCTATGTCGTAATTATTTCTATGGGGTCGCAAGTTGATACCCGACTACGTGTGGACGCAGGAATTTTTTCAATATGTTAGGGTGGAATTTCACCCCCGTGGACGAGCGGCAAGTGATTTTGCTGGGGGTTGCTGTGTGTGTAATCTATGTCGTAATTATTTCTATGGGGTCGCAAGTTGATACCCGACTGCGTGTGGACGCAGGAATTTTTTCAATACGTTAGGGTGGAATTTCACCCTCGTGGACGGCCGGCAAGAGATTTTGCTGGGGGTTGCTGTGTGTGTAATCTATGTCGTAATTATTTGTATTGGGTCGCAAGTTGATACCCGACTGCGTGTAGACGCAGGAATTTTTTCAATATGTTAGGGTGGAATTTCACCCCCGTGGACGAGCGGCAAGTGATTTTGCTGGGGGTTGCTGTGTCTGTAATCTATGTCGTAATTATTTCTATGGGGTCGCAAGTTGATACCCGACTGCGTGTGGACGCAGGAATTTTTTCAATACGTTAGGGTGGAATTTCACCCTCGTGGACGGGCGGCAAGTGATTTTGCTGGGGGTTGCTGTGTGTGTAATCTATGTCGTAATTATTTCTATTGGGTCGCAAGTTGATACCCGACTGCGTGTAGACGCAGGAATTTTTTCAATATGTTAGGGTGGAATTTCACCCCCGTGGACGAGCGGCAAGTGATTTTGCTGGGGGTTGCTGTGTGTGTAATCTATGTCGTAATTATTTCTATGGGGTCGCAAGTTGATACCCGACTGCGTGTAGACGCAGGAATTTTTTCAATACGTTAGGGTGAAATTTCACCCCCGTGGACGGGCGGCAAGAGATTTTGTTGGTGGTTGCTGTATGTGTAATCTATGTCGTAATTATTTCTATGGGGTCGCAAGTTGATACCCGACTGCGTGTAGACGCAGGAATTTTTTCAATACGTTAGGGTGGAATTTCACCCCCGTGGACGGGCGGCAAGAGATTTAGTTGGGGGTTGCTGTATGTGTAATCTATGTCGTAATTATTTCTATGGGGTCGCAAGTTGATACCCGACTGCGTGTAGACGCAGGAATTTTTTCAATACGTTAGGGTGAAATTTCACCCCCGTGGACGGGCGGCAAGAGATTTCGTTGAGACCTGAGCATATATTGTATTGTACGTAAATTTTGTGGATTATAATAAAAATAGAGAACTAATAAATAATAAGTTGATAATAAATTGATTACATATAGGCTGTAGAAATGTACTGCTACTCTATTAATATCAGTAGCTTGTAATGTGTTTCATCTTTAGTTTTTGCTGTTTAATAATTCCTGTCATGCTGGGCTCAAAAGCGTTGCTTAATTATCCTTATCATACGTAGCCGTGTTTGTTCCATAACACCTACGCCTATGTATGTTCGGGCGTTTCCGTAAAATGAGCTGCTAAATCTGGGCTGCTAACTTCACTCCGGTCAATATGCGATATCTATTTTTAGTTATTATCAATATAATTCTGTATTAAAATTGCTGTAAAATAAGTATAAAAACAAATCGAAGTGTTTTATTAAGAGAAACACTTGTAACTCTACTTAATCTTAACATTCTTTTACTTTCAATCTGACGTGTATGTTTCTGTTTAAAATAACATTTCTTCTGGTTGTTGGAATAGCATATCTGTTTTCTCAGTCAACACTTCATGTAATCAAATCACAAGGCCTGTTTATTTCAAGAAAAGACGTTTAATGCGAACATAAACTCGTATCAGATTTAATTGATGGTTGTATTTATTTTGTTTTGGGAAACGTTTTATAATGCCGTTATGTAGTAGCAGATTTAATTGTGTCCAATAATTTTATACTTTTGTTTGATGTTTTTATTAGACGGTTTCGTTTCTACAAACTCCGATAATTGTTTATTTCAAAGATGTATTAATAAAATTTAATGTTAAATTACTCATCGTTTTAGTTTCGAATGTACAGTATGTTTGTATCGGACAGTTTTCTATTTTTGGTAAATCCCAGTTTATTTCGAAGAATTTGTTATAATGAGAGTTTATGCAGGGAATTTCTTGCTGTCATAGGTAATTTTTTTTTTTTTAGTTTAATTGGCAGTTGCCCGATAGATGTCATGTAGTTCAATCTTTCATCTTCTCTTGAATAACTTCTAGACAAAACAGGCTGTCAAACAATGTCAATTCAATCTCTTACATCACACACTATGGATGACAAAAATACTTGTCTATGTGTCAAAATTGAAATTTAAGAGACAGATCTGTTTTTGTTTGACTTAATATTTTTTGGTCTCTAATTTTATTTGCAGATCTTTCTCGTTGACAGCTTGCTTTGTCTTACATATTATCGTATTATATTTATGTTTCCCATACTTCTCTTTCAATCTCTTCTGCTATTAGTTCGCTATCAGGCCCCAACTTAAAGTTTTCTTTTCGAATTGTTGATAACATTAGTTTCAAGATGATTTTTACCCCTGTTGCTCTTATTTAGTTTAGTTTTTTACATATTATTAACATACGTCTGTAAAATGACGTGTTTTAAGTAGGTAATGATCTTAGACACATTAGTACATAGCCCACGCTCTCAAAGATCTTGGAGAGAGTAGTTAACGTTCAGTTAAAAACTTAAATAAGTCTAATTTTCATCCTGCTGCACAGTCTAGTTTTCATTCCGGGTATAGTTGTTCTACAACTTTAGCTCACATCTCTGGTGATATTATTAGATCAACTGAGGATAATAGACTTTTAATTTTGATCATTTTAAGGTAGTTTTATGTCCGAATTGTTATATCTGAGTTCTGATGTTCTGCAGGCCTCGATACTGGGACCACCATAGAACTATCTTTTACAAGCGTTCTTTTTCAATACATCCTAGCATCTTATCATAATGCAATGCCGTCTAACCTAAAGTTATTTGCAAGATCTGATTTATTACTATTATTTTGCTATACACTTCTTTCCTCTATCTTTCTTCACTTTTCAAAATCTACTATTCTTCTTTCCACTCTCTCTATACATACTTAGTATTGTAATTTAGTTAGAAGTTTTTATGGAGCAAAAAAGGAGTTAAGTTAGTAGGTATACACCTTACAAAAAGTGATTGCACATTCACATGTTCAAGAAGTCTCTTTTGCAAATTTTTGACCCTCTCTCAAAATTTGTTGACACATTTTTTATAACGCTGGTCTGTATTTAATGTGCGTATCTAACAGGTGGTCTAAATGTGGGACTCATGGTAATAGGGCTATTTATATTAAGTGAGGGTGGGGCAAGCATGCGATCATAACGGAAATTGACCGATATTGTTTCAAATACAAAACACACATGATGTGTCGTGAAATCAAATACCCTTGTTGAATGCCTGCACACGCACAAGCTGTAATTATGTCAGTTATTAATAAACTCATACAGTCAATATTCAATTTCCTAAAAAATATATAATTCTAACAATTATCTATATATGTACATTCGATCCACATCTTCACACTAACGGTCTCGTCTTATATATACAACTAATTATTAGAGTTTATAGTAGACCTAAGCAGCATCTGTTACACACGTTTTAATGCCATCCAGCATATTATCCAATGTAAAAGAGATGAAGCCATTTATACAGGAAAGCAATCACTTCTAATTTCCAAGTTCTCGGTCACATTTTCCGCCAATACAACGTCACAGAAATGAACATTAGATTTGTAGCTTGCATTTTATTCGCAAGCGATTAGAAATTGATTTCTAACGAGGTCACGCTCCATTTTATTCTAAACTGTGACTATTGAAATTAACAAAAGTGGTTTTAACCAAATGCAAATGTATAAATAAGGATATAATATGGATTTCTCTTCGCTTGCATGTCTTAACTAAATTTAGGGTCGTTCTTTAGTACCAACCGGTAACGTCTCTCGTTAGAAAAACGTATATTTATGCAGAGTAGAATTTAGGTTCAACATTTACCACGATAATTTATAGTTTCACCTTCGGTAACCACCAAAAAAAAAGCCTTTTATTAGTACATTAGTGACCGGCTAACCGTTAAAACGATCTTGTTGTTTGTATATTCAGTTCATGACAGGAAGTACTCATTTATTATTGCAAACATATCAACGCACGATGCATCTCTAATGAGTTTACGATACATACAACTTCCAACTTAATTGGTTACTCCAGAAACGATTTATTATTGTTTTTCTGATGATATACATACCAGCTGTTATGCCTACATGATCTAAATGTTTGGTTTATTAACGTGAAACACGCTTTTTCTAAAGAGATGCCAGAGAACTGCTTACATATACATAATTCCTCGCTTTCATCTTTAGTGTAATATGTACCTTTATGCTGACGTCAATGCTGTGTTTGTTTAGTAACTGCATATTTTGTGTACAGCGTAAAGTCAACATTTGTTCGTCTTAAAAACGAGAAAATATACATTCGGTAGAAATGGAAATTGCTACGTTTAATAGAAACTGAAAAGTGTAATATTGTGATTGATCTTCAATATTTTCGCTCTCTTCATTCTGTGTCACTATATAAACATTTGCATAATCTATATGACTTCAGTTCTTCTATGCATATATGCTTTATATATTATTAATACAATACCGGTATGTAAATTTGTTTAGCTGTTGGCTTCGTGGTAGCACAAATTGCATCTCAAGCGTTTTTAGCATCAAATCATCACTGCTTCGTATAGCTCAAGATAATCTTTTTTGGGATACAACTCCCATCATTATTATTATCAAACATACAGTCACAAATCAGAGAATCAATTCGGTCTTTGTAGTTTCATATTCAGTTTAGAGAAGCATTGGAGAGCACAACTAACTCTCTCTTTCCAACTCTCAATTAACAATAATACAGTAAACATGAATAAATCATCTTTAAATGTCATTTATAGTTTCCAGAACTACAGATCTTCAAAGGTATATTGACCTTAGTTGCACTTTTTAGATACAATTTATCACAAAGTAGTCCTCGTAGTCTGAATCATCACTTTAGAGCGTGCATCTATTTTTAACAAGTCGCGTTTAACGCAAAAAGTAAATATTTCTTCGCATCCATTCATCCTCGTCGACTTAATACTATTAATACATCGGCTGAGATGATCGAAAATATCAACTAGTGACCGGATGTATCACTGATGGACATCCCAATAAAGATGCGACAGAAATAACGAGGGCGAAATAAAAACAATTGTCGGACGTCATCGCCAGCATTACTTATCGTGTTTGGTCACCGTCTACTTATACATATTAGATTAAATTACGTACGACGAGTAGAATAAGCCGTAGGGTTTTGAATCATCACACCTAGACGACAAATTGGCCTCAATTACGGATGTAATATATATTATCGTGTATAGTGGTCTTGAACTCTAACCTCTAACACTAAAAATAATTCGTTTCTAAATTATTTTCACGTGAGAATTGTTTGTGATGATTTCTTAACTGCTGCGTTTAAATTTCTCTTTAGTCGGTGCCCTTAAATGAAGATATTTCTCATTGAACACAGGGCAAGTGAACAGGCAGTGCAATTTCAGAATTTTCGCTCAATAGCAGCAGTACATCGTGATGTAAACTTAAAAATTTTCGAAAAAGTCGAAAAATCTCAATTTCCGGTACTTTCAAAATCATCGAATACGTCTTGAAATGTATACTTAATCAACTTTGCAGAAAATTTTTTTTCCTGGAGTACATACTTCTTGCCTGGGAATCTTTACTACACTTACTTGTTTAGACTAACTAGATCACCCGCAATACAATGCGTTTAATTTTCAACCGACTGTACATCACTACACTCCCTTACATTTCCTTTCCTTATCCCTTAACATACACATAATAAACATCCGACTAGCAGATGATAATTCATTTCCTTCGTCAATTTCCGGGTGTGCGTTGGAATTATAAATCAAATTCAACCCCCCTTTCGAACTGGGGTGTCGCCCTTCGTTACGGGTTAAATCACATAAACGACGGCAGCAGAAATATTTCGTCGATTCGGAATGTCATCCACTCATTCTACACAAATTCGTCTCCTTATGTCAGCAATCTTAAAGAATTGCATACAAGTTTTTCAATTTAAAAATTAATTCATTTAATAATTTTTCACGTGCTCAAGCAAGTCAAGTTATGTCACGTTAAGAATGCAATTGGTTTTAGATAAGGATCACTGATTTGATTTAAGGTCATGGTAAAATACGAATCGTCAAGATTACGACAATTTTATGTGCATCGATATTTACATTTTGATATAATTTTAATTTAATATAAATGCAGTTGTTGAAAACATTCTATCGAGGTCCTTACCTGTGACCTCACAACTATATAGGTTATGTTTTTAAATCTATTTACTTACCTTATTTTAAAACGATTGTATACAATCGGGTTTTCCTGTAAGTACAGATGTGTACGAGATAAAAACACGAAACAACACTTTCGAAATCACGCTAACGTTCTTGTATACGATTTGCTACAACACCTCTCAACAGCAACACGACTTGTCGAATACTAAATCCAATCCCTGAACGCACAGCGCACAATTCTAAGCGCAATAGTACAAATTGTTTGGAGGGAATGCTTATATTACAATTCGGTAATCCTAGTAAAGAGACATAAAAGCAAGAATGAAAGTGAAAAGGTAGGATTTACGAAACATTTCGCCTGTAACTGTAACATTTCTCCGAATAACAATAACATATTTTATTCGAGTGTATACAGTTACAACGTAAATATCATTTACGTACACCACAAACCAACATTTAATTCGCAATCGATAGAAATTTATACCAAAAAAAACTTAATAGTAAAGCAACGAAATCAAGCAATCTCAAAAAATAATTAATTGATCGATATAACATTAAAGTGAGTTGAATAACAGTAGTCCAAAAATGGCTGAGATACCCAAAAGGTTTTAAAAGGAAAGACAAATGAATGGCACGAATAACAGTACAACTGCACGATTCTACAATAGTTTTCTATATAGGTGACTGTTTGAGAGTGAGTTGAAAAACAGTATAAGCGTAAGTCCAGGACTTGTACGGTTCTTTGATAGAGCACTGGTGGTGCTGGGGTAAGAAATCTTTTATTCGAAATACACAACATAAAGGATGATAGTGGGCAGTTTTACATGTATCACGAAGGACAAGCCGTCAAAGGGTCGAATGAGGTTTCTACTTATCTAAAGCATTACATAGAGACCAAGATACCTCCGAAAATAACAGAATTACACTCGTTTCTGCCTTGTGACCGTGATTTTGGTTGTGCAAAACGGTAAATAAGGAAGGCAGATCGAATTTATATCCTTTGAAATGATAAGAGGTGCACGAAAAACAAAACCCTTTACCATCATTAACATTGTATACAAAAATATTGTCGACTTCAAAAACTGGTAGTCCCAGCCAGTTCCAGCTTTACAAAGCTACCAGTGAAAGTACGGATGCTTCGCCAGTACTGCCAAATTCATGGTAAAGACAGACAGCTAACATATCAGAGTGGTACTCCAGGGTATGTCACAGGCCATTCCTATATAGGCGGTTTCATATCCCAGACATTTAACTACAAAAGCCAAACGTTCATTCCCAGTTGCCAATAATTACAGCTGCGTATAAGGAACCTCTTCCTATAAATGTAAAAAAATGGATGACATCAAAAAAATTACATCGTGGAAAACCCACAATAAGAACATGGATAAATTTATTTAGGTAGAAGTGTATATCTTTGTCATGTATTAGTGATGAATACGTTTTGATTTTGTAGTTTATAAATTGGTTTTGCACTAATAAACAATAACAAAAGTTTTTTTGTTTGATTGAGTCAAAAAACCATACAAGTCCAATTCTTTTTTTTATCACTGATTCTTTTACAAATGGCTACTATTGTACAATATATGCCAAACCTCAAAAGTCAATAGTTACGGAGTGAGATAGTTTTTTCCATTTTTCTCAAAACTATCTTTTTGGACTTATACTGTTATTCAACTAACCGATTCAATTGTATCGATTAAAAAAAACCAAGATATCTAGCGAAATTTGGATCAATATACAACCATTGGCGACATATCGTACGGTGACTTTTGGTCAGAAGTGTATCTGCATATTTTAAACGGACATGTAAAATTGTAAAAAGGTGTTTAGAAACTTTTGCGTCTAAATAAATTGATTCGTAAATTAATATAATCAAATGTGAACGTTGAAGAAAGAATTAATCGAAGATTAGATAAGCTACGCAAATATTCGCACATTTCAGAAATCTATTTTAAAACTTGTAAATCAATTTTGTAAGAAAAAAACTTCAAATTCGAATTTTTAATTCAATTTCATTCAAAACCGAACTGTTGGCAGCGCCATCTAGGCACGGAAGCTAAATATAACTATCATTACAGTTTGATCTCTACAGACTGACCTCTATTACTAAAATGAGTACCTAATTTAGCTCTTCATCTACAAAATTTGATATAAATCTTTGTAATTAAATGTCATCTGATTGTAAAGTGTTTTTTTTGTGTTTATTTTTATTCGAGTCATTTCTACGGGTCCATAAAAGTAGTAAAGTTATTTTTGAATTGTCCATATTTATGGATTATTGGTTGCCTACCTACCTTCATACAGATTTCTTTTAGAACCTTTCTGAGTATAATATTTTAACAGTCCGTTCTAATTTAATTCAATCTTCCACAATAACGTGGTACAAAAATAGAATTAAATTAAAATAAAAAGAAAAATAAAATTAACTCGAGAAGGTTTTCATCTTGCAGGAACCACCCTACTAACAAGAGAGCAATAAATGAGACGTTGAGTGTATTACACACAGACCATGTATGTACATAACAGTCATCATCACCGTTACTAGAAATACTTTCATTTTCTTCGCGTTGATTATCTGACCTCTTCTACAGGTAAGATTATCTTCTTCCAGCTTCACTTCCTCTTCGGATGTCCTTCTGGCGGTCCTAGGGTGTTGACGTGTTGGGTTCTTGGAGTGTCTTCTGGTGGATCTCCTTCGCTGATGAATATCTCAAATCAGAGAAACAAAATTAGGTATTAGCGATGTTCAGTTACAGCCTCACGTTAGACGGAGTGTCTCCGTCGTCGTGCTGTGTTTGATTTTTGTGCGATAACGATACTCACCGCCATGTTGCTGGCGCTTGTGAGTTCCTTTTCGAAAAATCTTCGGTTGAGCTTCCTCAGTAACTTGTTCAAGTCCTGGACATCAGGTCCTGTTAACTCTTGGAGGACAACCAGCAAGGTGCGTTTAGGGAGGCGGAATATAAGTCGGAGAATGAGATTTTGTACCCGCACCAGTGGAAGGATGTGCAATGGAGTCACCGTAGCCCAGGCTGGATTGGTGTAGGATAGAATTGGGCGAATGTGTTTAGTGTTTTGTAAATCATCGCACTCCCTGTCTAAGGACTATTTTTAATCGTCGTTGTTTACAAGGATCCAAAACATGGTCATTTCCGTTGATATCATTTCCGCCGATGTAATTTCCGTTGAGGTTGCTGTTAAAACACCCCTTCTGCACTTATTGTGATACAATAAATATACTATTTATAAAATGGATTATACTGATTATTATTATTACAAGAAAAGGATCGATTTCTCATGAGCACGGGGAAAATAAAAGATTTTATTCTTAACTTGTAATGAATTTTACGGTTAACACTGTATATTCCAGTATATAACGCATGCGTCGTATAATTTAGCGCCCCGACGCCGGCGTCAATTTCCTTGATCTATTTTTACATCGATTTCGCAGCGGAAACATTCTCGCAGAAAATAACCATTCGAGTATGAATCAAGTACGAATTCAATCTTAACCGGACGTTAATTAATAGCGAAAACGCGCAATTTTAAATTCAAAATCATGTCGACCGATTTAAGAAACGTTTCCCCGAGTTCGGAACATCTTTCAGATGGTATGGATACGTTGAGTATGCGCGACAAGGCGCTTTTAAAAAGGAGTGTATCAAAACATCACAACAACAATCTAAAAGCGGGTTACGTCCCCGTTCACGAACAATATTTACACAAAACTGGTATAAGAGGTCGGAAGACTTTCGCATTCTGGGCGTTGATGTCTTTACTATTCATGTTAGCCGTCGGTAATCTAATCTTAACAAGCACTATCTTGGGAGTGTTACGTTTAGGACAAGGTATGGAGAATTTGGAGTTGATTTCCGAAGATTCGACTATCAAATTCTATGGTGATGCCGATTTAGGGTACATCACTAAACCGGATGGGAAGCTGGAAGGTTTCCTAGAGGTCCCTATCGAAATTTTTGGAAAAAACGGTTCGATTCTCATCAATATCGCGAATAGATCGAGCAGAAATTCTCGAGCTAATAATATGCTAAAGATGACTAATAATGGTACGACTTTTCAAAACGTGAATACTTTCGACGTGAAGAACGCTAATGGTAAGATACTTTTTCGCATTACCGAACCTACTTGGCATATACTAACGCACATGCAGAACATTCAAACTGAAATGGTACAAACGAATAAGATCGTAAGTCCTGTAGGAGAGAAACTTACAGTAGAAGCTAAAAACATCACTTTAAAAGGTACTGAGGGAACTACGGTTGAAGGTAAGTCAATTGTATGGAGCGCAGATCAGAATATTTATTTAAATTCAATCAATGGAAGTATTATGTTGAGTAGTAAGAAAGGGGTTTCCCTCGATTTCAAGAGGATTCCAATCGCTACGCAGAAACATGGCGAAATCGTCGGTCAGTATAAAGTGTGTATTTGTATGCCGCAAGGGAAATTATTTAGAATTCCCGTCTCTAGAAATAAAGCTGAGAGTAATTATTGCCATCATATTAATGCTCTTCATGATCCTTGCATTTAAGGGAAACCCAGATCAAAAATCGCTTAAGTAGAGATTTATATTATTTTTTAATGTTGTCTGTTGATTTTAATATATTTTATTGGAATTGTAATGAAGATTATTTAAATGTTTCTTCCACTATTTTGAGATTAATAATAAATAAACATATCATTGTTTTTAAGTGCTTATTTTGTATAACGTATTTGTGTAAAAAAATACATTTTAATAAGTTAAAATGATCAGAAATACTTTGTATGGAATAGCCGCTGTAAAACTTGTATAATACTTAAAAAAAGAACTGATTTTGTATAGATAGTTGTTTTGTAAAATAAATTTATTTCAGAAAAAAATTATTTGTGCGTTTTTATTTAATTAATTTAAAAACTATCTAATTTAGAATAAACGATCTCATAAAATATTTATCTTAGCAGGAATTCGAACCTTTGGAATTACAATTAGGTACTCTATATAGCGACGCTGTCAAATTTTAACTATTGATTCATAGGTGGCACCACTAGTCAAAATTTAAATCTTAATTAAATACTCGAAATTATTTCTTAAATTTACTCAAGTTTTTACTATAAAAATGTCAAATTAATTGATTAAAATGAATTAAATTGATTTACCTTAATTTAGCGTGGATGTAAATCGTTTCCTCTCTTCAATTAACCGCCTAGGCTGGACGTCCCTCTAGCGATGTTGATGCAGCAGATCTTGAACGATATCATGTTGAATCCATAATTTACCATCGACTAGTTTTAAATTAAAATTTTACAACTTACGACGCTTCTTGCACAGATATTAAGCATAATTGCATTATTTATGTCATTTGATTATCAATTGTCTTCTAATTCTCGATTGAGTATACATTAGTGATATTCTTTTGTTTATAACCGTCCTTTTAATTCATACAGGTACGGTCAAAATTCACTACATACAGGGGTGTGCAAAAACTTGTCCTTAAGGATTCAATTTGTATATACAGTGTGTTTCAGTTTACATGAATACAATAAAATAAATTGTTTGTTAGCTACGCAATTATTATTAAACTTTTATCAGTGATAGTGGCCATTAAGGTTAATATTTTTGTATGAATTAATTTTTGTTGGAGTCTAAATCTGGCCAACTATGATTCAAATAAAAACTAAGGTTTCTAGTAAAGTAATATTAGCGTTGAAGAAAAGTTGTTGGAAAATTTTAATCTGAAATTAAAAAATTCTTATAACGCTTATTAAAAATAACAGATATTTCAATGGGTTCATGTAAAAATTTAGTAAAATTTAAAGATTAATCTCAAGATTATCTTCAATGCTAATATGACTTTACTAGAAACCCTCGTTTTTATTTTAATCGTATTTGGCCAGATTTAGACTCCAACAAAAATTCATTCATACAAAAATATTAATCTTAATGGTCACTATCACTGATAAAAATTTAACAATAATTGCATAGCTAATAAATAATTTATTTGGTTGTCTTCGTGTAAACTGAAACACTATATTTTGGGGAAACAAACACAATTTTTCAAATTTTATTCTTTTTATAGAAAAGTCAATATACAATTCAAATTGACAATTGTGATTTAAGGACAATTTCATTAGTGGTATAAACATTTCTTAAACAATAAAACACACCAAACGCAATTCCATATAAAATAAACAAGTTACATACTTATATTAGAATAATCGTAATACTAAATCAACCATCGGTCGTTTCCATACTCTCATCAACTTCAGCTTCCATATCTTCATCCTCCTCGTCACCTTCTTTCTTTTCGGTCGGTTTCTCATAAGCAGGATCGAGAGGAGAGACAACGATACCATCCCAAATTGACATCTCGGTCGCTATCGATGCGTTCCCTTCTAATCCCAAAATATGTTTATACCCACCGTGCGATAATACCCTAAGTAAAGTTTGAGCCGTTAAACAGCATATATCCTGTTGTTCTAACGACATCGCAGTGTGAATACGAATGTTTCCACCTTCGCAAGGATCCGTTATCCCTGCGGAACCAGGTAAAAACAAACCGGCAGCTAAAAGCTGGAATACACGTCGAAAAGCTTGATTGATCGGAAGCGCTTGTCTACTCGGGTTATTCATGATAGCGAAATGAGCTAGGAGATCTAACATCCACGGATTTAACGGTTCAAATCCTTCAAATCTCGATTTTATATCCCGTAATAAACGTATTAATACTTTAATCGAGGAATGATGCGCATTCTCTTCAAACCATCTACTATGTCTGATCGCGGCTAAATGGCTCATCATTATTTTCTGATCGAGATGTATCTCCGGATCTAATTTTCTTAAATTATGATGTATTGTAGTTACCATGACACGGACACAAGCAAAGCTATTATTAATTTCAATACCGCGCTCGTTTGTCGTATGTGATAAGGCTTCGCCTTTCGATATAACTTCGCTTTTCATTAAATTCTTCAGATCTTCTTTTACTTTATTACCTAATGCCTCGACGGCTTCTCTTGTCGGAAGCGTTTTCAATATAACTACAATATCTGCTACATTATGTCCGGCAATCATCGTTCCTTTCTTAAACGAACCAACTTGGCGCACTTCCTCCAATTGCTATAATTAGCCGAAAGTTGACAGAAAACAATCGTTATTACATAAATTCTACTTACGCAAGCATCAAATCCTCCAGGAGCAACAACTAGATTATCCAGTACGGTTTGTATCTTTGTTACAAGATTTAATATCGCTGTCTGTTCAGCATTCGTTGGTGATAGATCTGAATTTCTTTTCAGTAAAGCTTGTGTAAATGCGGACTCGTCAGGTGCAGGTTTCACACGGGGAAATGAAGATTCGCAAAGCGTTAAATCGAACGGATGTCTGGGTAGAAATATTTTCGGTTTGTAGGGACCGCGTCCAATTCCACGGCCCATGCCGCCTCGTCCCCTCATTCCACCTCTAGCCATTTTCTGAAAGGTAAAATTCGAAGTAGAGACACGATTACGCATAACAATAACGGATTGGTTTACCATATATGCAGATTTTAATTAAATTTACCGGCAAAAAAGAAAGTAATTTGTTGTAGGTTATTAATCAATAATGGAACCTTGAAAACAATATGTCGAATTTTAGTAATACCAACATTTTTTTTTATGAATATGAATGTCACTAGGTTTAATTTAATTTTTTTTTATCAATCATTAACATTTTAAATAGTTTTGGATTTAACGATTCATTTTAGTTTGTGATATCGTTTAATTATGAATTTCATCTTAATTTTAAATTTAGAGCCATTCTCTATTTACATCCCCACTATGAATAATTATTATGAAGAGAATTGATTAATTAAAACCTATTTTAGTGCTTCATATTAAAAGAAACTAATATAGTAAATACAACAATTCATAATTATTAAATAATTACTTTTTTATATACTTATTAAAAAAAAATGTATTCGCTTTCACGTTTATATATAGTTATTTTATTATACGATTATGGCTATACTGAATTTGTGTTGGTTCGCAGCCATTATTTACTATAGCGTGTTTATAATGTGAAAATCCCGTTTGACAAGTAATAAATATCACGATTTTTAAGGATTACAATTTTGCAATTCGCTATAGATATCCATGTTAAATTAAAAAATAAGATGTACATTTAGGGATCCGAATCTTATAAGTTAAATAAACACATCAATACGAGCAATAATACTTCTTCCTAATTTACTATTGGAAAATGGCGAGAAAAGAGCGTATATTTTTTAAAACGAATACAAAATATTCGGCTGTATTGTACCTAATAGTAAGTACGGATAAAAAAATACGATAATCAATCATTAACATATCGATTGTACGAAATTAGGCCTTTTGATGAGACATCAAAAATATAGAATCCAAGTAATAAACTAGACTGGTATGTTTTAAAAACATTCAAACAGAAATTTAACCATGTCTCGGGGATATGGAAAATTTCGTCGAGGAACCACGCATCATGCACCAAGTTTCCATTTCGATAGCTTATTTAAGGAGAATAGTAACAGACCGTCGGCTGCAAGATCAGCAGCTACAGTTGGCAAATGGGGTATCACATCGTTTACATCAATACGTACTGTTAACGGTAATTATAACGATTATATATACCCATTTGTTTTGAGTAATGTTTGTAAATTTAAGGTGAGAATATAAAATCTAACGTACCAGCTCCAGAAAATTCCGCACCGAAACCGAAGAAATTCTTTAAAAGTCGAAACGCAGATTCGTTAGATAGTAAACCGACAGCGTACGAGAAACCCGATTTAACATATGGTAACGTGAATAAGAAACAAAAGACGCTTAGTGTTGATAGCAATAAATCTTCGAAAAGTGGTAGTAAGAGGTTTTTCTCCACGAAAAACTCGGAAAAGACAGTGTTAAGTTCAAACGTGAATAATTCCAAGAATAGTGACAGTAAACCGCCGATCGTATTGCGAATATGTCATGGGAAATCACAGTTAATCAGTAGTTCGGATGAATCTGAAAGTACACCTACACCTTCTAGTACACCGTCAACTTCAACATCTCCGCGCACTTTACGGGACACAACTCAAAAATCGCCTTCTCATATGCGTATTACCAGATCAACAAGAAGGAGTATGCAGCAAGATCCGAATAGCAGTCCGGCCACTGGCGATACGGCAGGCGATAGTTTTTCTTCCTTCACTTCGCCGAAGAAGGATTTAGATTTGTCGCCGCAATATATTCCCGCTGAGAAGTACGAATTAGAGAGGAAAGCAATGTACGATAATTTATTAGGTATTACTTCGTCGGCAAGTGAAGGCACATGTACAAGTAAGTATTGCGTTTTTGATTTATGTTGCGAAATTAAAATTAAATTAATTAAAAATAGTGATTACATCGAATTCAAACCCAGCCACAGATAGTACAAATATGGAACCAATGGAATGCGAAGAACCTTTCAGTGAAACCTATAGCAATCAATTTAACGACACCAAATCACCTCCTCAAGATGATATAAACGTTGCGCCGGATGAAGAGGATGACGACGAGAGAATGGAGATATGTACAGATTTAAAAGACGATATTAAAATCGACGAGGAAAATAAACCGATTCCAATTGAACCTGTAACAGAGCAACAAGACATTCCCAACGATGAAAAAATTAATTCTCAATCAACTAACGCATTAAGCCAATCAAGTCAATCGAGTAAACACACATTCGAAGACGATTGGTCATCGGATTCGGATAGCAATAGTACAGCTCCCGAGGGGGTGGAATCCGATAAGAAAAGTAACACGAAGCTCAGTAAGACCGAGCACAAAGAAGAGATGTTAGAGAAGATTTTGGAGAAGCCGCCGCATGAAGCTCCAGCTCCTGTTAAGATTGTAATATCGAAGAAGAAAGGTAGTATATTTAAGAGTAGAGTACCCGATGGCACAAAGAAACGTAGAGCTTTGTATAAACATAAATGGAGTGACGATAAAGATGCGAATCAGAAGAATAATGAGAATAATTCGAATTCTTCGGCTGCTGCTTCAGGAGCGTACGATGAATTTGGTTTCCAAGACGATCCCTTGACTAGAATCTCTCATGATGGCGAAGATGTAACGAGAGTACGATGCACAAAGAATGATAAAGGTGTAAGTATTAGCTTCCACCATCAATATGTATCACAAAAATTATTTTTAGTTTTACACCGTTGTACGAAACGTGAAAAAGCTCATCAAATACAGGAAATAGGGGAATTCCAGGAGTTCAATGATGATGTCGATTATATATTGGACGCCTTGCAGGATAATAACCCTATAAGCACACGATGTTTGTCAGCCATTACGTTAGCTAGTAAATGTATGGTTCCCGCTTTCCGAATGCATGTTCGAGCTCATGGTACGGTTGCGAAATTCTTTAAAGCTCTACATGATGCTACGAAAGATCAGGTATAAACCCTGCAAAAAATAAAATTAAATCGTTTAATGCTGCTTTGATTCCAGAGTTTAGGCCTGTGTACAGCAACGGTAATGTTTGTCTTAGTCAAGATCGCCTTAATATGGATTTGGACAGGGATTGTTTAGAATTAATGCTGAATTTACTTGAATCTGATGTTAGTTACCAACAAGCCTTAGATGTGTGTGGCTTATCTTCGGTGCAATTACAGAAGAACAAGCAGAAAGTTCATGAATTATGCGCTGAGATTCAAAGCCAAGGGCACGCGATACATCTCAATTTAGACAACATAACGGTGAGTTCATTTTGAGGTGTTTTTTTTCAACTCGAAAGTAAATTGTCTCCTTGTTTAGGTTGGCCAACTTGCTATGGAAACACTTCTGAGTTTAACATCGAAGAGAGCTGGGGAATGGTTTAAGGAAGAGTTACGGGAATTGGGTGGTATCGAACATATTATTAAGACGATATGCGAATGCTGTCATCAAGTATCGGATTATGTTGTTTCGTGGACTGATTCGTTGTTAGATAAATTGAGGAAAGTCGATCGTTGCTTGAGGGTGTTAGAGAATGTAACTCACAATAACGAAGCGAACCAAATGTATCTCTTAAGATATAATCAAGGGCTCATGTTAGATACACTCGTTAAGCTGTACCGGTTATGCGATTCTGAAATTCCTCTTTATCCCACCACCGATATTAATGATAAAGAATCGACTGGTACTGTAATTAGGGAGACTCTATTGGTCACATTGAAGGTTCTCATTAATTTGACGCATCATTTTAACAAGTCGTGTAAGTAGAAAATTTAGTCCATTTAATCTCACTTCTATGTTAGGAATGGAGTTCACAACATGTATATCTTTTCCAGCTGAAGGTAGTAACTTAATAGGAACGAGACAAGGTGTCATTGATGCAAGCCTGCATTTATTACTTCAAATACCTCATTATATCCCGGACCAGAAGAAATTCGAATTAGGGGTTTTGGTAAGATACAACATTCGAATGTGATATCAAACAGAATATTATTAATTATCGTATATCCGCAGGTATTAATGTTACTAATTAATTTAATACAAGATAACGCTCCAAATAAGGAAACGCTAATCAATGCCAAAGCGCCTTCCGAAGGAGAAAGTATATTTCATTGTATATTCTTGTTGGTAAACAAGCTGAAGCGACTTCTTTTAAAATCGTATCGTTTACAGGTGATAAGACTGCAGTTGAAGCTTTGATAGTACAATTTTACCAATGGGAGGAATGTGCTAGACATGCTGAACAGAAAACTGACGCAATACTAGATGGTAATCCGGAGACCGGTAAGATACAGCACAAATCGAATGAGGAATTTATCGAAGAAACAGTCGCAAAGTGTAAGTTAATTCCTGTCGTAAATATTACGAGATAAAAATTATTTATTATTTCATTACAGTATTGCAGAAAGCTGGCACTCATATGGAATTCACGTTCTTAGCTTCTTACATAGTAATGCTGTTAGGTTTCTTAATTATGGAGAATATGGAATTCGAGCAGCAAGTTAGGAAGTTCCTTAAAGAAAATAATTTCTCGAAGATGGTCGAATTGTTGAAGAAATTTTTCAACTTCATGAATCTAACAGCATCGGTAATTATTTTATTATTTATATTAAAGTCTGCGCGTAAAATAAGTTTTTATTCTTTTAAATTCGATATAATATAAATTAGTACACTCGTGGATAATATTATCGTAACTTAATATACAGGGTAGCTAAAAATTTGGTATATCCGGTTTTAACTGATGCAATTTTTGATTTTAGACGGAAGCATCTAGCGTTAGTGCAATAAAAGCAACAGAAAAGGTAATAAAATACTTAGAGGAAACCGATAAACCCAAGGAAGCATCACAGGAGCCTTCAAAAATATCAAGTAGCGACAGTATGGATCTCAGTTATACACTGACGCATTAGCATTATATTTTGACTTGTTAATAAACTACATATACATACACTATTATTACCTGAATGAATTATATACTTGATTGAGTGGTCGAGTGACTGAACACCAAGTCTGCACTTCCCCCAATGATGGTTAATTTACTTTTAATTTGTGTACGTCCGTTATAAAAAAAGCAACAGCAGATGCGACATATTTTTCCATATTATTGTAAAAAGGTTAGATAACGATTTGTAATTTATAGCATGTAAAAAAATTTATACTAAGTTTAGGTGCTTTATTATTTATTTTCCCTTAATTTTTTTTTTGAGGAGTACGCTCTTTTTCGGCGTATTATATCGTGTCTCTTTTTTAGTATTTACCAGAATATTTTAAGACTAGTGTAAAGTACCTCCCACATTTTAAATTGGATTGTTTAAATTGTAAATACAGACGTTTTTAATAAAGATGAGTAGTTTTATTGTATGATTTTTATCTATTAACTCAACCTCGATATTTAATATATGAATAAGTTTTTGAGCAATAATAATCGATGTAAAAATGGTATGTTCATTTCCATCGACCGCAAATTACAATCTGCCATATTTACAATTGGGAACACTGCATTTGACATAAAAAATATATAGGATGGTACCCCTGAATTTTTCATCCTAACATTGGCAATACTACATTTGACGTAAAAAAATAGGTTATCTGTCAATTTGGAAACAATTGCAAATTGTCATTCGTCGAAATCAAAAATTTCATTAAATTTTCGTCATTTAAAAATTATGGTTTTTAGCAAGAAACGTTTATAATTCATTCCCGCAACGAAATGGAACAATTTGACGGTTTTATGCAAAATTCAAAATCAAGTTCTTTAACATCTAAATTAGATACCGTAAGATGATTAATTTCGTATTATTACCGCTTAAAATTAGTCGATTAAATTTTTAGGGAAGTTGGGGTAAAACATCACCTAGTAAGAGTTATTGTTCTTCAAGTTCGACATCTACGGAAAATGTAGTTTCCACATTAGAACGTAGAAAAATACTAAGGTAATCACCCATATTTTTTGTATCGATTATGTTGTATAAATTACTACTTCGTTTTTTAGAGTAATAATGAATCAGGATTTTCTTTACGTCCCGACGAGATACCATTACTACCCGGAGAGAAAATTTGCGAACATGCTCGCGATGTCACGTATCTATGCCCGTACAATGGACCTGCAAGAGGTGTTTTAACCATAACGAATTTTAAATTATATTTCCGTTCGGCAGATAAAGATGGGAATAAAGTGATCGATGTGCCTTTAGGCGTTGTATGTATTTTATATATAGATATTGTAATTTTATTTTAATTGTGATTTTTAGGTCTCGCGTATTGAAAAAGTTGGCGGGGCCTCATCAAAAGGTGAAAATGCTTATGGAATTGAGATTTTCTGTAAGGATATGAGAAATTTAAGATTTGCTCATAAACAGGAAAACCATTCGAGGCGAGACGTTTTGAAAAGTTGCATCAACATGCGTTTCCCTTATCGAATAAACTTAAACTGTTCGCTTTCGATTATACTGAGATTTTTCCTGAAAATGGGTGGACTGTTTATGAACCGATTGCAGAATTAAAACGAATGGTAATTTTAATTTATATTATTTAAATTTTGAATTAATTTCGATTCATTGTGGTAGGGTATCAACAATGATATGTGGAAAATTACTAAAATCAATGAAAATTACGATATATGTGATAGTTACCCAGCTGTTTGGGCTGTGCCGCAACATGTTAGTGATGATGAGATCAAATCAGTTGCTAATTTCCGTAGTCGAGGTAGAATACCTGTTTTGAGTTGGATACATTCCGAATCGCAAGCCACAATAACACGATGTTCGCAGCCATTGGTTGGGGTAAGATTTATGTTTATGTGTTATGATTATTTTTGTATCGTGCAATTTTTTAGGTAGGTGGTAAGAAATGTCGCGAAGATGAAAAATATATATCTTTAATTATGGATGCTAATGCGCAATCCGATAAGATGTTCCTTATGGATGCGAGACCAACAGCGAATGCAGTAGCGAATAAAGCTAAAGGTGGAGGGTTCGTATCTCTGACGAAAAGATTCGGAATACTCTGTTATTACTGTTCTAATACGATTCTAATTTTATTCTAGATATGAATCTGAAGATTCTTATAAAAACGCCGAATTAGTATTCTTGGATATCCACAATATACACGTGATGAGAGAATCTTTACGGAAACTTAAAGAACTTTGTTTCCCCAACATCGAGGAAATGAAATGGTTGAGCGGTTTAGAATCGACTTATTGGTTGAAACACATTAAGTGTATTCTGGCAGGAGCTGTTAGAATTGTCGATAAAGTACGGTGAACTTTTTTTATTTTAGATTTAAGTTGTGAAAAATGTATTACTAGGTTGAAAATCACAAGACTTCTGTGCTGGTTCATTGCTCGGATGGTTGGGATCGTACAGCTCAGTTAACAGCGTTAGCGATGTTAATGTTGGACCCTTATTACAGGACGATTAAAGGTTTCGAGGTGTTAATTGAGAAGGAATGGTTATCATTCGGACACAAATTCCAACAGGTAGCTGTTTTTTAAATTCGGAAATTTAATTTGTTTTTGTCTAGCAGCTTTTCATTATTAAGTTACTGAGCCACAAGAGCCTAAAAAGCCTGAACCTAAAATTACCCAAGATCCTCCTTCTTCCTTATAATCCTGCTGAATTAAATTTTTTTGTATATAATCCTGCTCATTAAATAACTGTTCCCATGTATTTTCAATGGTCTCCCTCTGCTCTTCCTTATTCCTAAATCTTGCTCTGACGTTCAGACTTAATAAGGTTTATTTGCAGCGGGACAATTTTTTATATCCGTTTTCTTGCTGTCGACATCGAAGCAGGGAAATTTGTGTTAATTACAGCATTTCGACCTGTATTAAACGGATTGTCTCTTAAATACTGTATTAAAGTATAATCTGCCTCAACTGTAGTTTTTAAACGTCTTCTGGTACTTTTCTTCGATTTATTTTTATTTAAATGCATTTCGTTTGCAATTTGTCTTATAGAGCGATCTTTTTCTATTAAATTAATTATATTTACTTTCTCAATTTTTGTTAATATCCGCTTCAGGGTGGATAACACACAACTTTGACGTTTTAAATAAAATTGACAACGTCCAAGTACCTTCAGTGTATTTTACAATAGAAAATACATATTGTCCTAGATCATTATGAAATCAATAGTACAGATAAGACATATATACATATATGACGTCCTCATGGATGGCCAAGTGGACGCCCACAACTTTAGAGAGGTCAGACATAAAAACCAGGAAAAGTTCTGGACCGAGAAGATAACCCTGCAGAATTCCTACCATAATGAGTCTAGTGGTAGAAACACATCATTTTAAAAAGCAAGTGCGAGAGTGAAAATAATTATTCTGCAAATTTAGACAAAAATAAATTAATATTTCTGAATTCATCGGATAAATTAGTTTTTTTTCTCAATATTTATAAATCATTTCAGCGTATAGGACATGGTGATGATCACCATTCGGATGCAGATCGTTCACCTGTATTCCTCCAATTTATCGACTGTGTTTGGCAGATTACGCAGCAGTTTCCCAACGCTTTCGAATTTAATGAATATCTCCTTATTACTATATTAGATCATTTGTATTCGTGTCGATTTGGTACATTCTTGTTTAATACGGAAAGAGAGCGCGTACAAGAACGTAAGCATATTTATATAAAAGTGCTTTACTGTAATAATTATATGTTTGTAATATTAATTAAGGTGTTAAAGAATTAACAGTATCGTTATGGTCGTACACAAACAGTCAAATCGATCTGTATCGTAATCCATTATATTGGGCGAATACCAATCAACAGCAAGTCATTATTCCGATAGCTAGTTTACGTCATATCAAATTGTGGAAAACCTACTATTGTCGATGGAATCCCAGTATGAGAATACAAGTATGTATTTTGAATTTTGTTGTACGAATAAATTGATGTATATAGTTTTATTTTAATAGGATCCTGTTTATCAAAGAATACGTGAGTTATTACGATTGAAAGAGCAGCTAGTGAAACAAATCGAAGAGTGCCGTAAGGAACAGCAGTCCAGATTTTCAAAAGCTAATGCATCTCCGACATAATTTCCCGGTGGAGGTGGAATAGTTTTAAAATAGATATTACATGTATAAGTACTTCCTTGTATGATGGATTTTTATTTTTCGTTTCGATAGTTATGTTTCGTCTTTGTCTGTATTACTTGTATGTTGTTTTTTTTTGTTTATTTAGTGTAATATAATAAGAGATGTTTATAATAATTATTGTGTACTGTATTATTTATATTATTATTAGAATTATTTTTCTATTTCTTATTAAAGTATAAAAATTTTGGCAAACTTAAATATTTGACGTATGGTGTAATTTTTAATTTTGTAATTTGGGTGAATTGCATCATTTTTTATATTTAAATGAATAATTAATCTATCGTCACAACTAATACGAATTGCAACAATTATTTAAGTGTTGAAACTATAAGTTTAATTTTCTTTTATAATTAATCTTTTTGATAAAATAAAAATTAATTTAAATTCAAATCTGTTTTTGTAGAATACCTCCTTTAATCATTTTCAGTTCACCAACGATAGATGGCGTTACTCACATTATTGTGACATCATATATTGATCAAATCTGCCGTAGTCGGCGTGCGCCATTTTGATTTAAGTGGAAAAAGTTTGTCTAAGTGATAAAGTTGTAGCAAAATCTGTGATCATCCGTCCTAATTTAGGTTCGATCGGATTAATTTATTGTTGTATACAGTTTACCCATCTGGACGGACCAAGGTAAGTCCGAATTTTATCTACGCGAACGATTTTTAATTTCGTTTGATAGTTCAATGTTTTCGTTTATCCCAAGGTTCTCTTTCTCCCCTATAGTATAAACTGTTATGCAAACGTCTTTTACGCAGCTCACGCTAACGTCGCTGAATCGAAAGTTACGGATATATTCGCGAAAATATCCCGTCGTAAATATAAGATAGTTTGGGTACTTCGATCTTTGTGATTTTTTCGGGGCTGGGCGAGTTACCTGTGTGTAATACGTTCATGTTATGCTTACGTAGATACTCTTTGTAGCTTGTTCGTATTGTTTATTTTTTCGTCCGTAAAAAGTACTTTCTAACAGTTATTCGATACACTTATTGATTGTTGTCCAAATCGACGTAAGAATACCAATTTGTTTACTTTTGATAATGCAGATCATTATTGTCGGTCCATTTACTTAATTCTTATTATTTCTCCTAATAAAATAGCGTTAGATAACTTTGCGTTTCCGTTTATTACATACGTTATAACGATACGAAGACAGTTCCGTCAGATGTAGTGTAATTTACCGTATTTCTAGCTTCCTTTCTTAACATTTGTTTATGTTTAAATAACAGATAAGGACGTAAAATTGTGTTTTTTAGAGTTTCTGTGCTTATAGAAATAGGGTTCGTTCGCTGGGTCCTGGAAATCTAAATGGTTGCGTGCAGACAGCATGTCTACTTTGTCAGGGCTGGCCTCCAAAGGGGAGAAAGGAAAGTTGAAGTACCAGTCATTAGATATAAATAATCTCTACCGAGCTAGTCGAGTAAGTACAATCATTCTAGATTCATTTACGATAACATTAACAAATTTAATATGTATGCGAATATCGGCCTTGATTTGTCACGAATATGTTGTAATGCTTGTTAATTACTGTACGTGCACTATTAATTAAATTATCATTTAAGATATATAAAATTTGATTTTTTTCTTTATGTTGGTAATGCATCTTTCTTTTGTTATGAAATGTCAGATTCGTGACTAATTTCAAGTGATACTAATTGAGCGGTTAATTTGAAAATATTTTTCATGTTATCGGTTCGATATTGATTTTTTTAAATTTAATTGGAAATTATCTTAGGGTGAATCATCTGAGAAACAACAACAGAAAAGTGCTCCAACCTTTAAATATGGCATGCAAAGTCTGGGTAGAGTGCCCAGTGCAAGGCGACCTCCAGCTAATCTTCCTTCAATAAAATCAGAACATAGTGGTACCGACGCTGCCGTATCTTTAGTACCTTCAGGAGGTCCAGGATGGGGAAAACAAGACTCTGTAACTCCTTCAACTTCAACTACTCCCTCTACGGTAACTATCTTGAAGTATTTTTTTTTTAATTTCAACGCAACCTATCTACAGTGAAATCTGGTTATTATGGCGACGATACAAAATAATTTAGATATACCGGCTGACCTATTTTCGTATGTTTGTCAGGGAGTTCCAAGAAATTGCAAAACTATTTCTGTAGAATCTATAATATATAAAACGTCAAACCTTTTCTTTTTTCATGCATACTAGATGTGAAATTCTATAAATGGGACTCAATTCTCTTTTGATTTTTGAGAAAATATACAGGGTGTTCCATATAATCCAGATGTTTCTGTATTTATTTATTTATTTTATTTATTTCTATTTATTCTAATATTTGATAGACATCAACCACAACAAACTGCAATGCGAACAGTCCCTCCCCAGCGAACATACCACTAACTGCACACCAAGCTGCTATTGCTCTACCAGTAACAACTACGATTCCACCGCCCGCGAAGCACAGCACGTCATCTGTCACGTCTGCCTCCACAGACAAATCATGGAGTTCGGTGATGAGCGGCAACGATATGATACATCCGCCGCCGTATCAAAGTCCACAATTTCAGCACGAATTCCCAAGCCTGTCCGCTGGCGACGGCGGAGGGCAGGCGCGCTCTGGCACATCAGACACCCAGTATGGACCAGGTCCAAGCCTGCGTCCTCAGACAGAAGGTTCCTGGATGCAAGGGGGTTCACGTGCAAACGCCGACCCAATACCGAGAAGCAACTCGGCCCCCCTGGGTCCCCCACCACAGCTCTCGGCCCAGGTCGGCCTGGCGCATCAGGCGTTGCCACCCCAGTATCATGGAATCTTACCCAATTTTATGTTCAGAGGTAATACAGCTACTAACGGACATGGGACATCAACTGTTGCGAATGCACCTCCGCTCGTCGTGAACAATAATCGGAATCGTGTTGAGAGCCGACCTGCTGCTTCGATTCAACGTGCGACTGACACTCCCGAAGAGCTTTCCCGCAGGCCGATCATCAAAGAGGAAGATTTGAATAGAATGGATGATATGACTAAAGACATGGGTTGGGCCGCGCAAGACGAAATTGATTATAAGTAAGTATTTCCAATGTTGATGCGTATTTACACGTATAAAACATGTACATTTATTTTCGCAGTCAAAAATTAGAATTTAGCGACGACGAAGCGATGCCAGAGAGGAACATACCGAGAAACTTGATGAAATCAATCTCAAAGGAATCAGACGGTAAAGACAGGCAGGATAAGGCTGAAGCTTATCCGGAAGAGCCGAAAAATTATAACAGAAACGGAAATAACGGATCAAACACGTACAATAGAGGTCGTAATGCCGATGAAGATGAAATCTTGGCTTTGAGACGCAGACAACAGCACCAAGTCGTCACTACAGCCACCGAGAGGGCTAAACAGAGAAAAGAGGAAGAGGAGAAAAAGTATCAAGAAGCCAAATTAAAGAGTAAACGTGAAAAGGACCAAGAGGATAGTCAAGGAACTATCAGCCCTTCAATAGTCCCTGCGCAACCGATAACGCCCACTTCGATTCCAGTACCGGATTGGGATAAAGAAAAGGAAGCCATGAATGCGAAAAATGACGCAAATGACGATAATCGCAATTCCTCTTCTAACAATAAAGTTTCACGCGATGTAACCGGTTCAGATTTCCGACAGATGGCGCAGATCGAAGCCAAGAATTTCATACGGAAAGATAATAGAAACGCTGACCGTGGCAATTCAGGATATCCCCGACAGATGCAGAATTTACCGCCGAGATTACAGAAGAAACAGCAATTACGGAATAATAGCAGTCCTCAACCTCCAATGGGTTACACCCAGTATGATCCTCGTTGGATAAATCCCGGGCAAAACGTGACTAAAACGTCCCCAACATCGTCTTTGCATAAAGTGAGAAACGAATGGGAGGGATCTTCCGATAAGGAAAGGGATGATGAACGCATACGTTACAGTAACGAGGATATTCTAAACACACATTCGAAGACGATTGGTCATCGGATTCGGATAGCAATAGTACAGCTCCGAGGGGGTGGAATCCGATAAGAAAAGTAACACGAAGCTCAGTAAGACCGAGCACAAAGAAGAGATGTTAGAGAAGATTTTGGAGAAGCCGCCGCATGAAGCTCCAGCTCCTGTTAAGATTGTAATATCGAAGAAGAAAGGTAGTATATTTAAGAGTAGAGTACCCGATGGCACAAAGAAACGTAGAGCTTTGTATAAACATAAATGGAGTGACGATAAAGATGCGAATCAGAAGAATAATGAGAATAATTCGAATTCTTCGGCTGCTGCTTCAGGAGCGTACGATGAATTTGGTTTCCAAGACGATCCCTTGACTAGAATCTCTCATGATGGCGAAGATGTAACGAGAGTACGATGCACAAAGAATGATAAAGGTGTAAGTATTAGCTTCCACCATCAATATGTATCACAAAAATTATTTTTAGTTTTACACCGTTGTACGAAACGTGAAAAAAAGCTCATCAAATACAGGAAATAGGGGAATTCCAGGAGTTCAATGATGATGTCGATTATATATTGGACGCCTTGCAGGATAATAACCCTATAAGCACACGATGTTTGTCAGCCATTACGTTAGCTAGTAAATGTATGGTTCCCGCTTTCCGAATGCATGTTCGAGCTCATGGTACGGTTGCGAAATTCTTTAAAGCTCTACATGATGCTACGAAAGATCAGGTATAAACCCTGCAAAAAATAAAATTAAATCGTTTAATGCTGCTTTGATTCCAGAGTTTAGGCCTGTGTACAGCAACGGTAATGTTTGTCTTGAGTCAAGATCGCCTTAATATGGATTTGGACAGGGATTGTTTAGAATTAATGCTGAATTTACTTGAATCTGATGTTAGTTACCAACAAGCCTTAGATGTGTGTGGCTTATCTTCGGTGCAATTACAGAAGAACAAGCAGAAAGTTCGCGAATTATGCGCTGAGATTCAAAGCCAAGGGCACGCGATACATCTCAATTTAGACAACATAACGGTGAGTTCATTTTGAGGTGTTTTTTTTCAACTCGAAAGTAAATTGTCTCCTTGTTTAGGTTGGCCAACTTGCTATGGAAACACTTCTGAGTTTAACATCGAAGAGAGCTGGGGAATGGTTTAAGGAAGAGTTACGGGAATTGGGTGGTATCGAACATATTATTAAGACGATATGCGAATGCTGTCATCAAGTATCGGATTATGTTGTTTCGTGGACTGATTCGTTGTTAGATAAATTGAGGAAAGTCGATCGTTGCTTGAGGGTGTTAGAGAATGTAACTCACAATAACGAAGCGAACCAAATGTATCTCTTAAGATATAATCAAGGGCTCATGTTAGATACACTCGTTAAGCTGTACCGGTTATGCGATTCTGAAATTCCTCTTTATCCCACCACCGATATTAATGATAAAGAATCGACTGGTACTGTAATTAGGGAGACTCTATTGGTCACATTGAAGGTTCTCATTAATTTGACGCATCATTTTAACAAGTCGTGTAAGTAGAAAATTTAGTCCATTTAATCTCACTTCTATGTTAGGAATGGAGTTCACAACATGTATATCTTTTCCAGCTGAAGGTAGTAACTTAATAGGAACGAGACAAGGTGTCATTGATGCAAGCCTGCATTTATTACTTCAAATACCTCATTATATCCCGGACCAGAAGAAATTCGAATTAGGGGTTTTGGTAAGATACAACATTCGAATGTGATATCAAACAGAATATTATTAATTATCGTATATCCGCAGGTATTAATGTTACTAATTAATTTAATACAAGATAACGCTCCAAATAAGGAAACGCTAATCAATGCCAAAGCGCCTTCCGAAGGAGAAAGTATATTTCATTGTATATTCTTGTTGGTAAACAAGCTGAAGCGACTTCTTTTAAAATCGTATCGTTTACAGGTGATAAGACTGCAGTTGAAGCTTTGATAGTACAATTTTACCAATGGGAGGAATGTGCTAGACATGCTGAACAGAAAACTGACGCAATACTAGATGGTAATCCGGAGACCGGTAAGATACAGCACAAATCGAATGAGGAATTTATCGAAGAAACAGTCGCAAAGTGTAAGTTAATTCCTGTCGTAAATATTACGAGATAAAAATTATTTATTATTTCATTACAGTATTGCAGAAAGCTGGCACTCATATGGAATTCACGTTCTTAGCTTCTTACATAGTAATGCTGTTAGGTTTCTTAATTATGGAGAATATGGAATTCGAGCAGCAAGTTAGGAAGTTCCTTAAAGAAAATAATTTCTCGAAGATGGTCGAATTGTTGAAGAAATTTTTCAACTTCATGAATCTAACAGCATCGGTAATTATTTTATTATTTATATTAAAGTCTGCGCGTAAAATAAGTTTTTATTCTTTTAAATTCGATATAATATAAATTAGTACACTCGTGGATAATATTATCGTAACTTAATATACAGGGTAGCTAAAAATTTGGTATATCCGGTTTTAACTGATGCAATTTTTGATTTTAGACGGAAGCATCTAGCGTTAGTGCAATAAAAGCAACAGAAAAGGTAATAAAATACTTAGAGGAAACCGATAAACCCAAGGAAGCATCACAGGAGCCTTCAAAAATATCAAGTAGCGACAGTATGGATCTCAGTTATACACTGACGCATTAGCATTATATTTTGACTTGTTAATAAACTACATATACATACACTATTATTACCTGAATGAATTATATACTTGATTGAGTGGTCGAGTGACTGAACACCAAGTCTGCACTTCCCCCAATGATGGTTAATTTACTTTTAATTTGTGTACGTCCGTTATAAAAAAAGCAACAGCAGATGCGACATATTTTTCCATATTATTGTAAAAAGGTTAGATAACGATTTGTAATTTATAGCATGTAAAAAAATTTATACTAAGTTTAGGTGCTTTATTATTTATTTTCCCTTAATTTTTTTTTTTTTGAGGAGTACGCTCTTTTTCGGCGTATTATATCGTGTCTCTTTTTTAGTATTTACCAGAATATTTTAAGACTAGTGTAAAGTACCTCCCACATTTTAAATTGGATTGTTTAAATTGTAAATACAGACGTTTTTAATAAAGATGAGTAGTTTTATTGTATGATTTTTATCTATTAACTCAACCTCGATATTTAATATATGAATAAGTTTTTGAGCAATAATAATCGATGTAAAAATGGTATGTTCATTTCCATCGACCGCAAATTACAATCTGCCATATTTACAATTGGGAACACTGCATTTGACATAAAAAATATATAGGATGGTACCCCTGAATTTTTCATCCTAACATTGGCAATACTACATTTGACGTAAAAATAGGTTATCTGTCAATTTGGAAACAATTGCAAATTGTCATTCGTCGAAATCAAAAATTTCATTAAATTTTCGTCATTTAAAAATTATGGTTTTTAGCAAGAAACGTTTATAATTCATTCCCGCAACGAAATGGAACAATTTGACGGTTTTATGCAAAATTCAAAATCAAGTTCTTTAACATCTAAATTAGATACCGTAAGATGATTAATTTCGTATTATTACCGCTTAAAATTAGTCGATTAAATTTTTAGGGAAGTTGGGGTAAAACATCACCTAGTAAGAGTTATTGTTCTTCAAGTTCGACATCTACGGAAAATGTAGTTTCCACATTAGAACGTAGAAAAATACTAAGGTAATCACCCATATTTTTTGTATCGATTATGTTGTATAAATTACTACTTCGTTTTTTAGAGTAATAATGAATCAGGATTTTCTTTACGTCCCGACGAGATACCATTACTACCCGGAGAGAAAATTTGCGAACATGCTCGCGATGTCACGTATCTATGCCCGTACAATGGACCTGCAAGAGGTGTTTTAACCATAACGAATTTTAAATTATATTTCCGTTCGGCAGATAAAGATGGGAATAAAGTGATCGATGTGCCTTTAGGCGTTGTATGTATTTTATATATAGATATTGTAATTTTATTTTAATTGTGATTTTTAGGTCTCGCGTATTGAAAAAGTTGGCGGGGCCTCATCAAAAGGTGAAAATGCTTATGGAATTGAGATTTTCTGTAAGGATATGAGAAATTTAAGATTTGCTCATAAACAGGAAAACCATTCGAGGCGAGACGTTTTCGAAAAGTTGCATCAACATGCGTTTCCCTTATCGAATAAACTTAAACTGTTCGCTTTCGATTATACTGAGATTTTTCCTGAAAATGG
Organism: Holotrichia oblita; assembly: GCA_023690525.1. NCBI lineage: Eukaryota > Metazoa > Arthropoda > Insecta > Coleoptera > Scarabaeidae > Holotrichia > Holotrichia oblita. The sequence continues at coordinate 11,173,401 of CM043020.1, read as the reverse complement.
GTGGACTGTTTATGAACCGATTGCAGAATTAAAACGAATGGTAATTTTAATTTATATTATTTAAATTTTGAATTAATTTCGATTCATTGTGGTAGGGTATCAACAATGATATGTGGAAAATTACTAAAATCAATGAAAATTACGATATATGTGATAGTTACCCAGCTGTTTGGGCTGTGCCGCAACATGTTAGTGATGATGAGATCAAATCAGTTGCTAATTTCCGTAGTCGAGGTAGAATACCTGTTTTGAGTTGGATACATTCCGAATCGCAAGCCACGATAACACGATGTTCGCAGCCATTGGTTGGGGTAAGATTTATGTTTATGTGTTATGATTATTTTTGTATCGTGCGATTTTTTAGGTAGGTGGTAAGAAATGTCGCGAAGATGAAAAATATATATCTTTAATTATGGATGCTAATGCGCAATCCGATAAGATGTTCCTTATGGATGCGAGACCAACAGCGAATGCGGTAGCGAATAAAGCTAAAGGTGGAGGGTTCGTATCTCTGACGAAAAGATTCGGAATACTCTGTTATTACTGTTCTAATACGATTCTAATTTTATTCTAGATATGAATCTGAAGATTCTTATAAAAACGCCGAATTAGTATTCTTGGATATCCACAATATACACGTGATGAGAGAATCTTTACGGAAACTTAAAGAACTTTGTTTCCCCAACATCGAGGAAATGAAATGGTTGAGCGGTTTAGAATCGACTTATTGGTTGAAACACATTAAGTGTATTCTGGCAGGAGCTGTTAGAATTGTCGATAAAGTACGGTGAACTTTTTTTATTTTAGATTTAAGTTGTGAAAAATGTATTACTAGGTTGAAAATCACAAGACTTCTGTGCTGGTTCATTGCTCGGATGGTTGGGATCGTACAGCTCAGTTAACAGCGTTAGCGATGTTAATGTTGGACCCTTATTACAGGACGATTAAAGGTTTCGAGGTGTTAATTGAGAAGGAATGGTTATCATTCGGACACAAATTCCAACAGGTAGCTGTTTTTTAAATTCGGCAATTTAATTTGTTTTTGTCTAGCAGCTTTTCATTATTAAGTTTGGGACTACTGAGCCACAAGAGCCTAAAAAGCCTGAACCTAAAACTACCCAAGATCCTCCTTCCTATATAATCCTGCTCATTAAATAACTGTTCCCATGTATTTCCAATGGTCTAAATAGCTCTTCCTTATTCCTAAATCTTACTCTGTTTCGTTGCATACGTTTGACCATCCAACTCCAGACGTTCAGACTTAAGTAAGGTTTATTTGCAGCGGGACAATTTTTTATATCCGTTTTCTTGCTTCTACGGCATGCTGTCGACATCGAAGCAGGGAAATTTGTGTTAATTACAGCATTTCGAGCTGTATTAAACGGATTGTCTCTTAAATACTGTATTAAAGTATAATCTGCCTCAACTGTAGTTTTTAAACGTCTTCCGGTACTTTTCTTCGATTTATTTTTATTTAAATGCATTTCGTTTGCAATTTGTCTTATAGAGCGACCTTTTTCTATTAAATTAATTATATTTACTTTCTCAATTTTTGTTAATATCCGCTTCAGGGTGGATAACACACAACTTTGACGTTTTAAATAAAATTGACAACGTCTAAGTGCCTTCAGTGTATTTTACAATAGAAAATACATATTGTCCTAGATCATTATGAAATCAATAGTACAGATAAGAGATATATACATATATGACGTCCTCATGGATGGCCAAGTAGACGCCCACAACTTTAGAGAGGTCAGACATAAAAACCAGGAAAAGTTCTGGACCGTGAAGATAACCCTGCAGAACTCATACCATAATGAGTCTAGTGGTAGAAACACACCATTTTAAAAAGCAAGTGCGAGAGTGAAAATAATTATTCTGCAAATTTAGACAAAAATAAATTAATATTTCTGAATTCATCGGATAAATTAGTTTTTTTTCTCAATATTTATAAATCATTTCAGCGTATAGGACATGGTGATGATCACCATTCGGATGCAGATCGTTCACCTGTATTCCTCCAATTTATCGACTGTGTTTGGCAGATTACGCAGCAGTTTCCCAACGCTTTCGAATTTAATGAATATCTTCTTATTACTATATTAGATCATTTGTATTCGTGTCGATTTGGTACATTCCTGTTTAATACGGAAAGAGAGCGCGTACAAGAACGTAAGCATATTTATATAAGTGCTTTACTGTAATAATTATATGTTTGTAATGTTAATTAAGGTGTTAAAGAATTAACAGTATCGTTATGGTCGTACACAAACAGTCAAATCGATCTATATCGTAATCCATTATATTGGGCGAATACCAATCAACAGCAAGTCATTATTCCGATAGCTAGTTTACGTCATATCAAATTGTGGAAAACCTACTATTGTCGATGGAATCCCAGTATGAGAATACAAGTATGTATTTTGAATTTTGTTGTACGAATAAATTGCTTTATATAGTTTTATTTTAATAGGATCCTGTTTATCAAAGAATACGTGAGTTATTACGATTGAAAGAGCAGCTAGTGAAACAAATCGAAGAGTGCCGTAAGGAACAGCAGTCCAGATTTTCAAAAGCTAATGCATCTCCGACATAATTTCCCGGTGGAGGTGGAATAGTTTTAAAATAGATATTACATGTATAAGTACTTCCTTGTATGATGGATTTTTATTTTTCGTTTCGATAGTTATGTTTCGTCTTTGTCTGTATTACTTGTATGTTGTTTTTTTTTGTTTATTTAGTGTAATATAATAAGAGATGTTTATAATAATTATTGTGTACTGTATTATTTATATTATTATTAGAATTATTTTTCTATTTCTTATTAAAGTATAAAAATTTTGGCAAACTTAAATATTTGACGTATGGTGTAATTTTTAATTTTGTAATTTGGGTGAATTGCATCATTTTTTATATTTAAATGAATAATTAATCTATCGTCACAACTAATACGAATTGCAACAATTATTTAAGTGTTGAAACTATAAGTTTAATTTTCTTTTATAATTAATCTTTTTGATAAAATAAAAATTAATTTAAATTCAAATCTGTTTTTGTAGAATACCTCCTTTAATCATTTTCAGTTCACCAACGATAGATGGCGTTACTCACATTATTGTGACATCATATATTGATCAAATCTGCCGTAGTCGGCGTGCGCCATTTTGATTTAAGTGGAAAAAGTTTGTCTAAGTGATAAAGTTGTAGCAAAATCTGTGATCATCCGTCCTAATTTAGGTTCGATCGGATTAATTTATTGTTGTATACAGTTTACCCATCTGGACGGACCAAGGTAAGTCCGAATTTTATCTACGCGAACGATTTTTAATTTCGTTTGATAGTTCAATGTTTTCGTTTATCCCAAGGTTCTCTTTCTCCCCTATAGTATAAACTGTTATGCAAACGTCTTTTACGCAGCTCACGCTAACGTCGCTGAATCGAAAGTTACGGATATATTCGCGAAAATATCCCGTCGTAAATATAAGATAGTTTGGGTACTTCGATCTTTGTGATTTTTTCGGGGCTGGGCGAGTTACCTGTGTGTAATACGTTCATGTTATGCTTACGTAGATACTCTTTGTAGCTTGTTCGTATTGTTTATTTTTTCGTCCGTAAAAAGTACTTTCTAACAGTTATTCGATACACTTATTGATTGTTGTCCAAATCGACGTAAGAATACCAATTTGTTTACTTTTGATAATGCAGATCATTATTGTCGGTCCATTTACTTAATTCTTATTATTTCTCCTAATAAAATAGCGTTAGATAACTTTGCGTTTCCGTTTATTACATACGTTATAACGATACGAAGACAGTTCCGTCAGATGTAGTGTAATTTACCGTATTTCTAGCTTCCTTTCTTAACATTTGTTTATGTTTAAATAACAGATAAGGACGTAAAATTGTGTTTTTTAGAGTTTCTGTGCTTATAGAAATAGGGTTCGTTTCGCTGGGTCCTGGAAATCTAAATGGTTGCGTGCAGACAGCATGTCTACTTTGTCAGGGCTGGCCTCCAAAGGGGAGAAAGGAAAGTTGAAGTACCAGTCATTAGATATAAATAATCTCTACCGAGCTAGTCGAGTAAGTACGATCATTCTAGATTCATTTACGATAACATTAACAAATTTAATATGTATGCGAATATCGGCCTTGATTTGTCACGAATATGTTGTAATGCTTGTTAATTACTGTACGTGCACTATTAATTAAATTATCATTTAAGATATATAAAATTTGATTTTTTCTTTATGTTGGTAATGCATCTTTCTTTTGTTATGAAATGTCAGATTCGTGACTAATTTCAAGTGATACTAATTGAGCGGTTAATTTGAAAATATTTTTCATGTTATCGGTTCGATATTGATTTTTTTAAATTTAATTGGAAATTATCTTAGGGTGAATCATCTGAGAAACAACAACAGAAAAGTGCTCCAACCTTTAAATATGGCATGCAAAGTCTGGGTAGAGTGCCCAGTGCAAGGCGACCTCCAGCTAATCTTCCTTCAATAAAATCAGAACATAGTGGTACCGACGCTGCCGTATCTTTAGTACCTTCAGGAGGTCCAGGATGGGGAAAACAAGACTCTGTAACTCCTTCAACTTCAACTACTCCCTCTACGGTAACTATCTTGAAGTTTTTTTTTTTAATTTCAACGCAACCTATCTACAGTGAAATCTGGTTATTATGGCGACGATACAAAATAATTTAGATATACCGGCTGACCTATTTTCGTATGTTTGTCAGGGGTTCCAAGAAATTGCAAAACTAATTCTGTAGAATCTATAATATATAAAACGTCAAACCTTTTCTTTTTTCATGCATACTAGATGTGAAATTCTATAAATGGGACTCAATTCTCTTTTGATTTTTGAGAAAATATACAGGGTGTTCCATATAATCCAGATTTTGTATTTATTTATTTATTTTATTTATTTCTATTTATTCTAATATTTGATAGACATCAACCACAACAAACTGCAATGCGAACAGTCCCTCCCCAGCGAACATACCACTAACTGCACACCAAGCTGCTATTGCTCTACCAGTAACAACTACGATTCCACCGCCCGCGAAGCACAGCACGTCATCTGTCACGTCTGCCTCCACAGACAAATCATGGAGTTCGGTGATGAGCGGCAACGATATGATACATCCGCCGCCGTATCAAAGTCCACAATTCCAGCACGAATTCCCAAGCCTGTCCGCTGGCGACGGCGGAGGGCAGGCGCGCTCTGGCACATCAGACACCCAGTATGGACCAGGTCCAAGCCTGCGTCCTCAGACAGAAGGTTCCTGGATGCAAGGGGTTCACGTGCAAACGCCGACCCAATACCGAGAAGCAACTCGGCCCCCTGGGTCCCCCACCACAGCTCTCGGCCCAGGTCGGCCTGGCGCATCAGGCGTTGCCACCCCAGTATCATGGAATCTTACCCAATTTTATGTTCAGAGGTAATACAGCTACTAACGGACATGGGACATCAACTGTTGCGAATGCACCTCCGCTCGTCGTGAACAATAATCGGAATCGTGTTGAGAGCCGACCAGCTTCTTCGATTCAACGTGCGACTGACACTCCCGAAGAGCTTTCCCGCAGGCCGATCATCAAAGAGGAAGATTTGAATAGAATGGATGATATGACTAAAGACATGGGTTGGGCCGCGCAAGACGAAATTGATTATAAGTAAGTATTTCCAATGTTGATGCGTATTTACACGTATAAAACATGTACATTTATTTTCGCAGTCAAAAATTAGAATTTAGCGACGACGAAGCGATGCCAGAGAGGAACATACCGAGAAACTTAATGAAATCAATCTCAAAGGAATCAGACGGTAAAGACAGGCAGGATAAGGCTGAAGCTTATCCGGAAGAGCCGAAAAATTATAACAGAAACGGAAATAACGGATCAAACACGTACAATAGAGGTCGTAATGCCGATGAAGATGAAATCTTGGCTTTGAGACGCAGACAACAGCACCAAGTCGTCACTACAGCCACCGAGAGGGCTAAACAGAGAAAAGAGGAAGAGGAGAAAAAGTATCAAGAAGCCAAATTAAAGAGTAAACGTGAAAAGGACCAAGAGGATAGTCAAGGAACTATCAGCCCTTCAATAGTCCCTGCGCAACCGATAACGCCCACTTCGATTCCAGTACCGGATTGGGATAAAGAAAAGGAAGCCATGAATGCGAAAAATGACGCAAATGACGATAATCGCAATTCCTCTTCTAACAATAAAGTTTCACGCGATGTAACCGGTTCAGATTTCCGACAGATGGCGCAGATCGAAGCCAAGAATTTCATACGGAAAGATAATAGAAACGCTGACCGTGGCAATTCAGGATATCCCCGACAGATGCAGAATTTACCGCCGAGATTACAGAAGAAACAGCAATTACGGAATAATAGCAGTCCTCAACCTCCAATGGGTTACACCCAGTATGATCCTCGTTGGATAAATCCCGGGCAAAACGTGACTAAAACGTCCCCAACATCGTCTTTGCATAAAGTGAGAAACGAATGGGAGGGATCTTCCGATAAGGAAAGGGATGATGAACGCATACGTTACAGTAACGAGGATATTCGCCGGGGAACTCCCGGAATGTACGATACCCACGTGGTAACGAGACAGAGTAGCGATGAATGGCATAGCGATCATCGTCATGATAAGTATAGGGATGATAAATCGTCTCAAGACAGGTACATTTATCTCATTAATGTATTTCGAATTATTCTGTTTAATTGTGATATATTTTTATTTAGAGTTTACGAAAGACCGCAAAGGCCGGATAGCAGAGATTCCAGGGCTTCAAGAGATTCAAGGCACTCAAGAGAATCCATGAGGGACTCCGAGCCAAGAGAACATCTAGGATCCTGGGCAGAAAGTATTGCTTACGAGGAAAGGAAAAAGGAATCTAAAGAGGATCGCAGACAGGTTCCTGGTCCGATAACCAAGGAGAAGATCGAAGCTGATGAGAAACAGAACGAAAAGAGAAATCTAACTCAATTAAAGAAGGGTGGTGTTCCACCTGCGGCCGAAAGGAAGAACGATGCAGGTGATAAGATGCAAGAAAAAGATTCGAATACCTGGAGTAATCCAAACAAAGAAACTGTTAATACTTACGATGATATTTCTAAACCGTGGGCGGACGATGGATCCTCCCATTCGGCACAACAAGATATTTCAAAATTGGATTTAGATAATTCTAAGAAGAATACATCGGCATCTGAACCGAATACTCCCGACGTAGTTAAGGAAGAAATAGATCTTAAAAAACCTGAAATCGTTGATGTTAATAAGGAGAAAGAGGAGAAACGCAGCCACCCCTCTAATCGAAATCGTTCGGATAATAGATCTCAACCGTGGGATCGGAATAGCGGTGGCGGAGGTGGTATGTATCGGAGTTGGTACAAGAAATCTAAAGGCGCTCCTAGATCGACGAAACCAACTTCGAAAGGTGGCGATTGGCAATGTACGGATTCCGATGGGTCTATGGATGAAATATCGTGTTCGAATGATAGCAGTAAGGACGATAAGGGGTTGAGGAATAGCCAGAAGAGTCCTAAACCGGCGAGCAAAAAGTTCGAAAAGGACGATAAGAACAAAGACATTTCGAAATCCGATAAGTTGGATAATAAGATGGATAAGTTCGAGAAGTTTGATAAACCCGATAGACCTAATGAGCGTAAAATGGACAGATATCCTGATACTAGGAGGGATACTTATGAGCCTCGAGGTGAGTGGAATAAACTACATAATTTATTTCGTTCAGAACACAGTCCGGGATCCGTGTAATTTTTTACTTTCAGCAAAATTTGAAATGATAAAATTATGTTGAATATAAAATTTACAACAATGAAAAATAACGAGCAGATATTTTTATTTATAGTAATAATAGTTATGTTCAATCAATAATATTATTAATATTACATATAAATATTGTTTTTTACGAGCGTAGCGGGTAGTAACTTGTTGTTTATTGCATAAAACAACCCATTTGATAACATGTCATGAGGTCTCAAACAATAAGTGCTTTATTTTTTATGCGATCGTTTGATAGTGCACGTGCAAGTTTATCAAATGGCATGCTACGTAAATATTGTTTAAATTTAATTTATAATTTTATTTATTGCTTTCAACATTTTCGGACAGAATTTGATTAAAAAAAGTTATGGGAGAACGTAGAAACGTAACAAGAAGTGAATGGAATCATTGGGTGTTCTTCCAAAATGATTTTAAACGCCTTGTAATGGCAAAATAATTGTTTGGATTTGCAAAATTGTAAAACAAGATTCGAAAATTATTTCTCTTCTTCCATCTTCATGGAAAAATTAGAGAGAGCCTTAAGCTATCTATTAACACACATATTTATATACAGTAGTGGTCATAATTATAGCAACAATGCTAATATTAACATTATTCCACTATATTCGTAGCTATTAAATAAATCTATGTAAATATATTTATATACGTGCAAAGAATAGTTTCTTAAGTGAAATATAGATGTCGCCGATAGTAGAATGTTGAGGATGCATATGACCAGACAAATCCTCGGTGCACAAGAAAATACTCTTGCGTATTTTGAAGTTGTAGGCTAAGCATTTTTAGCACTATCGGGTACTTTGTGACCTATCTTTATGCTGTTTTTTTTTCCTGATAAAAGTCAATCTTTTTATGAACATTCACTTAATGTTAGGTAAATCGATAAATCATATGATTTCGGGCTTCGTCTAGAAAATCTCTTCTTTGCTGAAGTATTAACAACTAATTTTCGTAGTATATTGTAATCACAGGATGCATTAAGTACAATTTGCAACGGTTTTTTCAGCGAAATTTTTAAACTTTATATTTTAAGTGAAGTGAAAGTTGTTGGACATAATTTTTCCTCAATTTGTGTCATATTGCCTTGACAAGCTATTTTGTTAGGGTTATTGATGACTTCATTAGGTATCTATGTTTAATCAACTTTCTTGCAGAGTTTTAAACAAATCATTAACATTTGCATTCGTTCGACAACGAATTTTGCGATCAACAATCTCCCATAAATTCTCTATTGGGTTGAGGTCGGGAAATTGCGAAGGCCATTGGATAACAAGCAATTTTTTCGTTCCCTAACCACTCTTACTAACCTAGAGGAGTGTTCCGGATCATTATTATGTTGAAATTGATATCTTAGTGGCTATGGAAGAAGGTGATCCTTTAAAATATCTCAATACATAAAGCGGTCCATTGTACCAACAATCCAGTATAAAGGACCCATTCCATACCCGGAGGAACACCCCCATACGATGGCGCTGCCACCTCCGTGTTTAACTGTAGGGCAAACGTATTTTTTATTCAGTCCTCATACCCTCTGCGTAATTATCAATGCCAATAGTTTTTTTTGCTTCAAGTTTGAATGAACGAAATAAATTTTATTTTCCAAATTTTTTTGTATTACAGGTGAACCTTCTAGACTTGGGAGAGGCGGCGGTAACATGAGAGGCAGAGGCGGACTCAGTAAACGCATCGACGGTTACGGCCCACCACCTCTGAAAAGTCCTTTCGGCCACTCCGAAGAGAAAGATAAGAAACCATCTATGGACGACTTGACACCGGGCAATGCGGATAATCAATCCCTAGATAAATCGAAAACCAATAACGCCGGCGTGATTGGTAGCACAAGAAGAGATCCGCCGTCCAATAATTCGTCTCGCATGGAGAAAAAGCATGAGGATAAATTCGATCGCGGGAAACCGAGGAGAAGTTCCGACGGTAGGAAGCCGAGACCTCCAGGGAGGATTAAGGATGAGAATGATACTTCCGAACATTCAGATGACAGTATTAATAAGCAAAATAGGAAAGGTAACAAGTCGCCGTTAAGAAGTCGTTCGTCCAACATGATTTCTAGAAGGAATCAACCGCCGAGGTTGTCGGGTGAAAAGAGGAGCAGTTATAATCAGCCTAGAGGTGAATATATTAGCACCAGACAAAATTCGAGCGGTTCTTTACGTTCTGGAAGCACCGTCGTTAAAAAAGACAACGTTATTAAAGACGAGAAACAAACTGATTCTAGTAATAGTTTATGTAATGCTATCGCGGATATTTCGTTTAAAAATAAAGAGCAAAATGAAGAAATCGACGTTAATGAGGTGGAAGGCGATGAAAAGAATTCCGGACATGGTGATTCCGACGGTTTCCAAGAAGTAAAAAGTAAGAAGAATGTGAAAGAGCGTCAAAAAATTGATGAAAAACCAGTCGTGAAACAGATTGGAAGTAAGCCGGAAAATATTTTAATTAAACAGGATCGTAAACCTAAATCGATGACTTCGCAATTGTCCCAGCAGCAAATCGCTAATCTGCCCTCGCTCATGGATACACCCGTGAACCCCCCAGCCGTAATGCCACAACCTGCCAATAAAAATCCTTATGATAGGTGTAGAAATAACAAGTTGCCGCCGCGTTTAGCTAAGCAACGCGAGCAAGGGCGATTACAAAAGGTGCAGATGCACCAGCATAATATGTGCGACGTAAATGACATTAAAGTAACACAAAATATTGGTTTGTACGGTTTGAAGGATAATTCCTCGTCTATGCAGATCACCAACGCTTGGGATAAACCGATACAATTGAGGAGCAATATGGAAGCGGAACCTGTCCTCTCGATTGGAATCGAAAATTGTAAATCGATGGATCAACCGCATTCTCCAGGACAGAATACTAATAGTCCAAATACTGAGAAGGTGATTGGAAAAAATGACAGAAATCAAATACAAGATAAATCTGTATTGGATGGAACTACACCTCCGGTCAACACTATAATCTTCGAGAATACAAATTATAAATCGACACCTGCTGTTCGCAATAATCGTAATGATAAAGCAAGATCGAACAAACTCGATGATAGTCCATCGAATATCGAAACATCCGTAATGTCTGGTTTTAACAAACCAATCACTGATCTACTAAGTAAGAATGACAAATCCGAAATTCCGATGCAGTTATCGTTTAATAAAGAAGACAGCGCTGATATGAAGTTAGATTTCTTGAATCTGATATTTCTCATTTAACGGATGATAAGACTACTAAGAATTTATCATTACCGAAATCGATGCATACTATAACTAGTAGTAATAGCACTATTTCTCCATCGACTGCCGATTTGAACTTTAAAATAGCATCGGTAAAGAAAGTTTGGGATAATACAATGATGCCTCCAGTTTTGGAACATAGTATCGTACAAGAGGATAACAACTCTAGTTTCTCGACATCGTTTGGACCTGATCCGAACACTTTAGATGCTTCGAGTGCTTTTAGTAAAGGCACCGATACATCAGATGATGCTCACGAAGGTTATAGTTCGTCTCCCAATCAGAATGTCCCCAATAGTACGACTAATGTTTGTAAGGTTAGTTTTCTTTTTTTAATTATTATATTTCTCAACTTAGAATTAATACCAATTTCATTTTCTGTAGGTAAAACCAACTCAACAGGTACCTGGTACAACAGGACAGAATGTAGGAGCTCATCAGCCACATTCAGGAATAATTAGTTCGGGATTGATAGCTCCATTATCGTCGCCTCCAATTCAGCCGGTCATCGGTCCAAATGTAGGATTAAATCAAGCACCACAACAATATACTACCAATCAACATATTGGATATCAAGTAAGTTTGTCATTTAACATCTTTATTTTTAATCGAATCTAAATTCTTCCGTTAAATTTTAGGCTGGTCTTGGTGGAAGCAGCCAATACGGAGTACCAGCGATTCCCTCCCCTCCAGTCGTCTACAATTCAACGCAGCAACTCCAACCGCAAGCCGGATTGTACGGCGGATTTCCCATCGATCAATTGGGCGGACAACGCACATCTCAATTCTCGCAATACGCAACCCCTACAATCTAGGACAGACGGCGTCGAGCCCGTATTCGGCTCAATCTCTCTATCTTCCGACGGCTCAGCCTCACGGTCCGCCCACTGCCCAAGCGCCGCCCGATTTATACCAAAGTATAAATAATTATAGGATACCTAACACCGCCCCGTACGGCCAAAACCAACAACTCAATAATCCCACGACAGTATTGATTTCGTCGACGTCGAATTCGTTAATGTCGGCGTCGGTGAAGCCGAGCAGTCAGCCAATTAGTGCGATCGGTAAGTTCATTATATTGTTATGTACTCATTTAGTAACGCCAGCGCATTATAGGTTCTTACCTTGCAGGTACGAAAACCGGTACGATCAACCAAACATTCCAGCAACAATCTCAACAGGGACAGCAACCGTTGTATATGACGTACGAACCTGCGATGCAAGCCAACTATCTACCCAATACCGGTGTTATGCAACGTGGACCGCCAGGACCGGTACAGAACAACGTAGTACCGACGCTGCAAGCCTCCTCCTCCTTCTATTCTGGATCGACAGGTACAGCAAAAGCTTATAACTCTTCATGGAGACGCTAGGCGCACTAACTTTGCTTTTGGGTTTATTCAGTTATTGTAGTTTGTTTGATTATTGATCGATGTATCCACCATTATTTTTTTTTCTCTCGAATGTAATACAGTCTGTTTCGCGGATATAAACGCATGCTAAAGTTTTATTTATTGAACGATCTTTACGTCTATCTGAAATATTTGGTTTTCTATGCGGTAAAGAATCTTATCATGAAGTGTGGAAATATTTAGTCCATTTTTATTGGTAGATTTAGCCGATTAGATTGGGTTGTTAATTTCTATAATCACATTGTATATATTTATTAGTGTTAAATATACAATAATGATGCGTTAATAATTAATTAATATATCACTATTTCATACATTTTATTAATTTTAATGAAAGGCTAATTTTTTCCCAAACGGCATAAATAATGGAACTGTGGGCTTGTTTTTATATTTTGTCTGCAAAACTTAGTAGAAACAAAGTATTACTTTAAAAAAAGGAGATAAAATAATAAATAATTAAACTTCCAGCTTGTCTGATTACTTCTCTGCATATCCAGTTTTCGAAATGGAATACCAAGATTTTTAAATCTGTCCCTACAATTCGGCTTTATTTATGACTTCGAAAGATCCGACTCTCTTCTTTAGCTCTTCTTTAGCCTCTCCATAACGTGGACTTATTCTTTCTTAAACCACTCCTTCGTCAGTTTAGATGCGTGTTTAGGGTCCACATTATAGTGTTCAATATAATTCTAATTTATCATCTGGTCCATTTTTGATACTTTAAATGCCATGTTTTATGGACAGTCATGATACTTTGAATAATCAAAATGGACCTTTCGTTTTATAAATAATACTTAAGCATGCGTTTATATTCAAGAGAAACAGAGATTGTAGAATACTGATTTTCTGGTGTATGGTGCTATCGTTTTTGTCTCTGTCCATTATGCTTTTTTTATATGAGAAAATTAAAAAAGACGTACCGGCTATGATTTTGTAGTTTCCCTTCTGAAATTCTGGCGTCTAATTTAAACTTTTAAAATGTAGTATAAATGCTTTTGCTTTCTTCCATAATTATTTTATTTATTCGCATAATTTTATTTATTGAAGTATTTATCGCTTATAAAAAAGAAATAAATAAATTAATTAATTTTAAATTAGACATCATTGATTTCATCACACATGTAAAGTTGTTTTTTTTTGTAGTAATCAGTATTTCTCTTTTAAGAAAAAAAAAGTATTTATCGTAGTATCTACACGTTTGTTTTTTTTTTGCTTTAGAAACGTTGTATTGTATATTTACCTATATTCCTAACTTCTTCACTCATTTTCTTTTGTATAAATCTGCGGATAAAGCATACAAAAAATTTTAATCTTTTCTTTTTTTTATGCTATATCCACATTAAATCATCACATTTAAAATTGTAGAATATTGCTGTATTTGAATAAAACTGTATTTATTGTTTTTTGTTGTGTTTTTTTTTCCGCATGTTCTTCGCATTTTAAATATTAGCAATGTAAAAAAAAACACTCTTCCTGTAAAAAGGTAAGCAACATATAAAAGCGAAATTATATCAAAGAAATCTTCTTTTCTTCACGAACAGGTGGCCAAACTGGTTATTTCCAACAACCGGGGAATTCCACGCTCCAATCGGGGCCCCTACAACAGCATCAAGCGAGCTACGGCCTTCAAGGGAACGTATTCGGCACTCACAATCAATCCCATACGAACGCCGGACTTCAGAATCTAAATTTCCTATCGCAGATGCAGTACGCTATGAACGTGCAGCAACAGTATCGGTCGCAGAACCTGCAGAACACCTCCTACCTGAAGAGTATTAGCAATCAGCAGGTCGGGGATCAATCTGGCAGATCTCAGCAGTTAAAAAGTCCAGGGACACAACAGGAAGTACTATCGTCAGTGTTCAATTCTGGTGAATATACTCTGTGAATTACGTAATTAGATTTCTCATTTTTTTTCTTATCTCCGTCGATTATTTTAATTTATTAATGTTTGTGAATATTGTAACAGGCACAAAACTTAAGTTTGTTTTAGGATTTTGCTCTTAATTTTTTTTTAGTAAGATGATGTAAACATGTTTAGGGTTTTTAAGATAATGTAATTATAATAAATTTTTAATCTCCTTTTTATTTCATAATTTTTTTTGTTTTAAATATCTCCTTTAAAAAAATAGATTGAAATTTGGAAAACAAAATAGTTTGTGCAGAGAACTCTAAATTGGTGAACTTTGTTGCTCTATCAGTGAAATATTCTGCTGTAAGCTTACCTCTTTATACATCGAAAAGAAATATTTAACGTCTACTAAAGTTTATTTTCAAGAAACTGCAAAAAAAACAGTTATTGCAATGGCTAGACCTGAATAAGCTTTATATTCAGTAGGTTTCATCATTAATGCTTCCACTACATTATTAGTTTTGCAGGAGACATCAAAGGTTCCGTAGGCTAACCTTGAGGTTCAAGGTGACTGTACTATTTAGTAATTTATAATCTGAATGTTGAAATTGGACTAAATACCATGCTTTCTTTCAATTTCAGACATTGAGGCCAAATAAAAGCATTAGTATAAATAGTAACTAACGAAAAAAAAGAGAGAAAACGACTTGTGATCTACAATAAACAGGGTTTCTTCAACATTATTTTAAGAGTTATTGAATATGAGATTTTCTATAATGTTTGTTGAATTAATTAACAATTTATAAGGCATAAAAATAGAGCTTACTATAAAATCTATAGAGTAGTAGAGTAGGGAGATTCATGTTACTAGTTCTTAAGCAAGCAAAAATTTGCTGAAGTAGTCAATTGAGAAGCAGCAGTACCTACCGCAACTGTGATGTGAAGAGAATGGCTTGAATTGATTGAAAGACTCATCAATACGTTTATTTATGTTAGATTGTATATTGTATACACAATGTTGCAATTTTTCACTTGAATTTGGTAACAAGTCATAGATGGAACAGTCTTTATACTATACAAAAACTTTTGGCGAGGGTTGTGAGTTTAAATTAAATTAAATCTTCTTTCTTGTTTAACTCTCTTTGTTTCAATTTTTTTGGATAAATTTGTTTCCAACCGTCACAGTTTCAATTTATATGATTTTGCGTGTATTCCAGACTATAAACGAACTTATAAATGAATGATACCATACGTTTTGGGCTGCTGTTAAGAGCAACGAAGTTCTAACGCCTAATTATATATTCTAGGCGTTATAAATAGATTAACGTGAAGGAATCATGGATAGAAAGCAAGAATTAAAATCTTCAATTAGGTACAATAAGATAAGAGTAAACATATATACCTAAACGTATTACATATTTAAACAGCACTAAATTATTTAATATTTTCCTTTCTATATGCTGGTAGGACCAGGATCACAAATACCGTCGCCAAAATCAAGACAAAATTGTAAACAACCTCCCCCACAGCCAAGTCCAACGAATCCACACAAATACAACCTATACCAGAGCGTCGGGAATCAACAGTCCTCACAGGTAATTCGATCTGCCGATGAAAAGATCTCGCTCAGTATTAAATTTTCTTCTGATTACTTTTTAATAGGGTCAACGTTATCCTCAGCCAATACAAAGACCTTCTGTAAACTTTCAACCTAATCTGAATTCGGTACAGAGTAATGGATGCAATAATCATAAACATCGCACCAATAATAACACCAATAAAGGACCAGCTAGGCAATATTACTCTCCACAAGGTAGAATTTCATGTACGATCTGATTTTCTATTACTTTTTGGTAAATATATATAACGAATTATTAAGTATATTAAATGGTTTGTTGAAGTTTTGCTGTAATTGTCAGATTTTTTATGAATATATATTTATTAATATTGAGGTCTAACCGAAATTATCCTATGATGTGCTGCAGTACAGTAGGGGGAACAATGAGACGACGATGACAAAGTTTTGTCACGACTTTTAATATTTCATTTTTTTACGGTTTTTTATTTTGACACTTAAGATGACGTCACTCATTAATTGAAAGCATCAAAAATAGTATAATTTTAAATGTATAGATTGTCGAAAACCAAATTCTGCTATGACATTTTGTTCTCTTGTAATTAAGTTGTTTCGGAGCATTTGCTCAATCCTGTATAAGTGCAGCACATGCATAGAGACACCCAATGCTCAGCAAACTGAATTTTATCAATAATAAATTGTCTCATTGTTTCCCCCACTCTCCGATTTTTATTTTCATTTTTTCACAAACGAGCGCCTGAGTGTTGGTTTTCATATTATCAAATGTTTTTAAGTTACCGCTGAGTCAGTCTACAGCTATAATCCTGATGCTCGAAAACTCAATTAGGTCAAAGTACACATCGCAGATATTAGAAAAATATACTTTAAAAAAAGTTAATTTTGTCACATTATTGAAGAAGAAAAAAAAGAATTGAAATAGAAAGAGACATCAGGAAAATCCCATTATTTTTTCCTAAAAAAGATAATATGATTAATGAATTGAACCTACTTTTTTTGTGACACCTTGTACATATTTGCATAAAAAGAATAGGTCCTAAAGTGGGAAGTACAAAATCGGATAATTTCCGAAAAGACCTCATAATATGTATCACAGAGTCAGATTTAGACAAACCATAAGCTCTAATTGTGAATAATTTTATTTTCGAACAACATCTAACGGCAATTTTACGTTTTCCGTATCCTCTTCTGATCTTCAGGTGGTGGTCTGACAAATCAAAACGAGAAAACGGACGACTCGAAATTGGTAGACGGTGGGACGCCCAACGCCAGCAACGCCGCCAACTCTAACAGCACGAGTATCGTGAACAAAACGGCCGTTATCGGGAGTGTAACCAATGCAACAATAAACAAAACGGAAATTGCAAAAGATAAAGATGAATCTAGTGTTATAAAGGACTAAAATGATTTTAATTAATGCATCCCCTTTTCCCCCTCTCTTAATTATAAGTACTAAAAAAATATATTGTGTTAATATGTTTAATATATATTATATATAGATATATGTCGTAATAATTTATTTAAATTTTCTATAATGAGTTGTCTCTTTATTAATTATTATTTATTTCTAATTGGCTGTTTGTAATGATAGATTTTTCTCACATTTTCTTCCTTTTTTTTGTTTTATTTTTTCTATATAAACGTGTTCTTGGACTGATTAAAGTCGTATAACTCTCGTAATCTTAAAATTTTCGCTAATATATCTCGCATGAACATGTGTTATAGTGTCTTAACGTTTAAGAAGAAAATCTACAAAAAAATATTAATACACGAAGGCGACAGGATTTAAATGAAAACGGACTGGATTTCAGGGAATGGACATGATTGTGAATTACTAAAAAAAAAACAAGTTGTAATTGCTGTATTGATTTTCAAAAATTGTCGTACTTTATTGAAGTATGGCGATGTTTTGTGAATTTTTTCCAGTACTAGACTTAACCTTACCGTTTATATTCGAAGATACTAATCTTGAAACTTATCAATTCTCTCGTTCGTGTTCATGTATTAAAGATTAGTATCTTTAATATAATGTATTATAATCAGATTGTAAGAGCTTCAAATAACAGCAAATTTATTATTATTATTATTATTAAAGTGTGCATTGCTCTTTTGATCTTTTCTTAACAAGAAAATGGTGTACGTATTTTTAAAAAAATGTATGACTCTGTAGACTGTAGATCCCGTCTACTATATCTTAAGAAACTCGAAAAGTTCTTTCGATTTATCATGTGTCTACTATAATAAAATTAATTTTTGTGTATGTATTCATGTGTGTCTCTATTGTACATATATAATAAGATTATTCTGTATATACCTTTAATTGTTATTGAGAAGAAAAAAACACAAAAATGAAATAAAAACGTTGTAAAACTCGTCTACCAAAATTATGTAACTGTTTCAAATTATTTCGTGCAATTAATTCTATGTAACAAATATGTAGAGGCTGGACAAAATTATTTGTGTATTGTTATATTATCGATCTATTCTAAGGAGTGTCTATAAATAAATTTGAGCTTGACTTGGTTAAATTTGTATACATTTTGGTCCAAGCTAAACACTAAGAAGTTCAATCGAAAAGAATCTTACGTTATCATTTTAACGCTTTGTGTTAGGGTTAGTAGTTTTAATTTATGGCGACCACCCCCTTGATGTAACCAGAAAACAATTCTTTTACAGTAATATGAGGTGATAGATGAGTGTCATGTTATTTGAACAAATTTGACCTTTTCAATCGACAGCTTGGCATTCATTATCTTGTGCAATTAAATAGCCATTGATATGAAGAGCAGTACGTTTCTAATATAATGCTCTTCGGTTTTTTTTGTCTTTGAAATCTGTTTGGTGTTTTTCAAAATCATCTTTCTGGGCAGGTGCGTTATGATGCTAATTTTTTCTATCACAATTCATGCTTCACGAATTTCGTCATCCAATTGGTCCAAGAGATAATAAAAAAGTCCTCTTTCGCACCCCAAAAAAGCATCGTAATGTTTCCATCAGACAAGCTCTATTTTGATAATTAATTTTTATATTTAATTTCGGTCAGCATTTAATGGGATCCCTTTTCTTGTTATCTCATACGTCTTTAATTATGAGCTGTAATAGCAGTTCCCCCTTTGTCTTTCACGTGAATTTAAGGCTCCTAATCGAGTTGCCTAAATCAGCATTACAAAAAGTTTGTTCTTATTTATGTGCTAAAGCGAAAATTGTCTCTCGTTTATGTAACCAGAGACTGTACAACTTAAAGAATTTTTTGGGCTTTTTCCATCGTTTGTTCGATGATGATGATGATAGGACGTTTTAATGAAATGTCTATCATCTTCAGGGTAGCTCTGAAAAGAGCTGTTTATCTCTAGTGTGTTCGTAGTCAGCTTACTAGAATCGAGACTGATATCTGTCGTTAGTGATATCAGAAATGATAGAAAAATCCCAAAAAATTCTTCAATTCATTCATTGTCAACAACTTTTTGGCATGAACTGTACAGCTTGTTCTATAAATAATGTCTCCCCTCAATTGGATCTTCAAGTTCCACCAAAAAAAAGGTACCGCATGTTCTTTATTTGGCCCAATTGTAATAACTTAAACAGTTTGTACAAATTAATTTCGAACAGCCTGTATATATTTAAAAATGCATACATAATAGAGATTGATAAAATTTATTGTTTACAAAATAAATCTTATATTTCCGAAATAAAGCGCGCTTTTTATATTGTTATAGAAAAATACTCTACTACTTCAACTAATAATTTTTATACTTTCAGACTTTGTTCGCAATGCGCAGGCGCAAAACGAATTCTTTCGATTCTTACCCATTTTCGCACAAATTAATTCTATATATAATAAAATTTTATCAATCTGATATTATTTTTTTATCTCTTTAATTATTAATTAGTAGGTATTGTCTCTTCATCAATAATTACGCTGCTGGTAAGCGTTGTTCAAGGATAGAAAAAAAAATTGATCGACTATTTGTTAAAACGCAGAATTTGAAGCAGTCTCATAAAGTATAAAATGAGTCTTTCGACGATTCATTTTTTTTTAATGATATTATTAATGATGTATAAATACGATACAGACTCGTTTTATACGTAACAAATAAAATATGTGTACGTTATTGTATCACAGGGACACATTTAGTAGGATTAAAAAGAAAAACAAGGAGTCACATGATCTTAATTTATACTAGATAGATAATTAAGTAGATTTTAGCTATCTTAGCGATGTTAGTTACAGCTGTAGACAGCATGGAAAAATAATAATAATTGTGTAATTAATATATATTTAAAAAGTTTTAAAAAATGACAAAAAAAAAACAAGTGAATCTGGATTCGGCAGACTGCAGCACAGAATTATAACCACACACACTAATTTAAATAATATCCAAAAAAAAAAAAAAATAATAAATTCAAATTGAAATCTAAAACAAGAAATATGAACTGTTAAGCTTTTTGTTAAAACTTCAGTGTTATTATGGAAATAATATTTAAAGCAAAAAAAAAACAATTTGACTGTTGTGACGACGTTCCACTTGACTTGACGAAATCATCGTGTAAAGTGCGTGAAAACTCATCATACGATCATCATCCTTACTGCATCGTAATAACGGGATAGAAATACAAGAAATAATAAAAAAAAAGGACTATTCGATGATTAATTTTTTTTGTTTCTGTTTATTGTTCCATTTCCAATACATTTGGCAACTGTGAAATATACTACTCTCTTCGGTCTATATTATATATATAATAATGACTACATACATATAGTATCTTTGTTTAAGATATTGATTGGAAATTATTCGATCCAAACAATTCATTAAATTAATAAATGGTTTAATTATCTCGTGTTTTTATTTTTAGGAGTATTTTTATTTACCTTCCTTATCTATTATGTCTATATAATACTACATACCTATGCTATTTGTGTATTAAAGAGAAAATTGATAGATTTTCAACTCCATAAAATTGTTGTACAAAGAGCCTTTGATACAGTCGTGGTACTAAAGACTGATAACGGTGCGTCAAAACTGATTGGCGTCCTTATTATAATTCCTCTCCATATTCTTCACACACTCATGCACCTCCTCCTCCATCAAATCAACAAATCCTTCACTAAACTGCTTTGCTATGTAAATCATTTTGTTTACTTCCTCATCAACAGTCAACAATTTGCACCTCAGGCTATATATCTATTGATATTCTAAGTCTTTCAAATACAAGACGAGTGTATATTACCTTCTTCGTCAGCAGTTGCAGCCTCTCCAGTGACCTATAAAATTTTCAAATTATATCTGCTCTTGAATCTATTCCACCGTCATCTACTTGCTGTGAATGGTTTTACGTCTTCTTCAGTACTGCCTTTTTAAAGTTTTCATAAAGACTTAAGGCCCTTTGCTGTAAAATATTAACATTGATCGGTATATGTTTCCTATTCATATCTTCAATCCTTAAATTTAACGCTCTTTCTAGCTTATTAGTACTTTATCTCCTTTTTTTACAATCTCGCGTATGGACGATTTATTTTTACCATATATCCTTGCTACCTCAGCATGCGATTTTCTCATCGCTGCACCGATAAATGGAATCGTAGATAACTGAATCAGCGGATATAAGGGTTCGACTGTACTATAGTTTTAATTATTGCATGTGTGGAAACGAACCTTTTCAGCTATTATCTTGTTTAATGTGACCTGATCTGATAAGAGTTTTAAATTCCAGAAGAAGATTGATAGGGCTAATTAGTTGATAGTAAAAATTGCTTGCGTGTTCCACAATTTTACCTGAATATTAATCATTGATTAACTTTAAAAGAGTAATTAGTATATGTTTATTTAATATACAGTGATTAAAGCATAAAAAATTTACAATTGAATATAGTCTTTAAACTTAGGTGCTATTTCTTCAATGTATTTCATCATCCGATTCACCATTTCCTCTGGTTTAAGTTGTGAATTATACGGATACTCCTTCGTTTTCAGTGAATGAGGCTCTCCGCTCGCATTCTTCATGTATATCGATTTTAATATTAGTGTTGGCTTTTCTTGCGGAAATTTGTTCCCTAACGATTTCAAAACGTAATAATTAATAAGATACTTAACGTTAAAAATACGAATTATAATTATTACCTATCAAGATATGTACGATGAAACTGAATCCTTCAATTTCAAATAAAAACAATCCTTTACTAAACTGAGTGTTGTCGTATTCTAAAACCTTTAAACCATGCAGCGATAGCAATATACTGAAAAATTCTTCTTTCAACTTGAATTGTTCGTTAATTTGGTTTATTTTCTCCTCAACCAAATGATATATCAACTGTATATATTGGACTAAATCATCGTTTTTCGTATACGGTGGAATATGTAACATCATATAATCACTAAACACTTTCTCTAATCGCGGTGATACTTGTAAGTAACTCGTTATCCTATTTTTAAGGAAAGATATTTTTAATAATGCCATATCTACTCCTGGGTTTAATAATAAGGCGCTATCTCCAAAATACGTTCTGAAAAATTAAAAAAGAATCAACATTAGACTAAAATAAGATTAATTTAAATTACTCTTGGATGTAAACCGGCAAATTTGAAAAATCCAATTTCAACAATATCATAATATTTAATTGATTATTTTCGACAAACATTTCGATATGATCGTCACTTAATTTTAACTTGTCTTTAATTCTGTCGTATCCTTCTAGAATATCCAGATATTTAGGCTCATTCCGCAACCTTTCCAACTATTACAAAACAAACTTGTTAGTAAAATAACTAAAATAAGTTTACCTATAAATATAAACGATAAACGTCCTCACCTGCTCTTTTTTATATAAAACGATCATTTCCCGTATAACGTTTACTAAACACTTTGAATTTTTAACATCCCAATTTGCTAACGATGGTAGATGTTTACTTATTGTATCGATAGTCGGATCAGTGAGAAATGTATCATTTAATATGTCAAAATCTGGTGCGAAAGTGGGATCTTCATCGTTAAATATAACCTCCCATTGTAAGTGTCTCCCAGCGTATGGTATATTTAAAGTAAACGTATTACCCATGTCAGTATTGTAATCGAAATCTAATTTACTTGGGGGTAAATTAATCTGCGGATGCATTCCGGAGATTCCTACAAGATTTATTTCATCGAATGACATGCCACGAATATCTCTTTTAATAAAGCTGTATGTACTTACCGATTTGTTCATACATCCATAATTCTTGTATATTATCCCTTAAACATGCAGGGTATCTCAGTAAAATTTGTTCATTGGTGAAATTTTCCATTTTAGATAGAGAATATTAAAAAACATTCATTTAACCACAGAATTGGTATAAAATTATTCTTCGATTGTACACAAAACACGTATCCACAGTTCGTAATTAAATTTATATTTTTATATATTTAAGGTAAAAGATTAACTTCAATAGGGATATTTATAATAATTTATATGTATACTAATATATTTAGGGAATTTTTTTATTTTACAGCGACATCTAAATGATATTTCTTGCAATAGATAATTTAAATTAAGTTTAATAGATGACCTCTAACGATATCTATAATTTCGTGTTTTGCAGTGACATCTAGCGACAAGTATGTATTACTCTCAATCCGAGTAATTCGAATTAATGTCGATAGATGGTAGCCTAACGGTGTCTCAGCGACATCTAACGTTAAATAAATGCACTTTTGCTGTTACGTAATTCCGATGAATTTGAATAGATGGCGGTATAGACTTTTATTTTTAATTTAATTTCTATAATAATTGTGCTTCATTTTATCTCTTGTCTCTAATTTAATTTATTTGTAATGTAATTTATATGTTTTAGTTGTAGTATCTGTATTAGTCAACCTACGAAGAGTATCTGTGTAAATATTATCAAAGAATAACAAATAATAATACTGCTGTTTCACTAATTTTCGTCAATTTATTTATTTCAATAATAATTGTGATAATTATTACTGTTTATGTTGATATAGTGTTTGTTATTAAACAATGTAGGTTTCTCGATAACGATTTGTACTTTGTATCAATTTGTATCTCTATAAAATATAGATTCTATACTCATCAATGTAAATAATACAACTATTGTAGCATTATCTACAATTACGAATCTAAAATATGTTTCTGGCGCACTTCTAACAATTCATAGATACGTCTCCTAGAAATGGCCTTGCTTTTAACTACATTACCATTACGATGGGATATTTTTAAACGGACTAATCAGCTGTATAATTAAATTAACAAGTTTAATACGTGCTATGCTACGGTTCCTCCAATTTTAGACCGAGTTTTCTGTTGCGATAGATATTTTAATGTATAAACTGAGTATTTTCTTGCGTAGGCTTTTAATAAGGAGCAGTATTAATGTTTCAAGTATTTTGATGAAGTGAAAGTTGAATATTAATAATAAACAACCTTCATCTCTCTTCTAATTTAAAACAGATACGGATTTGCAATGCCCCTTTAGACAAAAGCCTGTATTTTTATATCGGAGCTAGAATTTATAAACCTGTTATGCATGCCTGAAGCAAAGCCAAGAGCACATGTGTATTTATACTGCTATATAATTTTGATCTTCCGTATTTCTTACAGAGATTACATAACTAATAATTCAGATATTATTTGAGACTTTGACTAGTCAGATAAGGTTTTTTTAAAGTGTGTGAGTGAACTTGAGACACAATAAATGCTTTTTATACTACAGTTTTAATTTCTATAAATCATATTTAATATAATATAGGTAAGTCTCAAATACTTATAAAATTTTATTTCGAAAAAAATATAACAGCCACGTGCATGCACTTTAAACATTCTAATAATCGTTGTCCATGTTATGTGAAGTAATTTATTGCATTATAGGTATGAATTGCCTAGATTTACACGTAGGTGTAATTTTTGTTATAACTGTTGTGTATTTGGTATAAATAACAATGTATTGCACAGTAACTTTATTAATACGTATGTCTTGTAACATAACACATAACAACTATATTGCATGGGAAAATGAATGTGTATGACATGCGCGCGCCAGTGGTAGTTGCTTTTTCCGATATGCGCGTTGGGTTGCCTGCGAAGTCCGTACATAACACCATCTCGCCCTTAACTTAAAGGTCAAGCCTAACTGGTGCTCTGCGAGTCCGCTCTGATCGACGTAGCTTTCCCCTGGGAGTGGGCACCGTGGCTGGCAATGTAGTACCTGAATCCACAATTTCATCTGTAACAGATTCTTTATTAGTAACGTCATTGTTGGGTTTACTTCCTTCAATATGTTCTTGGGAAGACGCAGGTGGTGAGCTCTCTGCAATTTTAGAACCATCCGTAGAGGGTAATGTATTACTGTCGAGGTTTATTGAAATATGATGTCTCTCCACGGGCAGTACTCCTTGGTACGGTAATAGTTGATCAACATGTCTGCGATGAATGCTCCCATCTATCAAGATGTCATAATGCAGATGTCCCGTCTTTGCTACCACGGTTCCAAATACCCATTTCCTTGCTGGATTGTTATAAACTCTGGCCTGAACCTCATCATTTACCTTAAAACATTTAACACATTCCCTCGACAAGGGAGCGTTTTCTTGCAGTTCTGCGCCAACGTTCCTTCTTACCAGGTCAAGCCGGGTTCTAACGGTGCGGTTAAACATTAGTTCCGCTGGGCTTACTTGCGTTGTACTATTCGGTGTCTTCCTGTATTGCAGTAAAAATCGGCTGAGGTTCAGTTTGAAATTCCCACTTTCAGCTAATTGGTTCCGTAAACTCTTCTTAACTGTTTGCACATACCTTTCGGCTTGCCCATTGGTAGACGGGTGATATGGAGCAGTAACTTTGTGGTGAATACCGTTGGATCGCAAAAATTCTTGGAATTCCACCGATTTAAAATTTGTTCCGTTATCCGATACCAACGTAAACGGAAGTCCAAATCGAGCAAAAATGTCTCTTAATAAGTCAATTGTAATTGTGGTCGTAATCGAGTTCGTTGGTATTGCTTCAATCCATTTTGTGTACGAATCTACCAAGATAAAAATATATCTACCGTGAAACGGTCCTGCGTAATCCACGTGTACTCGCTGCCACGGCCTAGTCGCATAATCCCATGGATGTACTTCTACCTTAGTAGGGTTGTTCTTCGTTCTGGAACACGATAGGCATTTCCGTGCTGTTTCCTCGATGTCATGATCAATCCCAGGCCACCAGACATAGCTCCGCGCAAGGGACTTCATCTTGACCATACCGATGTGAGCCATGTGCAGTTCCTTTAGGATATGTGAACGAAGTTTCTCCGGTATAGCTACTCTGACTCCCTTCAAAAGACATCCATCCTGCACAGAAAAATCTGATACACTAAATCCTATGGGTAACTTCCCTCCAGTTTCAACAGCTAAATATATTTCTCGCAAGGTAGCATCTCTTTTGGTTTCTTTTGATATTTCCTTCCTAGTAACGGGAAGATGCTCTATCTGGCTTATTTGAAGTAGATCTGCAGCATCAGATCGATCGTTTGAAACTTCAGGTAGCGGTGCTCGAGATAGATAATCTGCATTGGCATGCAGTAATGTTTTCCTATGTTTGATGTCGTATTGGAATCCTGAAATATAACTGGCGTAGTGGAGCAAACGTATGGCTGATGTGGATGGCAAACTCTTGTCCGGGTGAAAAATCCTTATTAACGGTTGATTATCGGTAATTAACGTGAATTTCCGTCCATAGCAGTAGTGGAAAAATTTCTTCAAACTCCATATTATCGCTGTTGCTTCTCTGTCTAGCTGGCTGTAATTTCGTTCAGCCGAATTTAAAGTACGGGACGCGAAAGCTATTGGCCTTTCAGCGCCATCGGGCATAATGTGCGATAAGACTGCCCCTAAACCTGAAGGCGAAGCGTCTGTTGCCAAAACCAAAGGAAGCGTTTCATCGAATGGTGTCAGAACCTTCCCTCCAGCTATTTCTGCTTTCAAGTTTCTGAATGTCTGTTGGCAATCTGTTGTCCATTTAAATGGTGTATTTTTCTTAAGTAAATTGTAGAAGATGTAACTTCGTCGATAAATTAGGGATGAATCTTTGATAGTAGTGAACAAGCCCTAAAAATGTTCTAAGTTCAGTGACATTTCGCGGTTTTGGGCTTTCTGTTATAGCTCGTACTCTTTCTGGCAATGTATGTAATCCTTTCCTATCGATTCTGTGACCTAAATATGAGATGCTTTCTTTGAAAAACTCACACTTCTTCTTGTTTAGACGTAATCCGTATTGTCTTAACCGCTCTAACACTATTCGTAACCTCGAAAGTAGTTCGCTTGGAGTTTTCCCTTGTACAGCCATGTCGTCGAAAAAACACACGACTCCTTCCAAATCTTGTAAAATTTGGTCCATAAACCTCTGCCACGCACTCGGTGCTACTTTAACTCCGAACATGAGTCTCTTGACCTTGTAGACGCCTTTGTGTGTAGATATAGCTTGCATTACCGCGGTATCATCGTCAACTTTCATATGTAAGTAAGCATTTTGTATGTCCAGGGTGCAGAAATATTTCCCTCCGTTCATTTTGTTGAATATGTCCTCGATTCTGGGAATTGGATGGTGGTCATCCTGTATTACCTTGTTGATAGTTGTATTGTATGCCGCACACAATCGAATGGTACCATCCTTCTTAACAACAGGAACCACGGGTGTTGCCCAAGGTGAGTGTACTATTGGTTCAATGATACCTAATTTTTCCAATCGTGTAATTTCGTCTTCAATCTTGTTCTTCTGAGCGTACGGCACTTGACGTGGTTTAATGAATATTGGCTTGATGTTTTCATCCTTGAGATGGAAACGGTAATTGTAGTCCCGGATTTCTCCTAGGCCTTCAAATAGGTCCTTGTATTCCTCCAATAGAATTTGTAAACCATCTTCGAAATTATTTGTTGCATAATCGCTTCGTAGTTGTCGTATATTCTTCCAATCTAGGTTAATTAATTGTAACCATTCTCGTCCAAAGATTGCATCGACGTCATTTGATAAAACGTATATTTTCCCCATGGCCGACTGTCCTTTGTAATTTATTTGTACTGTCGCTACTCTAATGGATGTATAATCTCACCTGTATATGTGCGCAATTTAGTCGTCGTAGACTCCAGTCGTGTTTGTGGGCATAGTTTCTTCAGATCTTTAGCGGAGATGGTAGAGACTGCCGCCCCCGTATCCAACTCCATTTCGCACTTCCGCTGATTTATTTCCAGCTGTAGCATGATTTTATTTGCATTTAAAGAATTAATGTTTAATGTATTCAATTTGTTTATTGCAAATGTTTCCTCTTCTGTACTAGAATCCGTTTCTAATTGTTTTTGATCGCGAGGTATTTTTGACTCGCCCTGTAAACATACTGCCTGTATGTGACCCTTCTTCCCACATTTCTTACAATTTAATGTCTTTGCGTGACATTCGTTAGCCTTGTGGTCCATTTTTCCGCAACGGAAACATTTCCCCCACAGCGATCTGACTTTGTTGCGTTTGTTTGCACCGACAAATTTATTGAAGTTCGATTTCTTGTGTCTCACCTGATTCGACTTGGCTTCGTTTGAATTTTCGCGTAATGCGTGCACATTGTAATTGTTCGGTTGCATTTGATTCGATTCTTGTTTGGCAATTTCAACTGATTGCGCTATTTGAATTATCTCTTCGAAACTCACAGTTGATTTTTGTTGAAGTAGACGCTCTCGTATATCATTGTCTCGGATGCCTCGTATAAATTGTGCTCGTATGTGTGTGTCGATAGTAGAAGCCTGACAACTTTGACAATTAAAATTGCAATTTATTGTTAGTTTCCGTAATTCCGCAACATAACTTTGTATTGTTTCCCCTTCGAGTTGCATACGTGTATAAAATTTGTGTTGTTCGGCAATGATGCTGGCTTGCGGTGATAAATATTCTTTCAGTAATTTTATGAGTTGTTTATATGTTTTTGTGCCTGGTAGCTCTGGAGCTGTAAGTTTAGTAAGTATTTGATAAATCTTAGGGCTAAGACACCCTATCAAAATTTGAACGCAAATTTTGTCGCTAGCCGGTGTTGCATCATCTACTCTTTTTAATTTTAAGTGATTATCTAGCCGCTGTAAATAACAGTCAAACGATTCATTACTTTCGTCATAAGCTTGTAAATTATCTTTTGAAATATATGTACTTTCCGATCGCTGTACTAACGACTGTTGTGTTGTTTGTATCGCCGTCAAAACATCGGTTAATTTGGTTAGAATTTCGTTGACGTCTGCCATTTGTTCCGTAAGGATTTACAAGCAAAGGAAACAGGAGACGCCTAGAGGGCTATCAAGGCTAAAGGATAGGAGGCCCCTGAACGATAGGTACACGTACAGGTTAGGAAAATGTATCGAAAATGTAATTTGAGTGCCGGTAAACGAACCTATGTATAACTTATGTAATGCATGTACGTACCTCAAATTTGCGTAAACTGACTTCACAGTCCGACTCGTCGCCACTTGTTGTGTATTTGGTATAAATAACAATGTATTGCACAGTAACTTTATTAATACGTATGTCTTGTAACATAACACATAACAACTATATTGCATGGGAAAATGAATGTGTATGACATGCGCGCGCCAGTGGTAGTTGCTTTTTCCGATATGCGCGTTGGGTTGCCTGCGAAGTCCGTACATAACAATAACCTATTAAGGTAATAGTACCGCAATAATTTATACATGTATTTACAATTGGAAGTACGAATTTCGGTTCATGTTTCAACTTGTATATACAGGAATAATATTTATCGATTCACACAAATTATATCTATCTAAAGCATAATTTTGGAGTTGAAAAGTTTATGTCCATTTAAACCTTTATTAAAAATGCTAAAATTTGCAATGATAACATTTGAGTTCTCTAAAGACAACTTTATTGCAATAAAATTTATATAAAACTATTTAAAATGTTCTATTCTTTTTTCAAAAATATTAAATTTCCCGCGTCAAAATAAAATGTCAATTCAAAAATGAAAGAGGAGTAATCTACCAACAGATGTCAGTTTAACTTTTGACATTCATTTGTTTGTAACGTCTTCTCTCAACATACTTTTTAATTAATTATGTCACTTTATTATTACGTTACAAAATGGAAATTTTAATTTTTTGCCTCATTATGCCTCCGACAATAAATAAAGTCAAAGGTGGAAGCTTATCATTTCACTCTAATAACGGAAACAACAACTGTAATCTTATTTGAATTTGAATAGATTGATGATATTTATAGTGTTATCGATGCGCTAGTTAAACAATGATTATTATTATGGAAAATCCCATAGTCAATCTTCTTTTTTCGAGTAGGAAATATACTAAAAGCTTCCCCTAATCACAAATTGCATCAATATTGTATAATGGACGAGCGTGTGGGCAATTTTCAACTTGTTCAACTCGTTTATCGTGTTGAACTTGAGATCAGCCGGCAATAAAGCGCTTTCGTTGACGTTCAATCTATTGTGCAGTACCCAAGGTTAATTTTCGGTCATCATAACAATTTCAATCTAAACGACCTTCGATCGTCTCATTTATGATTGGCTCGTTGTTATTTAAAAAGAATTCCATTGGTAGATGGCTTATCTCCTCCTACACGAAAATTACATATACGAGCCCAAGACCAACTTTGATATTACACCGAGTTGCACCAGTCATTTCACGCACATCAGTACATTATTATCGTGTACGAGTCGTTGTATGTTTTAGGCAATTTAACACCGAACGAAATTCCAGTAATATGTCTCAGAAACTCAAGAAAGTGTGCATTATCGGTAGTGGAAATTGGTGAGTACGAATTTTGAGCGCTTTTTTCGTATCTGGTACGATCGGGTACATGTCACTGTCAAGTGTAACATAACCTACAAAAAATATTCACGTCTTGAAGATGAAATTTGTAAATCACCTACGACGCATGAATTAAGTTTTTTCGTATTTTAGGGGCTCAGCAATAGCGAAAATTGTAGGCAAAAATGTCCAGCGACTATCACATTTCGATAAACGTGTTACGATGTATGTTTACGAAGAGATTATAAACGGGAAAAAATTGACAGAAATTATAAACGAAACACACGAAAATGTAAAGTACTTACCGGGTCATAAATTACCTGAGAACGTCGTAAGTATCTATTATATTATATTATATAAGTTTAAGTAAACAAAATCAATGACAATCTTCTATAAATAAACGATACAAAGCTTACGATAACATTGTTTGGATATATCGCATTCTTTCTAAATAGGTTTCGTAAATAAATGTAATAAGAATATATTTCGTTCAAGGTCGCTATACGGATATTATAGAGGCTGCCAGGAAGCTGATATTTTAATTTTTGTCGTACCGCATCAATTTATCCGGACTATATGCTCAACGTTGTTGGGGAAAATTAAACCGACCGCAATTGGTTTATCGTTAATCAAGGTGAATCCTCCTCCATTATAATTTCACGAGATACATTTTTGATAATTTGCAGGGTTTTGATCAAGCCGAAGGTGGTGGTATCGAGTTAATTTCTCACATTATCTCTAAGCATCTGAAAATACAATGCGCTGTACTTATGGGAGCTAATCTTGCTGGTGAAGTTGCTGACGAGAAATTCTGCGAAACAACCATAGGATGTCGAGATTCTAGATTAGCACCGTTGCTTAGAGATATCATCCAAACGGATTATTTTAGGGTGGTAGTCGTGGGACGATGAAGATGCCGTAGAAATTTGTGGTGCTCTTAAAGTATGAATATCTCGAAATATATATTAGTTTCGGTCTTAATAGGATATTTTTGTAGAATATCGTAGCTTGTGGTGCAGGATTTGTCGACGGTCTTGGTTTGGGAGACAACACGAAAGCCGCAGTTATCCGTTTGGGTTTAATGGAAATGATTAAGTTTGTGGACGTGTTTTATCCGGGTAGTAAGTTGGCGACGTTTTTCGAAAGTTGTGGTGTTGCCGATTTGATCACTACATGTTACGGTGGTAGAAATAGGAAAGTCAGCGAAGCTTTTTGTGAAATCGAAGAAATCGATTAAGCAACTAGAAGATGAGATGTTAAACGGACAGAAATTGCAAGGCCCTATTACGGCTGAAGAAGTTAATTATATGTTGAAATCGAAGAGAATGGAAGATCGGTGAGTTATGCCGTTAAAACGGAGGTGTCGAGGATTTTGTGTATAATTTTTTGTTTTTAAGGTTTCCACTCTTCACTGCCATACATAGAATATGTACAGGTGATGTGAAAGCGGAAGAAATGATTAATTGCATTAAAAATCACCCTGAACACATGTAAGTCTTCGATTTTGTATCATACGTGAGATTGTACTGGTTAATTTTTTTTTTTCTTGTAGTTTTGTACCATCTAAACAGTAGTGTTTGTTTTTCTTTTTTATTGTAGTTATGATTATGGTATCTTATACATAGTGCATATGTAGTTTTTAATTCTGGAAACTTGTTTGAATGATTGATTATCGTTGAATTAGTTTTTTGTGTTTTGCTTTTTATTTTTTGATTAACAATACAGTATTACTTGGAGAAACACAATTACTAAATGTTAACACAAGCTAAAATATTAGATCTTGTGTATCTTGAAAAATACTTAATATTACAGGATTTTTAAGATGTACGAGGACTAGTTAAAAAGTTTGTTTTCTTTTATTTTTACGCTTCTGTATTTTTGCATTTATTTCTATTATGTAGCTTCCTAGTAATATGACAATTATTATAAGTAACCTTCCATGTATAGTGTGTACATATCAGGCAGCATTTATTCAGGTAATTGTGTGGATAAGAGTGGATCTAGTAGTTATCGGCGATTAATTTTGATTGCTTCTTTTTAACACCAAATATTGAGTTTTTTTAAGTTTTGCCCTATATTTGTCACTAATATGTCGCCAGATTAAATGGTTTCAAAATTTGTTGTAAATAGCAAGCTTTTTTAATGTATTTTTCTAAATATATATATGTATATAGCACGCACAAGAATTATTTTAATGTAAATTTATCTTAAAAAAAATATTTTTTTTTAGAATAAAATATGGTAAATACTATAATACATTAATTTGAAAATTGTCTACAATCATCGCTTAATCTCCTCATCGATCGATTGTAAATTCCATCAATTTAATATAAGAAAAAAAACTCAATATTATTATAATACATTAGATTAGAATATTAATTATAGATAACACAGTGCTGTTTTTAGTTTATAAATAGCTTAAAACAGACTAGACTTAATTTTATTTTTCAGATATAATCCCAGGAATATATCCTTCTGATTGTGTAGTTTTTTTTTATTGTTGTTATCCTTTTTATTGTTGTTTTCCCCTTTTATAATGTGATAAGTACCTACCAGACCAAATATATACAATATATAATAACTGCTTCCATTAACATCTGTTTTTATTTTAAAAAAGGTATAGTTTGTTATATCGGAAAGACTGCTTTTATCGATTGCATTTTAAACTTGTTATGTTTTATGTATAAATTATATACACATTTAAATTTGTAATTTTACACCTATTAAAATGTTTTAAAACAGTAAAACTTAGATTTTATCTGATGAAATTAATAAACGACCTGTTCGAAATAAAATGTTCCTGAAACAAAAACAGATTATTATCCTACAAGAGGTATAGGTTGGTGTGGAGTTAAATGCACACTGGGAATTGAAATGAAGGCGGCCTAAACAATCTTTCTCAAAAAAAAAAAAATGTTAATGGTGGCCGAATTGTTATATCTCTTGTATATTTTTCAATTCTCCTTTTCGTTCTATTTAAAATATTCTTAATAATAATCAGCTATTAAAAATAAATAACCCAAATCGTGGATGATATTTTTTTCGTTTTGTTTTAGGAATCTTAAAAGTGACCGTCAAGTCAATCGAAACTTTAATACTGTTGAAAAAAACTCGAAAACAAAAAAAAACGTGAACTGATCTTTATAAGTTTTAATTTATCCGTATCGTTAGCATAATAAGATACCGTTTTAATTTTCTTTATTTTCTATTAATATTAATTTATCAAGCACCAAAAAAAGTCACGAAAAAATAGTACAATTTTAAGATGTGCCCAGTAATAAGTAATATTACCGATTGTTTATTATGATTATTTGCATTTATTTTTTTACTTACATGCATGATACTGTGATGTCTTTTTTTTATTAATGAAAGAATTGTTATAATTGTGTAAGAGAAATACCAATAAAAGGCAATAATAAGGGAAGTCCGTTGTTTTTTTTAATTTAATGTAAGTATTGAATCGAGATCGTTGGAGATTTATGGTAAGTTTAGATAAGTTTATTATAAAATTAGTCAGTACGTCCTGATTAAGTCGATTAACTAATGCCCCTTATTAGCTAACAAATTTAATGTAAGCTGGAGATAGCAAAGTATCGGAGTGCTAGTGGTCTTCTCATCAAAACAACCCTATGGTACTACTTACCTACATACACATGATATATCATTATTCCTCACTTTAAATTAAAGGTATGTTACTTACAGAACTTGTTTTATTCGTCGAAGTTCAGAGGCATATACTACTGTGCATTGTTCTCAAAGAACACCATCAGTGTTTCCGAGTCAAACTTAGGAAGATACATTGCCAAGTTTGGATCAACTGTTTAGCCTTCTTAACCGTTTCTGATTCACTGTAGGAACCTTTAATTTGTTTTTTTTTAATTCCTTACGACATTTTGATTCTTTCTGTTACTATTTTTCCTTTGTGTTCTGTATATATACAGGTTGGACAACCCAGATACTCGGCATATTGTAAATAGCATTACATGCAATGGTGAAATATACTATGTACACATAACTCATACGGAAGATTCCGGCTATCTGCTCTAAAGAACTCCATAGTTAAGGAACTATGGAGTTCTTTAGTTTAATTAGCACAATAAATAATTTAATAAGAGGTAATAAATGTGAAAAACAAAATTAATACAACGATAAAGCTTTTTCCAATTTTTCAGAGACAAAAATATTCTTTAATCTCGTCACTCTCGTAAGACAAATGCACTTTTTACCATATCATTCACTATGTTGTTTTTGTTTAGTAGTTTTCACGCGGAACTCAACCAATCAGCTTGCGTTTGGATCACGTGACTTCCTCGGGCATCTTTCAACTCAAAAAATCTCGAAAACCACAAGTCTTTGAAAAAAAATTCTGTTTCATTTACCGGCGATCTCAATCCTTTATCAAATGTTTAATTCCTCCTAACTGTTGAGAAATCTAGGTTGTCTATTCAATGAATAACCGCGCACTGGTTCTGTTCGACGATTTCTGAACGGTCAGATCGTCTCGGCATCGGCACAAAAATTGCCGAATGCTCTTACGGTCGCTGAATGTTACCTGGGTTGTAGTAAACTATAGCAACAAGATATTAATATTATTTAGTTGTCCAAATAATATTGATTTTAAGTAAGTTCTGAAGTAAACTTAAAAATGCAAAACGCAAAAATGTTCAGATAACGAAGTATATTACAAAAAGCAGCTATGCTGTCTAAATTTGAAAAAAAATAGCTCATTGGGTCTTTAGCGCATACAGTTGTATGGTGTTTTTACTGTTTTTAAAGTTAAAGGTATTGGACAATTTTTGGGTTAAAAAATTGGGTTTGATTGCCGTCAAGCGACAAGTAATGAGGATGTCAGTAGATTGGATAGATTCTCTCTAATATATTCAATTAGAGAGAATCCATTTGAAATGGCAAACAGTGCTGCTGTTGCAATATATTGGTATTAGAAATTTTGTTGCTGTGATAGATGAAAAAGAAAAAACAAGCCGATTCTGCGTTTATAGAAAAATAAACGAGTTATATAATTACATCCTAATCTAACACAAAATTGAATCAATTCTTTGCAATGACGATTACAACTTATAAATATACTGCGTGGGGCACCAAATTCGTCTCGGTTGATATACAAAAAACGGTAGGTAACATATTTCTTTTGTATTAAGTTTATGATGAAAATTTGTATGTAATAAGACATATAATAGTTAATTTTTGTTTTGTTTTCAATAAATATGAAACTTTCTAATACCATAAATAAAACGTATCCAACAGATTTGAATCTTCATACATTTCATTGCATTAATTAATGTGAAGCATCACGAGAGTTTTGTCTTTGAAGTTATTATTAAATAGTAACAAAGATCAAGCTCTCAAATTAAATACACAAATCTCGAGCCTGAACTCGTAAATAGTCCAAGATTTCTAGCAGAATATTACCGATGTTATTACGAATTTGTCTCTGCCAAACTTCTTAACGATTTTCGACATTACATGTAAGATGTTGATTGGACGGGAACCGCCAAATATTTGTGGATACAATTTGTTCGGTAGAGAAAGCAACAATTTCTTCCATCAGATATTGGGAAAGTAACTTATTGTTAGTCTGATTAAATACATAGCATTAAAAATGGTAAAATATGCGGACAGCACAATTTCATTTAAGCAACATCTACAGGTCGTTGCCGCTGGATTTGGATGACAATCTTTATAAAGCAGAACATATGTCTTCCGGAAACACTGTATAAAAATGGAAATACAGGTTGATACAATTAATAACTTCAGGATCAGAATTTACATCCGTTGTGCTAGAGCTTATGAATAAATATGGCTTATACTTACCACACGCATAGGCAGGACTTATTTCGAGCGTTATCGGGTTTACGGTCGGGCACAGTACGGCTAGCTGGCCGAAGAATAACAACCTAGAATTGCAAATTAGTATGCAATCGAGTCGTATATGAATATGTTACGATCAGTAAGCACACTTAACCGTCGAATGGTGTAAAATTTTTCTTATAAATTAAATTAAAATCAAAATTGCATGCGTACGCCAATTGTATGTGTAAGGAATTGGCCAAGTTTACTTATGAACAAGTTTTTGACACTCTCCGCGGTTGATAAAAATGGTGAAAGTGACACATTGTTTTAGAAGGACGTTTAATAGACGTCAGCAATCAGGTTTCTTACTACAGTTGTCTTCCATGTTTTCGACAGTTTATCTGTTAAAGATTTCTGACAGTTCCAAAACTTTAGAAACAAAATAAGTGATTATTCACAATTTTGACAGTCATGACAACTAAAACAGTTCTGGCAGTTGCTAAACTATAAACCCGCTATTTTTTTTAATTTGGAATATTGTAATTGTTTCAACATTTCGGACAGTTGTCAGCACAGATTACTTCGGGTCATATTTATAGTCCATGCTTGAGGTTGTGTTGATGCTTGAGCACGCGATTTTGACGTAAATGTCATTACAAATCTGTCAAAATTTCACGGACTATAAATATGACCCTTACGCCTATAGACGTTTCAGTTAAGATTGTACCAGCTGGGTGGTTTGTTCCTTCAAACAATAGATGGAGCCATTCGAGGTTTAATTGTGATCACTTAAGCGACTATCTTTACTCATAATACCAAATCATGAAATAATAAATATAATAATATTTTTCTGCAATCTTGACAAAGAATGCTTTTTTGCTTATCTTTGGCAACGAAAAGTTGATGTTTAGGTACCGAAGACCGTCACATGACCGTCACTGACTGTCACTTTATCGCTCTAGAGCGATCAAGTCTGAAAATTGCGTGTTGTCAATAGCAACCAGTATGTAACATTCAAATTGACATATCGCAAAGCACAATAATTTCTCGCAATTTGCGCGTTAACTTAAAATATATTTGAAGAAAATTATAGAAAATAGTGATGGTGATATTCTGAGTACACTTCCTGAGATCAGAAGTGCTGCAAGAGCCGTAAGTTTGAATTTTTTGTCAGAAAAATCAAAGACAATGAGAAGCGACCACTTCATAGAATGGTGTACCGCGAAGAAAAATATGTAAATGTTTGGAAACCGTATTTGTTGCCTATTTTCCCGAGAAAGCCAAGGCATCAAAATCGTCACTTTCAGGTGCCAGGTTACAAATAAAGCCGATAAGTGAATTATTGTAGTCTATTCTATTGACCATTTGTTATAAATATTTTACAATAAAGTTTATGATTTAAACAGTTTCGCTTTATTAAGTGATTCTAGAAAAAATGTTGTATGTATTACAGGCAAAAAGGGACATTATTGCTCTCGCGCAATAATGTGTCACTTTTCGCTAAATTCACAAATAACTATTATAAATCATTCACAAGTTATTACCTACGTCCGTTTGAATT
Source organism: Holotrichia oblita (assembly GCA_023690525.1). Taxonomy (NCBI): domain Eukaryota; kingdom Metazoa; phylum Arthropoda; class Insecta; order Coleoptera; family Scarabaeidae; genus Holotrichia; species Holotrichia oblita. Next base: position 11,135,313 of record CM043020.1, on the reverse strand, counting down.
TACCGCTAAATTAAATTACTTCTTTCCTTCAAACACAAGAGGCGCTCCAGTATTCGGTTTAAACCTAATGCACGGGCATTGGGTATCTATAAATGATAGTGATCTGTGGTTGTCAGAGTAAACAAAAGGTTCACCACAGTATAATGACTTGGACTTATTTTGAAAGGCGAGAAAATTAATTAACATGAATGAAAAATTAATAATAGAAACATAAAACATATAGTACTGTATTCCCGTATTTGCCAAGCTGTTGTTCATGTAAAAGATTGCGATGAAAGTAATTAAAATCAACTAAAAGATTTAGTACAATATAATGCAATTTTTGCCAAACGCATATTTTTATATAAAAATATGCCGTCCCGAAAGTGAGTCGAATACTAATAATACACTTCGGTGTCAAAAATATTTAGTTCTATACTTATTGTTCTTTTACTTGTTTTTTAATTATTTAGGTCTATATTTATGGACAGTAGGTTACATAAAAAAAATCAATATCACCGTTTTACATTTTGTATTTTTTTTATATATTTTTTTTACCTATGCAATTCTGTCACTAATTGCTCTAGATACAATTTTACCGTAATTGAAAAAACATGGCCGACGTTTCACTACGATTATATTTTACTTTTCCATTTCTTCCCCGCTACCTTGATTAAATATTATTCCGACGTCTTTCTAATGGGAAACATTTCGCAGCAATTAAAATTAAATCCACTGCTATGCTGTTTTTTTCGCTTGTTTTCTCCTTTTCGCGTCGCGTGTTTTCCGAGTTTTTCCGCATTGCAAATATAAGGGCGTTCGGTTGTGTAATATAACACCGCGACCCCACACAACGACGATAGCAAAATCGATATATGTTGATAATGTTTGCAAGTGTCTGTTTCAATTTGGCGGACGGTACAACGATAATGTTCGCGGTGTAAAAATAGCCTCTCATTACGGTTATTAAAATAGGATATTTCTGAATATTTTTTTACCTTTTATATAACCTCTGTGACGGTTTCTATGCTGTTCTTAACCTTCTACTTAAGTTCTTTTTATAAAATAATTGGTATGCAGCATTAATGCATTTATACACTTTAGGAAGTTTTAATATAAATGCTGAAAAGCAATAGCAATGGGCAGTAATAAACTTTCCTAATTTTACTCGCGTATACGGGTTTTTAAAATATATGAGTTTATACACGCCAATTAAATAGAAATTATAGATTTAATGGTATTCGGAATAACTAGCTTGGGGATATTATATTTATAGGTTATGCCAAACCTGATTAATGCGACGAGTAATTTAGGACGGCAAAATTTTCTGGATAACAATCTCTAACATTTATTTTATTACAGTTCTATAGTATGTAGTCCAATCTTTAGGTTATTTCTGCTACGTTTTTTCTCTATGTGCTTACGATTCATTAAGTAAAAAACTGATTTAAATATCATTCTTTTTTTCTTGGAGTTTAAATAAAAATTTACCTTAATAACATAATTGCATCACCTGTGGACTAATTCAAAACTTTATTTCTAGAAATGGAATTTGTATATGTATTGAATTTTCTTATTTAAATAAATCATTCATTTTTCGATCCTTGAAATTCCAATTATATGTCCAAATAAAAATGATGCGATTTATTTTAGAACACAACAATTATGGGTTTTCATAGATTTTACTTCTTATCAACAAAAATATATGAGATTACGTTTACAATAGAATTAAGAACATTAACACATTTAAATTATCAATCATAGGTGTGTTGTGCTCTCACAAATTTGTTTAAGGACTAGGAAAAATATGACCAAAAGACCTAGTCTAGGGCTTAATTCAATAAAATTATCCACCCGAGTTAGAAAATTGATCCCAGTGTTATGTTTTAAAAAAATGCCTAGACCATTGCTAGTACCTGTTAGAAACCATATTATGCACTTTGAAGCTACTTCTGTATGGCAAAACCGGTATAAAAGAGACTCAGAATGAAAAGGTTACTTCATTTATCAAATTTACCATGTTTGGAAAATCCAGCAAAAGCTTTATCATTCGCATTAATTAAGTCGGCATTAGCAACATTACAGAAAATGTTACCGATAGTTTTAACTTGAAATTTAAAAGCAAGCGTGATTCTTAAAATACATTCAGCTTGCATATCTACCTAAGCTTAATTAAGAAAAAGTAAGTAGATTCTCTTGATACTTTCTATATATTTTATTTATTTTTTGAGATATTTAGGAAATGTATTTTTTTTAAGATTTTTGATTTATTTATTTCGACTCTATTTAATTTATAGAAAAATAAATAAAATTCTACAAAATGGAGTATTTGCATTTTTAATCCGGCGTTTCAGTTTTGAAGAAACCATCATCAACTTTAGATTAGCAGGAAAGTAATACGTACATATACCTTACCGTATAATTACCAGCAGATCTAATTAACTTTATATTTCTTTAGTTAATTTTGTGATTCATTCCAAAAACATGTCAGTCTTATTGAATTTTCATTCATTTTGTAGGTCTGTTGTACTAGGGATGGAGCTGCTACTCCTTTAACTTTTTTTTCTTCTAGGATGCGGACCTACTGCGCAATTTGAAGGACGCGTCTTGTAATGAGCCGTGGAGGAGGCCTGTCCGGATTCAGTTCTGCTTTCCCTAACGTTTTTCTGGCCAGCGCCAGCCGATGCTCCCGTGAATGTTGGCAGCTGTAAATCTCTATGAATTTGAGCGTTATTCACATACCAAGGTGATGCGAGAATAATTCGCAGCACCTGCTTCTGCAGAACATTGAGACATTTAACTTGTGATGCACTGGCGCTGGACGAGATCGGGGTTCTATACGTTAAAATCGGTCGTATAAAGACCGTATAAACCAGTAACTTGATTAGAAAGATTTAGAGAGCTTCTGGTGCAGAGGAGTGAATAAAGCACAGACCTTGTCCGCATTTCATTCATTTAAGTTGAGCCAAATATCCTTTGAACCAAGTTGAAGTTGATCTTGTTTGCCCAACATGTCCGCATACATGTGCATATGCAAATATTTGATCAAGTCAGGAAGACAGCTGGTATATATGAAAAAAGTAAAGGTGCAACTATTGACCCCTGAGATTGTTTGTTATCAAAACTAACACTTTGCACACGGTCGGACAAATAGTTACCAATCAACTGAACTGCGTCAGTACAAAAGCCAACATTTTAAAAGATATTATTAAGAACACGATGATCAACAGTATCAAACGCCTTGCTAAAGTCCAACAATGTAAGTACCTATAGTTATAAAACCTTGATCAGAAGCAGCTATTATGTCATCTGTAACATGTAGCAAGGCAGTTTCACAACTATATCGGCATCTGAATACCGACTAGAGATTTGCTGAAACATAACTTTTTCTAAAATTTTCGATAATGTCGGAAGAATACTAATTGGTCTCAAATCTTTGAAATCCCTAGGCTGAGAAACCTTAGGAAGAGGGATTACTGAAGCATGTTTCCATTTAGAAGGAAATATATTACTTAGAATACACGTATTAATAATATTATGAGTTATAAAAGGCAAGACGAACAGGCAGCACATCTTAATCATGCAGATATTCACGTTATCCTGACCAGTGCATGTTGATTTAATGCCTGTAACAATCTTCTGGAGCTTTGCTATCTCCACCATCAAGAGAGCAAAGGAAGGTGTTATTCGCAACGGCAAATCAACAGTGGAGGAAAGGGTAGGCAGATCTGCAATGCTGTTAACAAAGAACTCATTTATCTCAATAACATTCATAACAACAGGAATACTAGCCGATGTGTTTTTTTTTATTTTAACCCGAGATAGTGTAGTTGTTTAAATAGAAGTTTATTTTGTTGTATTACGTGAAATAAATTGAAAATATTATATTCTTAATAATATAAATCATTACAATTTATTTTGTTGTCTTTTCTAACTGTTCTAGTTTATTTAACCTAGAAAACACGTTAATATTACCTATTTTACATTTAAAATAGCGAAAATATCATCCATATACTGTAAATATCATGCATCTAGGGTCAGTGCTTGGCTTAATCACGAACAAAATTAGCTCGAGAACTTGAAAACCATAACAACTAGAATAGTGCTCTCCTCGACATTTTGTAGAAAATTTCATGCTCTACAAAAAAGTCTTACAAGTTTTCTTGATATCTTATACGGTTAATGCTGGATTCGCAAAACATAGAAAACTACAAAACCCGCGAATGAATTCTAAAATTTGGAACGAATGCGAAAC
>CM043020.1:11036948-11130579 GCA_023690525.1 Holotrichia oblita | reverse complement strand
TCGGACAGAATTTGATTAAAAAAAAGTTATGGGAGAACGTAGAAAACGTAACAAGAAGTGAATGGAATCATTGGGTGTTCTTCCAAAATGATTTTAAACGCCTTGTAATGGCAAAATAATTGTCTGGATTTGCAAAATTGTAAAACAAGATTCGAAAATTATTTCCCTTCTTCCATCTTCATGGAAAAATTAGAGGGAGCCTTAAGCTATCTATTAACACACATATTTATATACAGTAGTGGTCATAATTATAGCAACAATGCTAATATTAACATTATTCCACTATATTCGAGTATTAAATACTATGTAAATATATTTATATACGTGCAAAGAATAGTTTCTTAAGTGAAATATAGATGTCGCCGATAGTAGAATGTTGAGGATGCATATGACCAGACAAATCCTCGGTGCACAAGAAAATACTCTTGCGTATTTTGAAGTTGTAGGCTAAGCATTTTTAGCACTATCGGGTACTTTGTGACCTATCTTTATGCTGTTTTTTTTTTCCTGATAAAAGTCGATCTTTTTATGAACATTCACTTAATGTTAGGTAAATCGATAAATCATATGATTTCGGGCTTCGTCTAGAAAATCTCTTCTTTGCTGAAGTATTAACAACTAATTTTCGTAGTATATTGTAATCACAGGATGCATTAAGTACAATTTGCAACGGTTTTTTCAGCGAAATTTTTAAACTTTATATTTTAAGTGAAGTGAAAGTTGTTGGACATAATTTTTCCTCAATTTGTGTCATATTGCCTTGACAACTATTTTGTTAGGGTTATTGATGACTTCATTAGGTATCTATGTTTAATCAACTTTCTTGCAGAGTTTTAAACAAATCATTAACATATGCATTCGTTCGACAACGAATTTTGCGATCAACAATCTCCCATAAATTCTCTATTGGGTTGAGGTCGGGAAATTGCGAAGGCCATTGGATAACAAGCAATTTTTTCGTTCCCTAACCACTCTTACTAACCTAGAGGAGTGTTCCGGATCATTATTATGTTGAAATTGATATCTTAGTGGCTATGGAAGAAGGTGATCCTTTAAAATATCTCAATACATAAAGCGGTCCATTGTACCAACAATCCAGTATAAAGGACCCATTCCATACCCGGAGGAACACCCCCATACGATGGCGCTGCCACCTCCGTGTTTAACTGTAGGGCAAACGTATTTTTTATTCAGTCCTCATACCCTCTGCGTAATTATCAATGCCAATAGTTTTTTTTGCTTCAAGTTTGAATGAACGAAATAAATTTTATTTTCCAAATTTTTTTGTATTACAGGTGAACCTTCTAGACTTGGGAGAGGCGGCGGTAACATGAGAGGCAGAGGCGGACTCAGTAAACGCATCGACGGTTACGGCCCACCACCTCTGAAAAGTCCTTTCGGCCACTCCGAAGAGAAAGATAAGAAACCATCTATGGACGACTTGACACCGGGCAATGCGGATAATCAATCCCTAGATAAATCGAAAACCAATAACGCCGGCGTGATTGGTAGCACAAGAAGAGATCCGCCGTCCAATAATTCGTCTCGCATGGAGAAAAAGCATGAGGATAAATTCGATCGCGGGAAACCGAGGAGAAGTTCCGACGGTAGGAAGCCGAGACCTCCAGGGAGGATTAAGGATGAGAATGATACTTCCGAACATTCAGATGACAGTATTAATAAGCAAAATAGGAAAGGTAACAAGTCGCCGTTAAGAAGTCGTTCGTCCAACATGATTTCTAGAAGGAATCAACCGCCGAGGTTGTCGGGTGAAAAGAGGAGCAGTTATAATCAGCCTAGAGGTGAATATATTAGCACCAGACAAAATTCGAGCGGTTCTTTACGTTCTGGAAGCACCGTCGTTAAAAAAGACAACGTTATTAAAGACGAGAAACAAACTGATTCTAGTAATAGTTTATGTAATGCTATCGCGGATATTTCGTTTAAAAATAAAGAGCAAAATGAAGAAATCGACGTTAATGAGGTGGAAGGCGATGAAAAGAATTCCGGACATGGTGATTCCGACGGTTTCCAAGAAGTAAAAAGTAAGAAGAATGTGAAAGAGCGTCAAAAAATTGATGAAAAACCAGTCGTGAAACAGATTGGAAGTAAGCCGGAAAATATTTTAATTAAACAGGATCGTAAACCTAAATCGATGACTTCGCAATTGTCCCAGCAGCAAATCGCTAATCTGCCCTCGCTCATGGATACACCCGTGAACCCCCCAGCCGTAATGCCACAACCTGCCAATAAAAATCCTTATGATAGGTGTAGAAATAACAAGTTGCCGCCGCGTTTAGCTAAGCAACGCGAGCAAGATTACAAAAGGTGCAGATGCACCAGCATAATATGTGCGACGTAAATGACATTAAAGTAACACAAAATATTGGTTTGTACGGTTTGAAGGATAATTCCTCGTCTATGCAGATCACCAACGCTTGGGATAAACCGATACAATTGAGGAGCAATATGGAAGCGGAACCTGTCCTCTCGATTGGAATCGAAAATTGTAAATCGATGGATCAACCGCATTCTCCAGGACAGAATACTAATAGTCCAAATACTGAGAAGGTGATTGGAAAAAATGACAGAAATCAAATACAAGATAAATCTGTATTGGATGGAACTACACCTCCGGTCAACACTATAATCTTCGAGAATACAAATTATAAATCGACACCTGCTGTTCGCAATAATCGTAATGATAAAGCAAGATCGAACAAACTCGATGATAGTCCATCGAATATCGAAACATCCGTAATGTCTGGTTTTAACAAACCAATCACTGATCTACTAAGTAAGAATGACAAATCCGAAATTCCGATGCAGTTATCGTTTAATAAAGAAGACAGCGCTGATATGAAGTTAGATTTCTTCGAATCTGATATTTCTCATTTAACGGATGATAAGACTACTAAGAATTTATCATTACCGAAATCGATGCATACTATAACTAGTAGTAATAGCACTATTTCTCCATCGACTGCCGATTTGAACTTTAAAATAGCATCGGTAAAGAAAGTTTGGGATAATACAATGATGCCTCCAGTTTTGGAACATAGTATCGTACAAGAGGATAACAACTCTAGTTTCTCGACATCGTTTGGACCTGATCCGAACACTTTAGATGCTTCGAGTGCTTTTAGTAAAGGCACCGATACATCAGATGATGCTCACGAAGGTTATAGTTCGTCTCCCAATCAGAATGTCCCCAATAGTACGACTAATGTTTGTAAGGTTAGTTTTCTTTTTTTAATTATTATATTTCTCAACTTAGAATTAATACCAATTTCATTTTCTGTAGGTAAAACCAACTCAACAGGTACCTGGTACAACAGGACAGAATGTAGGAGCTCATCAGCCACATTCAGGAATAATTAGTTCGGGATTGATAGCTCCATTATCGTCGCCTCCAATTCAGCCGGTCATCGGTCCAAATGTAGGATTAAATCAAGCACCACAACAATATACTACCAATCAACATATTGGATATCAAGTAAGTTTGTCATTTAACATCTTTATTTTTAATCGAATCTAAATTCTTCCGTTAAATTTTAGGCTGGTCTTGGTGGAAGCAGCCAATACGGAGTACCAGCGATTCCCTCCCCTCCAGTCGTCTACAATTCAACGCAGCAACTCCAACCGCAAGCCGGATTGTACGGCGGATTTCCCATCGATCAATTGGGCGGACAACGCACATCTCAATTCTCGCAATACGCAACCCCCTACAATCTAGGACAGACGGCGTCGAGCCCGTATTCGGCTCAATCTCTCTATCTTCCGACGGCTCAGCCTCACGGTCCGCCCACTGCCCAAGCGCCGCCCGATTTATACCAAAGTATAAATAATTATAGGATACCTAACACCGCCCCGTACGGCCAAAACCAACAACTCAATAATCCCACGACAGTATTGATTTCGTCGACGTCGAATTCGTTAATGTCGGCGTCGGTGAAGCCGAGCAGTCAGCCAATTAGTGCGATCGGTAAGTTCATTATATTGTTATGTACTCATTTAGTAACGCCAGCGCATTATAGGTTCTTACCTTGCAGGTACGAAAACCGGTACGATCAACCAAACATTCCAGCAACAATCTCAACAGGGACAGCAACCGTTGTATATGACGTACGAACCTGCGATGCAAGCCAACTATCTACCCAATACCGGTGTTATGCAACGTGGACCGCCAGGACCGGTACAGAACAACGTAGTACCGACGCTGCAAGCCTCCTCCTCCTTCTATTCTGGATCGACAGGTACAGCAAAAGCTTATAACTCTTCATGGAGACGCTAGGCGCACTAACTTTGCTTTTGGGTTTATTCAGTTATTGTAGTTTGTTTGATTATTGATCGATGTATCCACCATTATTTTTTTTTTCTCTCGAATGTAATACAGTCTGTTTCGCGGATATAAACGCATGCTAAAGTTTTATTTATTGAACGATCTTTACGTCTATCTGAAATATTTGGTTTTCTATGCGGTAAAGAATCTATCATGAAGTGTGGAAATATTTAGTCCATTTTTATTGGTAGATTTAGCCGATTAGATTGGGTTGTTAATTTCTATAATCACATTGTATATATTTATTAGTGTTAAATATACAATAATGATGCGTTAATAATTAATAAATATATCACTATTTCATACATTTTATTAATTTTAATGAAAGGCTAATTTTTTCCCAAACGGCATAAATAATGGAACTGTGGGCTTGTTTTTATATTTTGTCTGCAAAACTTAGTAGAAACAAAGTATTACTTTAAAAAAAGGAGATAAAATAATAAATAATTAAACTTCCAGCTTGTCTGATTACTTCTCTGCATATCCAGTTTTCGAAATGGAATACCAAGATTTTTAAATCTGTCCCTACAATTCGGCTTTATTTATGACTTCGAAAGATCCGACTCTCTTCTTTAGCTCTTCTTTAGCCTCTCCATAACGTGGACTTATTCTTTCTTAAACCACTCCTTCGTCAGTTTAGATGCGTGTTTAGGGTCCACATTATAGTGTTCAATATAATTCTAATTTATCATCTGGTCCATTTTTGATACTTTAAATGCCATGTTTTATGGACAGTCATGATACTTTGAATAATCAAAATGGACCTTTCGTTTTATAAATAATACTTAAGCATGCGTTTATATTCAAGAGAAACAGAGATCGTAGAATACTGATTTTCTGGTGTATGGTGCTATCGTTTTTGTCTCTGTCCATTATGCTTTTTTTATATGAGAAGATTAAAAAAGACGTACCGGCTATGATTTTGTAGTTTCCCTTCTGAAATTCTGGCGTCTAATTTAAACTTTTAAAATGTAGTATAAATGCTTTTGCTTTCTTCCATAATTATTTTATTTATTCGCATAATTTTATTTATTGAAGTATTTATCGCTTATAAAAAATAAATAAATTAATTAATTTTAAATTAGACATCATTGATTTCATCACACATGTAAAGTTGTTTTTTTTGTAGTAATCAGTATTTCTCTTTTAAGAAAAAAAAGTATTTATCGTAGTATCTACACGTTTGTTTTTTTTTGCTTTAGAAACGTTGTATTGTATATTTACCTATATTCCTAACTTCTTCACTCATTTTCTTTTGTATAAATCTGCGGATAAAGCATACAAAAAATTTTAATCTTTTCTTTTTTTTATGCTATATCCACATTAAATCATCACATTTAAAATTGTAGAATATTGCTGTATTTGAATAAAACTGTATTTATTGTTTTTTGTTGTGTTTTTTTCCGCATGTTCTTCGCATTTTAAATATTAGCAATGTAAAAAAAACACTCTTCCTGTAAAAAGGTAAGCAACATATAAAAGCGAAATTATATCAAAGAAATCTTCTTTTCTTCACGAACAGGTGGCCAAACTGGTTATTTCCAACAACCGGGGAATTCCACGCTCCAATCGGGGCCCCTACAACAGCATCAAGCGAGCTACGGCCTTCAAGGGAACGTATTCGGCACTCACAATCAATCCCATACGAACGCCGGACTTCAGAATCTAAATTTCCTATCGCAGATGCAGTACGCTATGAACGTGCAGCAACAGTATCGGTCGCAGAACCTGCAGAACACCTCCTACCTGAAGAGTATTAGCAATCAGCAGGTCGGGGATCAATCTGGCAGATCTCAGCAGTTAAAAAGTCCAGGGACACAACAGGAAGTACTATCGTCAGTGTTCAATTCTGGTGAATATACTCTGTGAATTACGTAATTAGATTTCTCATTTTTTTTTCTTATCTCCGTCGATTATTTTAATTTATTAATGTTTGTGAATATTGTAACAGGCACAAAACTTAAGTTTGTTTTAGGATTTTGCTCTTAATTTTTTTTTAGTAAGATGATGTAAACATGTTTAGGGTTTTTAAGATAATGTAATTATAATAAATTTTTAATCTCCTTTTTATTTCATAATTTTTTTTTGTTTTAAATATCTCCTTTAAAAAAATAGATTGAAATTTGGAAAACAAAATAGTTTGTGCAGAGAACTCTAAATTGGTGAACTTTGTTGCTCTATCAGTGAAATATTCTGCTGTAAGCTTACCTCTTTATACATCGAAAAGAAATATTTAACGTCTACTAAAGTTTATTTTCAAGAAACTGCAAAAAAAAAAACAGTTATTGCAATGGCTAGACCTGAATAAGCTTTATATTCAGTAGGTTTCATCATTAATGCTTCCACTACATTATTAGTTTTGCAGGAGACATCAAAGGTTCCGTAGGCTAACCTTGAGGTTCAAGGTGACTGTACTATTTAGTAATTTATAATCTGAATGTTGAAATTGGACTAAATACCATGCTTTCTTTCAATTTCAGACATTGAGGCCAAATAAAAGCATTAGTATAAATAGTAACTAACGAAAAAAAAAGAGAGAAAACGACTTGTGATCTACAATAAACAGGGTTTCTTCAACATTATTTTAAGAGTTATTGAATATGAGATTTTCTATAATGTTTGTTGAATTAATTAACAATTTATAAGGCATAAAAATAGAGCTTACTATAAAATCTATAGAGTAGTAGAGTAGGGAGATTCATGTTACTAGTTCTTAAGCAAGCAAAAATTTGCTGAAGTAGTCAATTGAGAAGCAGCAGTACCTACCGCAACTGTGATGTGAAGAGAATGGCTTGAATTGATTGAAAGACTCATCAATACGTTTATTTATGTTAGATTGTATATTGTATACACAATGTTGCAATTTTTCACTTGAATTTGGTAACAAGTCATAGATGGAACAGTCTTTATACTATACAAAAACTTTTGGCGAGGGTTGTGAGTTTAAATTAAATTAAATCTTCTTTCTTGTTTAACTCTTTTGTGAATATCTCTTTGTTTCAATTTTTTTGGATAAATTTGTTTCCAATCGTCACAGTTTCAATTTATATGATTTTGCGTGTATTCCAGACTATAAACGAACTTATAAATGAATGATACCATACGTTTTGGGCTGCTGTTAAGAGCAACGAAGTTCTAACGCCTAATTATATATTCTAGGCGTTATAAATAGATTAACGTGAAGGAATCATGGATAGAAAGCAAGAATTAAAATCTTCAATTAGGTACAATAAGATAAGAGTAAACATATATACCTAAACGTATTACATATTTAAACAGCACTAAATTATTTAATATTTTCCTTTCTATATGCTGGTAGGACCAGGATCACAAATACCGTCGCCAAAATCAAGACAAAATTGTAAACAACCTCCCCCACAGCCAAGTCCAACGAATCCACACAAATACAACCTATACCAGAGCGTCGGGAATCAACAGTCCTCACAGGTAATTCGATCTGCCGATGAAAAGATCTCGCTCAGTATTAAATTTTCTTCTGATTACTTTTTAATAGGGTCAACGTTATCCTCAGCCAATACAAAGACCTTCTGTAAACTTTCAACCTAATCTGAATTCGGTACAGAGTAATGGATGCAATAATCATAAACATCGCACCAATAATAACACCAATAAAGGACCAGCTAGGCAATATTACTCTCCACAAGGTAGAATTTCATGTACGATCTGATTTTCTATTACTTTTTGGTAAATATATATAACGAATTATTAAGTATATTAAATGGTTTGTTGAAGTTTTGCTGTAATTGTCACATTTTTATGAATATATATTTATTAATATTGAGGTCTAACCGAAATTATCCTATGATGTGCTGCAGTACAGTAGGGGGAACGATGAGACGACGATGACAAAGTTTTGTCACGACTTTTAATATTTCATTTTTTTACGGTTTTTTTATTTTGACACTTAAGATGACGTCACTCATTAATTGAAAGCATCAAAAATAGTATAATTTTAAACGTATAGATTGTCGAAAACCAAATTCTGCTATGACATTTCGTTCTCTTGTAATTAAGTTGTTTCGGAGCATTTGCTCAATCCTGTATAAGTGCAGCACATGCATAGAGACACCCAATGCTCAGCAAACTGAATTTTATCAATAATAAATTGTCTCATTGTTTCCCCCACTCTCCGATTTTTATTTTCATTTTTTCACAAACGAGCGCCTGAGTGTTGGTTTTCATATTATCAAATGTTTTTAAGTTACCGCTGAGTCAGTCTACAGCTATAATCCTGATGCTCGAAAACTCAATTAGGTCAAAGTACACATCGCAGATATTAGAAAAATATACTTTAAAAAAAGTTAATTTTGTCACATTATTGAAGAAGAAAAAAAATTGAAATAGAAAGAGACATCAGGAAAATCCCATTATTTTTTCCTAAAAAAGATAATATGATTAATGAATTGAACCTACTTTTTTTGTGACACCTTGTACATATTTGCATAAAAAGAATAGGTCCTAAAGTGGGAAGTACAAAATCGGATAATTTCCGAAAAGACCTCATAATATGTATCACAGAGTCAGATTTAGACAAACCATAAGCTCTAATTGTGAATAATTTTATTTTCGAACAACATCTAACGGCAATTTTACGTTTTCCGTATCCTCTTCTGATCTTCAGGTGGTGGTCTGACAAATCAAAACGAGAAAACGGACGACTCGAAATTGGTAGACGGTGGGACGCCCAACGCCAGCAACGCCGCCAACTCTAACAGCACGAGTATCGTGAACAAAACGGCCGTTATCGGGAGTGTAACCAATGCAACAATAAACAAAACGGAAATTGCAAAAGATAAAGATGAATCTAGTGTTATAAAGGACTAAAATGATTTTAATTAATGCATCCCCTTTTCCCCCTCTCTTAATTATAAGTACTAAAAAAATATATTGTGTTAATATGTTTAATATATATTATATATAGATATATGTCGTAATAATTTATTTAAATTTTCTATAATGAGTTGTCTCTTTATTAATTATTATTTATTTCTAATTGGCTGTTTGTAATGATAGATTTTTCTCACATTTTCTTCCTTTTTTTTTGTTTTATTTTTTCTATATAAACGTGTTCTTGGACTGATTAAAGTCGTATAACTCTCGTAATCTTAAAATTTTCGCTAATATATCTCGCATGAACATGTGTTATAGTGTCTTAACGTTTAAGAAGAAAATCTACAAAAAAATATTAATACACGAAGGCGACAGGATTTAAATGAAAACGGACTGGATTTCAGGGAATGGACATGATTGTGAATTACTAAAAAAAAAACAAGTTGTAATTGCTGTATTGATTTTCAAAAATTGTCGTACTTTATTGAAGTATGGCGATGTTTTGTGAATTTTTTCAGTACTAGACTTAACCTTACCGTTTATATTCGAAGATACTAATCTTGAAACTTATCAATTCTCTCGTTCGTGTTCATGTATTAAAGATTAGTATCTTTAATATAATGTATTATAATCAGATTGTAAGAGCTTCAAATAACAGCAAATTTATTATTATTATTATTATTAAAGTGTGCATTGCTCTTTTGATCTTTTCTTAACAAGAAAATGGTGTACGTATTTTTAAAAAAATGTATGACTCTGTAGACTGTAGATCCCGTCTACTATATCTTAAGAAACTCGAAAAGTTCTTTCGATTTATCATGTGTCTACTATAATAAAATTAATTTTTGTGTATGTATTCATGTGTGTCTCTATTGTACATATATAATAAGATTATTCTGTATATACCTTTAATTGTTATTGAGAAGAAAAAAACACAAAAATGAAATAAAAACGTTGTAAAACTCGTCTACCAAAATTATGTAACTGTTTCAAATTATTTCGTGCAATTAATTCTATGTAACAAATATGTAGAGGCTGGACAAAATTATTTGTGTATTGTTATATTATCGATCTATTCTAAGGAGTGTCTATAAATAAATTTGAGCTTGACTTGGTTAAATTTGTATACATTTTGGTCCAAGCTAAACACTAAGAAGTTCAATCGAAAAGAATCTTACGTTATCATTTTAACGCTTTGTGTTAGGGTTAGTAGTTTTAATTTATGGCGACCACCCCCTTGATGTAACCAGAAAACAATTCTTTTACAGTAAGATGAGGTGATAGATGAGTGTCATGTTATTTGAACAAATTTGACCTTTTCAATCGACAGCTTGGCATTCATTATCTTGTGCAATTAAATAGCCATTGATATGAAGAGCAGTACGTTTCTAATATAATGCTCTTCGTTTTTTTTTGTCTTTGAAATCTGTTTGGTGTTTTTCAAAATCATCTTTCTGGGCAGGTGCGTTATGATGCTAATTTTTTCTATCACAATTCATGCTTCACGAATTTCGTCATCCAATTGGTCCAAGAGATAATAAAAAAGTCCTCTTTCGCACCCCAAAAAAGCATCGTAATGTTTCCATCAGACAAGCTCTATTTTGATAATTAATTTTTATAATTAATTTCGGTCAGCATTTAATGGGATCCCTTTTCTTGTTATCTCATACGTCTTTAATTATGAGCTGTAATAGCAGTTCCCCCTTTGTCTTTCACGTGAATTTAAGGCTCCTAATCGAGTTGCCTAAATCAGCATTACAAAAAGTTTGTTCTTATTTATGTGCTAAAGCGAAAATTGTCTCTCGTTTATGTAACCAGAGACTGTACAACTTAAAGAATTTTTTGGGCTTTTTCCATCGTTTGTTCGATGATGATGATGATAGGACGTTTTAATGAAATGTCTATCATCTTCAGGGTAGCTCTGAAAAGAGCTGTTTATCTCTAGTGTGTTCGTAGTCAGCTTACTAGAATCGAGACTGATATCTGTCGTTAGTGATATCAGAAATGATAGAAGAATCCCAAAAAATTCTTCAATTCATTCATTGTCAACAACTTTTTGGCATGAACTGTACAGCTGGTTCTATAAATAATGTCTCCCCTCAATTGGATCTTCAAGTTCCACCAAAAAAAAGGTACCGCATGTTCTTTATTTGGCCCAATTGTAATAACTTAAACAGTTTGTACAAATTAATTTCGAACAGCCTGTATATATTTAAAAATGCATACATAATAGAGATTGATAAAATTTATTGTTTACAAAATAAATCTTATATTTCCGAAATAAAGCGCGCTTTTTATATTGTTATAGAAAAATACTCTACTACTTCAACTAATAATTTTTATACTTTCAGACTTTGTTCGCAATGCGCAGGCGCAAAACGAATTCTTTCGATTCTTACCCATTTTCGCACAAATTAATTCTATATATAATAAAATTTTATCAATCTGATATTATTTTTTTATCTCTTTAATTATTAATTAGTAGGTATTGTCTCTTCATCAATAATTACGCTGCTGGTAAGCGTTGTTCAAGGATAGAAAAAAAAATTGATCGACTATTTTTTAAAACGCAGAATTTGAAGCAGTCTCATAAAGTATAAAATGAGTCTTTCGACGATTCATTTTTTTTTAATGATATTATTAATGATGTATAAATACGATACAGACTCGTTTTATACGTAACAAATAAAATATGTGTACGTTATTGTATCACAGGGACACATTTAGTAGGATTAAAAAGAAAAACAAGGAGTCACATGATCTTAATTTATACTAGATAGATAATTAAGTAGATTTTAGCTATCTTAGCGATGTTAGTTACAGCTGTAGACAGCATGGAAAAATAATAATAATTGTGTAATTAATATATATTTAAAAAGTTTTAAAAAATGACAAAAAAAAAAACAAGTGAATCTGGATTCGGCAGACTGCAGCACAGAATTATAACCACACACACTAATTTAAATAATATCCCAAAAAAAAAAAAATAATAAATTCAAATTGAAATCTAAAACAAGAAATATGTGAACTGTTAAGCTTTTTGTTAAAACTTCAGTGTTATTATGGAAATAATATTTAAAGCAAAAAAAAAACAATTTGACTGTTGTGACGACGTTCCACTTGACTTGACGAAATCATCGTGTAAAGTGCGTGAAAACTCATCATACGATCATCATCCTTACTGCATCGTAATAACGGGATAGAAATACAAGAAATAATAAGAAAAAAAAGGACTATTCGATGATTAATTTTTTTTTTTGTTTCTGTTTATTGTTCCATTTCCAATACATTTGGCAACTGTGAAATATACTACTCTCTTCGGTCTATATTATATATATAATAATGACTACATACATATAGTATCTTTGTTTAAGATATTGATTGGAAATTATTCGATCCAAACAATTCATTAAATTAATAAATGGTTTAATTATCTCGTGTTTTTATTTTTAGGAGTATTTTTATTTACCTTCCTTATCTATTATGTTTATATAATACTACATACCTATGCTATTTGTGTATTAAAGAGAAAATTGATAGATTTTCAACTCCATAAAATTGTTGTACAAAGAGCCTTTGATACAGTCGTGGCACTAAAGACTGATAACGGTGCGTCAAAACTGATTGGCGTCCTTATTATAATTCCTCTCCATATTCTTCACACACTCATGCACATCCTCCTCCATCAAATCAACGAATCCTTCACTAAACTGCTTTGCTATGTAAATCATTTTGTTTACTTCCTCATCAACAGTCAACAATTTGCACCTCAGGCTATATATCTATTGATATTCTAAGTCTTTCAAATACAAGACGAGTGTATATTACCTTCTTCGTCAGCAGATGCAGCCTCTCCAGTGACCTATAAAATTTTCAAATTATATCTGCTCTTGAATCTATTCCACCGTCATCTACTTGCTGTGAATGGTTTTACGTCTTCTTCAGTACTGCCTTTTTTAAAGTTTTCATAAAGACTTAAGGCCCTTTGCTGTAAAATATTAACATTGATCGGTATATGTTTCCTATTCATATCTTCAATCCTTAAATTTAACGCTCTTTCTAGCTTATTAGTACTTTATCTCCTTTTTTACAATCTCGCGTATGGACGATTTATTTTTACCATATATCCTTGCTACCTCAGCATGCGATTTTCTCATCGCTGCACCGATAAATGGAATCGTAGATAACTGAATCAGCGGATATAAGGGTTCGACTGTACTAGTTTTAATTATTGCATGTGTGGAAACGAACCTTTTCAGCTATTATCTTGTTTAATGTGACCTGATCTGATAAGAGTTTTAAATTCCAGAAGAAGATTGATAGGGCTAATTAGTTGATAGTAAAAATTGCTTGCGTGTTCCACAATTTTACCTGAATATTAATCATTGATTAACTTTAAAAGAGTAATTAGTATATGTTTATTTAATATACAGTGATTAAAGCATAAAAAATTTACAATTGAATATAGTCTTTAAACTTAGGTGCTATTTCTTCAATGTATTTCATCATCCGATTCACCATTTCCTCTGGTTTAAGTTGTGAATTATACGGATACTCCTTCGTTTTCAGTGAATGAGGCTCTCCACTCGCATTCTTCATGTATATCGATTTTAATATTAGTGTTGGCTTTTCTTGCGGAAATTTGTTCCCTAACGATTTCAAAACGTAATAATTAATAAGATACTTAACGTTAAAAATACGAATTATAATTATTACCTATCAAGATATGTACGATGAAACTGAATCCTTCAATTTCAAATAAAAACAATCCTTTACTAAACTGAGTGTTGTCGTATTCTAAAACCTTTAAACCATGCAGCGATAGCAATATACTGAAAAATTCTTCTTTCAACTTGAATTGTTCGTTAATTTGGTTTATTTTCTCCTCAACCAAATGATATATCAACTGTATATATTGGACTAAATCATCGTTTTTCGTATACGGTGGAATATGTAACATCATATAATCACTAAACACTTTCTCTAATCGCGGTGATACTTGTAAGTAACTCGTTATCCTATTTTTAAGGAAAGATATTTTTAATAATGCCATATCTACTCCTGGGTTTAATAATAAGGCGCTATCTCCAAAATACGTTCTGAAAAATTAAAAAAGAATCAACATTAGACTAAAATAAGATTAATTTAAATTACTCTTGGATGTAAACCGGCAAATTTGAAAAATCCAATTTCAACAATATCATAATATTTAATTGATTATTTTCGACAAACATTTCGATATGATCGTCACTTAATTTTAACTTGTCTTTAATTCTGTCGTATCCTTCTAGAATATCCAGATATTTAGGCTCATTCCGCAACCTTTCCAACTATTACAAAACAAACTTGTTAGTAAAATAACTAAAATAAGTTTACCTATAAATATAAACGATAAACGTCCTCACCTGCTCTTTTTTATATAAAACGATCATTTCCCGTATAACGTTTACTAAACACTTTGAATTTTTAACATCCCAATTTGCTAACGATGGTAGATGTTTACTTATTGTATCGATAGTCGGATCAGTGAGAAATGTATCGTTTAATATGTCAAAATCTGGTGCGAAAGTGGGATCTTCATCGTTAAATATAACCTCCCATTGTAAGTGTCTCCCAGCGTATGGTATATTTAAAGTAAACGTATTACCCATGTCAGTATTGTAATCGAAATCTAATTTACTTGGGGGTAAATTAATCTGCGGATGCATTCCGGAGATTCCTACAAGATTTATTTCATCGAATGACATGCCACGAATATCTCTTTTAATAAAGCTGTATGTACTTACCGATTTGTTCATACATCCATAATTCTTGTATATTATCCCTTAAACATGCAGGGTATCTCAGTAAAATTTGTTCATTGGTGAAATTTTCCATTTTAGATAGAGAATATTAAAAAATATTCATTTAACCACAGAATTGGTATAAAATTATTCTTCGATTGTACACAAAACACGTATCCACAGGTCGTAATTAAATTTATATTTTTATATATTTAAGGTAAAAGATTAACTTCAATAGGGATATTTATAATAATTTATATGTATACTAATATATTTAGGGAATTTTTTTATTTTACAGCGACATCTAAATGATATTTCTTGCAATAGATAATTTAAATTAAGTTTAATAGATGACCTCTAACGATATCTATAATTTCGTGTTTTGCAGTGACATCTAGCGACAAGTATGTATTACTCTCAATCGAGTAATTCGAATTAATGTCGATAGATGGTAGCCTAACGGTGTCTCAGCGACATCTAACGTTAAATAAATGCACTTTTGCTGTTACGTAATTCCGATGAATTTGAATAGATGGCGGTATAGACTTTTATTTTTAATTTAATTTCTATAATAATTGTGCTTCATTTTATCTCTTGTCTCTAATTTAATTTATTTGTAATGTAATTTATATGTTTTAGTTGTAGTATCTGTATTAGTCAACCTACGAAGAGTATCTGTGTAAATATTTTCAAAGAATAACAAATAATAATACTGCTGTTTCACTAATTTTCGTCAATTTATTTATTTCAATAATTGTGATAATTATTACTGTTTATGTTGATATAGTGTTTGTTATTAAACAATGTAGGTTTCTCGATAACGATTTGTACTTTGTATCTCTATAAAATATAGATTCTATACTCATCAATGTAAATAATACAACTATTGTAGCATTATCTACAATTACGAATCTAAAATATGTTTCTGGCGCACTTCTAACAATTCATAGATACGTCTCCTAGAAATGGCCTTGCTTTTAACTACATTACCATTACGATGGGATATTTTTAAACGGACTAATCAGCTGTATAATTAAATTAACAACTTTAATACGTGCTATGCTACGGTTCCTCCAATTTTAGACCGAGTTTTCTGTTGCGATAGATATTTTAATGTATAAACTGAGTATTTTTTTGCGTAGGCTTTTAATAAGGAGCAGTATTAATGTTTCAAGTATTTTGATGAAGTGAAAGTTGAATATTAATAATAAACAACCTTCATCTCTCTTCTAATTTAAAACAGATACGGATTTGCAATGCCCCTTTAGACAAAAGCCTGTATTTTTATATCGGAGCTAGAATTTATAAACCTGTTATGCATGCCTGAAGCAAAGCCAAGAGCACATGTGTATTTATACTGCTATATAATTTTGATCTTCCGTATTTCTTACAGAGATTACATAACTAATAATTCAGATATTATTTGAGACTTTGACTAGTCAGATAAGGTTTTTTTTTAAGTGTGTGAGTGAACTTGAGACACAATAAATGCTTTTTATACTACAGTTTTAATTTCTATAAATCATATTTAATATAATATAGGTAAGTCTCAAATACTTATAAAATTTTATTTCGAAAAAAATATAACAGCCACGTGCATGCACTTTAAACATTCTAATAATCGTTGTCCATGTTATGTGAAGTAATTTATTGCATTATAGGTATGAATTGCCTAGATTTACACGTAGGTGTAATTTTTGTTATAACCTATTAAGGTAATAGTACCGCAATAATTTATACATGTATTTACAATTGGAAGTACGAATTTCGGTTCATGTTTCAACTTGTATATACAGGAATAATATTTATCGATTCACACAAATTATATCTATCTAAAGCATAATTTTGGAGTTGAAAAGTTTACTGTCCATTTAAACCTTTATTAAAAATGCTAAAATTTGCAATGATAACATTTGAGTTCTCTAAAGACAACTTTATTGCAATAAAATTTATATAAAACTATTTAAAATGTTCTATTCTTTTTCAAAAATATTAAATTTCCCGCGTCAAAATAAAATGTCAATTCAAAAATGAAAGAGGAGTAATCTACCAACAGATGTCAGTTTAAGTTTTGACATTCATTTGTTTGTAACGTCTTCTCTCAACATACTTTTTAATTAATTATGTCACTTTATTATTACGTTACAAAATGGAAATTTTAATTTTTTGCCTCATTATGCCTCCGACAATAAATAAAGTCAAAGGTGGAAGCTTATCATTTCACTCTAATAACGGAAACAACAACTGTAATCTTATTTGAATTTGAATAGATTGATGATATTTATAGTGTTATCGATGCGCTAGTTAAACAATGATTATTATTATGGAAAATCCCATAGTCAATCTTCTTTTTTCGAGTAGGAAATATACTAAAAGCTTCCCTAATCACAAATTGCATCAATATTGTATAATGGACGAGCGTGTGGGCAATTTTCAACTTGTTCAACTCGTTTATCGTGTTGAACTTGAGATCAGCCGGCAATAAAGCGCTTTCGTTGACGTTCAATCTATTGTGCAGTACCCAAGGTTAATTTTCGGTCATCATAACAATTTCAATCTAAACGACCTTCGATCGTCTCATTTATGATTGGCTCGTTGTTATTTAAAAAGAATTCCATTGGTAGATGGCTTATCTCCTCCTACACGAAAATTACATATACGAGTCCAAGACCAACTTTGATATTACACCGAGTTGCACCAGTCATTTCACGCACATCAGTACATTATTATCGTGTACGAGTCGTTGTATGTTTTAGGCAATTTAACACCGAACGAAATTCCAGTAATATGTCTCAGAAACTCAAGAAAGTGTGCATTATCGGTAGTGGAAATTGGTGAGTACGAATTTTGAGCGCTTTTTTTCGTATCTGGTACGATCGGGTACATGTCACTGTCAAGTGTAACATAACCTACAAAAAATATTCACGTCTTGAAGATGAAATTTGTAAATCACCTACGACGCATGAATTAAGTTTTTTTCGTATTTTAGGGGCTCAGCAATAGCGAAAATTGTAGGCAAAAATGTCCAGCGACTATCACATTTCGATAAACGTGTTACGATGTATGTTTACGAAGAGATTATAAACGGGAAAAAATTGACAGAAATTATAAACGAAACACACGAAAATGTAAAGTACTTACCGGGTCATAAATTACCTGAGAACGTCGTAAGTATCTATTATATTATATTATATAAGTTTAAGTAAACAAAATCAATGACAATCTTCTATAAATAAACGATACAAAGCTTACGATAACATTGTTTGGATATATTGCATTCTTTCTAAATAGGTTTCGTAAATAAATGTAATAAGAATATATTTCGTTCAAGGTCGCTATACCGGATATTATAGAGGCTGCCAGGGAAGCTGATATTTTAATTTTTGTCGTACCGCATCAATTTATCCGGACTATATGCTCAACGTTGTTGGGGAAAATTAAACCGACCGCAATTGGTTTATCGTTAATCAAGGTGAATCCTCCTCCATTATAATTTCACGAGATACATTTTTGATAATTTGCAGGGTTTTGATCAAGCCGAAGGTGGTGGTATCGAGTTAATTTCTCACATTATCTCTAAGCATCTGAAAATACAATGCGCTGTACTTATGGGAGCTAATCTTGCTGGTGAAGTTGCTGACGAGAAATTCTGCGAAACAACCATAGGATGTCGAGATTCTAGATTAGCACCGTTGCTTAGAGATATCATCCAAACGGATTATTTTAGGGTGGTAGTCGTGGACGATGAAGATGCCGTAGAAATTTGTGGTGCTCTTAAAGTATGAATATCTCGAAATATATATTAGTTTCGGTCTTAATAGGATATTTTTGTAGAATATCGTAGCTTGTGGTGCAGGATTTGTCGACGGTCTTGGTTTGGGAGACAACACGAAAGCCGCAGTTATCCGTTTGGGTTTAATGGAAATGATTAAGTTTGTGGACGTGTTTTATCCGGGTAGTAAGTTGGCGACGTTTTTCGAAAGTTGTGGTGTTGCCGATTTGATCACTACATGTTACGGTGGTAGAAATAGGAAAGTCAGCGAAGCTTTTGTGAAATCGAAGAAATCGATTAAGCAACTAGAAGATGAGATGTTAAACGGACAGAAATTGCAAGGCCCTATTACGGCTGAAGAAGTTAATTATATGTTGAAATCGAAGAGAATGGAAGATCGGTGAGTTATGCCGTTAAAACGGAGGTGTCGAGGATTTTGTGTATAATTTTTTGTTTTTAAGGTTTCCACTCTTCACTGCCATACATAGAATATGTACAGGTGATGTCAAAGCGGAAGAAATGATTAATTGCATTAAAAATCACCCTGAACACATGTAAGTCTCGATTTTGTATCATACGTGAGATTGTACTGGTTAATTTTTTTTTTCTTGTAGTTTTGTACCATCTAAACAGTAGTGTTTGTTTTTCTTTTTTATTGTAGTTATGATTATGGTATCTTATACATAGTGCATATGTAGTTTTTAATTCTGGAAACTTGTTTGAATGATTGATTATCGTTGAATTAGTTTTTTGTGTTTTGCTTTTTATTTTTTGATTAACAATACAGTATTACTTGGAGAAACACAATTACTAAATGTTAACACAAGCTAAAATATTAGATCTTGTGTATCTTGAAAAATACTTAATATTACATGATTTTTAAGATGTACGAGGACTAGTTAAAAAGTTTGTTTTCTTTTATTTTTACGCTTCTGTATTTTTGCATTTATTTCTATTATGTACCTTCCTAGTAATATGACAATTATTATAAGTAACCTTCCATGTATAGTGTGTACATATCAGGCAGCATTTATTCAGGTAATTGTGTGGATAAGAGTGGATCTAGTAGTTATCGGTGATTAATTTTGATTGCTTCTTTTTAACACTAAATATTGAGTTTTTTTAAGTTTTGCCCTATATTTGTCACTAATATGTCGCCAGATTAAATGGTTTCAAAATTTGTTGTAAATAGCAAGCTTTTTTAATGTATTTTTTTAACTATATATGTATATAGCACGTACAAAAATTATTTTAATGTAAATTTATCTTAAAAAAAATATTTTTTTTTAGAATAAAATATGGTAAATACTATAATACATTAATTTGAAAATTTTCTACAATCATCGCTTAATCTCCTCATCGATCGATTGTAAATTCCATCAATTTAATATAAGAAAAAAAACTCAATATTATTATAATACATTAGATTAGAATATTAATTATAGATAACACAGTGCTGTTTTTAGTTTATAAATAGCTTAAAACAGACTAGACTTAATTTTATTTTTCAGATATAATCCCAGGAATATATCCTTCTGATTGTGTAGTTTTTTTTATTGTTGTTATCCTTTTTATTGTTGTTTTCCCCTTTTATAATGTGATAAGTACCTACCAGACCAAATATATACAATATATAATAACTGCTTCCATTAACATCTGTTTTTATTTTAAAAAAAGTATAGTTTGTTATATCGGAAAGACTGCTTTTATCGATTGCATTTTAAACTTGTTATGTTTTATGTATAAATTATATAGAAATTTAAATTTGTAATTTTACACCTATTAAAATGTTTTAAAACAGTAAAACTTAGATTTTGTCTGATGAAATTAATAAACGACCTGTTCGAAATAAAATGTTCCTGAAACAAAAACAGATTATTATCCTACAAGAGGTATAGGTTGGTGTGGAGTTAAATGCACACTGGGAATTGAAATGAAGGCGGCCTAAACAATCTTTCTAAAAAAAAAAAATGTTAATGGTGGCCGAATTGTTATATCTCTTGTATATTTTTCAATTCTTCTTTTCGTTCTATTTAAAATATTCTTAATAATAATCAGCTATTAAAAAGAAATAACCCAAATCGTGGATGATATTTTTTTTCGTTTTGTTTTAGGAATCTTAAAAGTGACCGTCAAGTCCAATCGAAACTTTAATACTGTTGAAAAAAACTCGAAAACAAAAAAAAACGTGAACTGATCTTTATAAGTTTTAATTTATCCGTATCGTTAGCATAATAAGATACCGTTTTAATTTTCTTTATTTTCTATTAATATTAATTTATCAAGAACCAAAAAAAGTCACGAAAAAATAGTACAATTTTAAGATGTGCCCAGTAATAAGTAATATTACCGATTGTTTATTATGATTATTTGCATTTATTTTTTTTACTTACATGCATGATACTGTGATGTCTTTTTTTTTTATTAATGAAAGAATTGTTATAATTGTGTAAGAGAAATACCAATAAAAGGCAATAATAAGGGAAGTCCGTTGTTTTTTTTTTAATTTAATGTAAGTATTGAATCGAGATCGTTGGAGATTTATGGTAAGTTTAGATAAGTTTATTATAAAATTAGTCAGTACGTCCTGATTAAGTCGATTAACTAATGCCCCTTTTTTCTGGGTTATCTTTCTTTGCAGGGTTAAAGTGGAGATGAGCGAAGTTTTAGAGAGTTGAGAGGTAATTCAATTTTATATTAGTTAAAATTTATTTTTCCTATATACACATATATATCAATTTGTTGTTTAAATAAAGGTATGTTACTTATTTTTGTTGTTTTATTTCTTAGCTCTATATCAAGGTTATTGCCTTTAAATGATTTTTTGTTAATAAACTATTGACTATCAAACGTTGGAAAAAAAATCTAATGTCTTTTTTGTTAATATTCTAAAATATTTGTTTCATTATTTCTATAAACTAAGATTTAAAATATTTAACAATATTTATTCCATTATTTATTAATTAACTGACTGTGAAACGTAAAAATCGCTATCGAGTATCAAAACGTCCTACAAATGATTCTGTCAATCATTGGGATTTTACTTTTTTGCTATCAAGATTCAACTTATTCCAACGATTTTGTCAAGCAAAAACGATTTTGTCCAAATTAAATTTGATTGCAAATGTAGCCATAATGAGTTAAAATTATATGTTTCATATAAGACGCGTTTCAGGTGTATATTTGGTTGCCTATCTAAGATTCTACAATATTTCTTCCAATATTGATTAATAAATTATCAACTATCAAACGTTGGGAATTTGTTGTCAAGCACCTACAAACGATTTTGTCAAAAGAAAATTAAATTCTATTGCAAATGTAGCCATAATGAGTTAAAATTACATGTTTCATATAAGACGCTTTTCAGATGTATATTTGGTTGCCTATCTGAGATCCTACAATACTTATTACATTACTTATTAATAAATTATCAACTGTCAAACGTTGGGATTTTATTATTAAGCACCTACAACGATTTGGCCCAAAGAAAGTTAAATTCGATGGCAAATGTAGCCATGATAAATTAAAATTACATGTTTCCCATAAGACGCTTTTCAGATGTATATTTGGTTGCCTATCTAAGATCCTACAATACTTGTTATATACATTATTATTATTATTGTTAATAAACTATCAATTATTAAACGTTGAAATTTGGTTATCAAGCACCTATGAACGGCCTATAAACGATTGTGCTTAAATGAAATTGAATTTGGCCTATTTATGACATGTATTTCAATTACGTGACATAGAGGGCTCTTATGGGTAATCGAACTTATAGAAATCTTTTCATAAATGTAGTGAAATTGAATTAATAGTTATAAGATGGCGCTATATACAATTACAATATCCGTAAAATAGAGTTCTAGCAAAATCCGGATATCCGTATACTTCAAATAACTAAAATTCTCAAAATTTATTTATATGATTTTTGTAGTATTCCTAGACCGCAATTTTTTAACTTCGCTTTAGATTACCTGCTTAAAATGCCTGCAAAATTGAAAAATTGCTGCCTGGGTTGCGATTATAATATCTTATGGTAGTTGTAGTGCAAATTAAATAGACTAATTAATTGCTATTTATTAATATAATAAGTGTCAATATATTGTCTTTAATTTGCTTTGATTATTTCATTCTTTTATCTTATTAACGTACAGAGATATGCCGTGAAAAAATAACATTACTATAATAATGCGATTTTACTTGCAATCAAAATCACCTTCGTCAGTTTTGTATTTTTTGAAATATGTAAAATAACATAGTCGAATGGTGTCATCTATTGATGGCTGTTTCTGTTTGAGTTGGAAAGGACAGGTCCCTGACGTTGTAGTGGGAAGTCTTTCACATCCCTAAGGCTGAATTGGTAATTTTGGGCCCTTTATTCATCTAAGATCGGCTCCATTCTAGCCAGGAATGGTTGATGTTTTAGCTGGTAAAGTGGGAGAGTTTATAACATCCACGTCTATGCGTCTTCAATTCAATGGCTAGGGTTCTTCTGATGCGGACTGAGGTTACCAGATCTTCCAATCCCCTCCAAAGTTCTGATCCTTGACGTTCAATCGTGGGACAGTATTTTAAATCCAAGGAATTTGTTTGCTTCTTTATTGGTTGTTTTAAATCACGTGACCTGTTAGTATTTGGCTTTTGCTATTATAGCTTTGCGAAGGGATCTGTAATATCGATAAGGTTATTACAGTTTTCTGCATCTATTTCTCTAGGTATTTCCCCTATTCAGTACATTTGAGTCATCGGTATATTGCTTTATTGTGCACATAACAGAGCAAGATGGTAGTCAGTAAGAATTTAATTTAATTGTGAAGGCTTTAATTAAGAGGGAATTATAAAGAAAAATAAATGCATTTTTGTATTTATCTGTTTTTTATAACTTCTGTTTAACAAAATTTAGTTTTTGATTATGCTTTCAGTTGAAGACTGTAAAATATTGCGGTTGTAGGTATATATTCTAATTTTATTCCATGTGCTCTAAGGGTGTAATCTAGGACCATTACATTTTAGAAAGATCTAAACTAAAAAAGGCGACGTATTAGATTTTACATAATAGATTCTATTTTACACTCTATAATACCAGATGTGAAGTCAGACAATATTTATCTTTAGCAAGATGGATGTTCTCAAGATTGTAGCAGTTATTGCCGGGCAAATTGTAAATTTAGTTGCCTATATTCAGCACAGGAACACGACCTTGACAAAACCTCGTTATATAAAACATCGTTACCATCCTAATCTACATATATCTAATTATAAATCCAATTAGATCTTATCCAATAAATCTTCCGTTAAAAATATCGTTAAGCGACGACTGTGTGTGTGTCTGTGTTGTGTGCGTGTGTGTGTTTTTTTTGCCGGATTTACTTCGTAGGTTGTCGATAAGAAGGTCGGTGTGTTGGCCCGCTTTTAGAACTGCGGTTCAACCATCCGGAATCGTACTCACACTCCGGTTTTCCTTCTAAATACTTCTATCTCGCTCTTTTTATTGATGATCCACCAACACTTTGTGCCACTATGCCGAGAGAATATTTCCTACTGTCAGTTTAGCGTGAGCTTCTGTTGAGAATATGCGTTGAACGGTACCGTTCCGATTGTATTATTAAATGCTTTTTTCTGTGTTGTGTTGTTTGCGTTAGTTTCATGAACATATTTGAGTTTCCGAAACGTTTTTGTGTTAGTTAGAGTTTTAACTTTTATATAATTGGTATCTAACTTTCTTTTTAAAATTGTAAGTGGTTATTATTTTTAGATTTTAATTAATTAATAATAATTTTTAGAGATAAATGAATATTTATAATTATTATCATCAAGGAGATCGAATTAGAATTAAAAATAATTAATTGCGAACGTATGCCCGAAAAAATAATCTTAAAGGGGGCACGCGATAATGTGCATAGAATACATTCGATGCTGCAACTGTATCCAAACCAGAACTCTCGATATATAGTATCTCTAACCATATATACATTAGAACAGGATGTAGTTCATCAGCGGTTTTTAATTGGAAATTGTCTGTTGTCTTTGTAATTGTTAAATGAAACGAATAAACACCACGAAAGCTGTCACTACTAATCTATAAAAATTGAATTAAACTGGAACCACTGGCTTTCGTCAATTTAATTTTATATTATTGCGTATGATTGAAGTTAATGCTAGAAAAAAGTTTTCTCCGTCGATATAAAAGAATATAGACGGTTAAGATTAATGTAATATGGCATTCAATGTAAACATTACGACATTAAACAACTGGCATAACGTAAATTTAAATATGCAGTAAGTGTTAAACAAGTATATGACGCGCGATATGTTTTTTAATAACGGGACAGAACTATAAAACGCGGTAATTGTTTGTTTTCCAGTTTGAAGTGAAGAATTTCAAGCTATTTAGGTTTAGAACATGTTATTTTTTTGAAAAAAAAATTATTAAGTAGGTTAAAACGGAATCTAGCTTTCAAATCTAGTTATAATAACGATGTTAAGTTTTCATAAATTGGCTTCAATTTGTTTCAAATCTACAGCTTATATAGTTTTGAATTGAATCATTATCTAGAACAACAACAAAACCGCCATGTTTGCTTTCACAATTCACGTGTTGTAATAGGAATTCTACAAGGACCCATTTTGGGACCAATGTCATTTCGAATTATTCCTTTTAATGCTATGTATTGTGTATATTTTCAAGAAGAAAAAATGGCAACATTGCGTATCAATATAGTAGAGTTTTGTCAATAGGATAGTAAAGATATTTCGTTTATTCAAACAGATCCACGATAATGATTTCTTTTCATATATTATTGACCTTGAACCTAGCTAATTGTAAGTTATCAATATAGTCTTGCTTTGTACTTTTTGTTTTTGGCCTGAAGATGAGGATAAGTGGTTACAGCATCCAAGCAATAATTATGCCTTGGTACTCATTAATATCGTATTTACAAAAATTGTTGTTCTCGTATTGTTTAGTTTTAAATCAATTAAAATGATTTAGATTAGAATTTGAATCTTCCGATATGATTGTTATGTTCCCTCATTCGATATTCCATAATTGCTGATTTTGAAACTTTCAATTCTGTAGTGATTCGCATAACAGTAGTGTGTATTCCCTCCTATCGAAATCTTCTATCAACAATCGCAAAAGAGTGGATTTAGTAAGTCCTTCTAGGACCATGACCTTTCTTGTGAGCTTTCCAACTTAGTGAAATACTAAAGATAAGCTACTTAGGCATGGTCTTGTACTGTTTTCATATTTTCCGTTACAATTTTCCATTATTGACTTGGTGATTTGTTAACAGATTACCAAATGAAAAACAGGCAATAGAAACTAAAGCAAAATAGAAAAAACATTCGTGGTACTTGTTTTGAATTTCATTAATTCGACTTGCGAAAACGATTAATTAATTAAATACTTAGATCTGAATGATATAAAAGTGGCTTGGTTTTGTCATTTAAACATCTAATTTCATATGCTGGTATTAGGTACTAAAGTGTTCGATGAAAGTTTATTAAGGGAAGCTAAATTAGATTAGCAGCTGAAATAGCGGAAGTACAATCTAAACAGCTGTCGGAAGAATCGAGTGTAAATATGCTAAAGAAAAACATAAATAATGTTAAATATAAATAAATAAAGAAGAAACCAGAGGGAACATATGGAAGAAAATGTCTGCGTGCAGTAAAGGATGTTGTAATTATAAAATGAGAGATAAAGTATTAAAGAATGGATTCAAAAAATAAAAATGTACGAGAAGATATTGAATGTAAATTGGTTACTGAAGTAAAAGTTTAAATGTTGCAACTGTAGAAAGAAAACTGATTAAGATGTTGATTTTCAAATAGTTGACAATTATGCATCCTGCGTTGTAGATGGTCCTTTTCTTGAAGGAATTTGAGAATGAAATTGGATTTGTTGGATTAAAAAAAAACACTCTGCAAGATGATCAAAAAGATGAGAGAGTTCAGTATTATAAAGACACGTTAAAATGTCCCAAAGGAATCCGGCAAGCATGTCAGCCATTGTAATTGGTGATGAAACATGGTGTTTTAAATACGCCAAAACCAAAACGTCTAAATGTGGCATGGAAGTCACCAGGCGAGAAGCCAAAAAAAGAAAAAAATTACGTTTTCAGAAGAGCAAAATCAAGACAATGCTGATCATTTTCTTCCATTCAATTCGCAGTGAATTCATCTCAGAAGGTCAAACGGTGAAAGCAGAATATTATTTGGGAGTTCTACAACGATTGTGGGTTAGAATACGACAAGTTTGACCGGACTGTCGAGAGCCAAGCAGTTGGTTTTTGTTGCACGACAATGCATCATCGCACAAGCCATCATGGTACGTGAATTCTTGACCAGAAAAAGCATCATTGTTATCGGCCATCCATCGTATTCACCTCATTTGTCTCCGCGTGAGTTTTGGCTGTTTCCCAAACTGTAATTGGGGATGAAATGGAATCATTTCGGTACCATCCCGGTCATCCAAAAGACTTCGATCGCCATACTAAAGGCCATTCTAGTCGATGAGTTGTTTCGAAAAATTTGTTGAACGTTTCCTGCACTGTATTGACTCAGAAGGAAACTATTTTGAATAAACAAGAATGGAAAATTAAAATAATAAACGCTTTATATATTTTTTTTAGGCCAGTCTCATTGGATCTGGGAGAAATTGTGTGAGAAGATTTTGTTGAAAACTGTAGTACCTAGTGAAATAGACGCATAGAAATACACCGATGGAATTTTGTCTATTAACAATAAACTTTAACTTTACATTCTTCCTGGAAGCATCTTCATGTTTTCATAATTTATTAACACCATACATATCTAACGCAATTTATTTCAACAGTAAATTAGTTAATTTGACAAAAGGAACTTTTTTTGAAGAATGATTTCGTCGTAAATTCAAAAAATAGAGTTTTCTCCCCTTTAGCAACTCTACCCTAGAATACGGTGAATGTAAAAGCACTCCACAACTCATCTAAGTAGGTATTATGATAAATAGATATATACGACATATTAAAGGATATTGATGTAGAATTTTATATTAAACAATAAAATTTGTACGGATGTTTCGATTCTTTAATAATAAAAATCTCTATTTTCAAACAAATAAAATAATATCGTTTTTTAAATCTTAGCTAAATATAATGTAATTAAAATTAATAACGTATTCTCTAGAATCAAAGATAAAACCTCGGTAAATGTTCAAAATGATTTAATCTACAAAATTCCTTGTAGTGATTATATGTGGGACAAACCTCACAATGGTTAAAGCATAGGATTAGTCAACATAAAAGCGAAATTAGAACTGGCAAGCGTTCTTGTGCGTTGGCTAATCATGCATTATAATTAAATCATACTTTTGCTTTCGAAAATATAATATAATTTTAGATAAAAAAACCAAAATATAGGAATAGGTTATTTCTTGAAATGTTTTATATAAATATTACTGAAAATAGTGTGAATTTTAAAACAGATACTAATCAACTTAGCAATATACTATATTGTAATCCCTTAAAATATAATCTTGCTATTGCTTGTACTTTAGTTTCCTTGATTATAATTAAAAATTTGTATGCAGTTTGACACTTTAAAACAAACTACTTCAAACTAGACGTTAATCTAAATTTTGTTTGTAAGTTTTTATAAATATTTTTACATTTGTGTAATTTATATATTGTAGGTATATACTTTTAGAATTAATATAATTTCCTGAAGAAGTCATAGAATTTGACGAAATATTGAAAATAAAGATTTTTATTATTAAAGGACTGAAAAACCTACAAATTTCATTGTTTAACAAAAAAAAAACGGTCAAAAAACGACATCAATATAGAATTTTATATTGTGTACCTATCTATTATTGCTTAGCAAGTTTTCAGTATAACATATGTATATTTTGCTCCTCGTTATGTATGTATGTACATCTACTTATCCAACACTTCTGCGTTTTGAAGCTATTGTTTTGTGTTGTTTTCTGCCTATATGCAAAAAATTATTCACTCCTTTAAAATTGAAATTTAAGTGACAATCAATTGAAATAATACAGACAGTGGCGGATTTACCTTAAGGTGCAGTAGGCCCGGGCCTAAGGCGGCCAGAAATTAAGGGCATCCAAGCGTGGCGAAAAATACACAGGGTTCTAGTCGAAAAATAGCTTAAGCGGGCAGAGTATCTTCAATCGCAGGTACTTTGGTAGTTTTGGCAAGTGGGTGAAAGGAAAAAGCCGAAGAAGTCCCACCAGTACCAAGAGTGCAACCCAATCCGGACCAGGGGCTGTACAAAATTAGCGACGATCCAGATGACAATCGACGATTTCACGCATGATTACATTCGCAAGAACGGAGCCAATCAAAACATCAAAACTGATTTTCCCAAGAGTTAACGGATTTACAAAGATAAATCACGTCACTTATTCGAACGTCAGAGAATGGCGAAAAAGTTCTGCGTAAGTGGCTTACTTATTCCGAAAGTTCTGGAAGTGTTTTTTGTGGACCTTGTCTTCTTTTTAAAGGCGGGGAGAGTCAGTTCGACAAAAAGGAAGATTTCAATGTCTGGAAAAATTCTAATTATCGAGTATCAGCTCATGAGAATTCGCCTACTCACAAATTGTCTGTCCTACGCATAAAGGATAGAAGCAACGCCTTAGGCCGCGTTGACCACGTGTTAACTATACAATTGGATGAAGAAATAAATTATTGGAGAAACATTTTGAAAAGGGTAGTTGTATGTGTGAAAGCTCTTGCATCACACGGTTTGCCATTCAGAGGACACAACGAGAAAATAGGCTCACTACACAATGAGAATTATTTGATGTCCTTAGAGCTTAGCGCGAAGTTCGATCAATTCTTGGCCAAGAACATAGCACGCTATGGGAATCCAGGCTCAGAACATACGAGTTATCTTTCTTCAACAATATGTGAAGAATTCATTCGGCTTATGGGAGAAAAAATGTTGAAGACAATTTTAATGGAAATATTAACAGCTAAATATTTTTCTCTGATCATTGACTCGACACCCGATATATTCCACGGTAGACCAGCTCTCTTCTATAATTAGATATGTCCTGCCTCATGGATCACCTGTAGTACGTTTTCTCAAGTTTATTCTAAACACAGGTCATAAATCATAACAAGTAACAAATGCTGTTACTTCAACTTTAACTGAATTTGGTATTGATATTTCAAACTGCCGAGGACAATCTTATGACAAGCTAAAGTAAAGGAAATTTCTCCTCTAGTCTATGTTCCCTGCTCAGCACACTCGCTTAATTTGGTAGGTGAATGTGCAGCTGAAAGTAGCTAAGAGGCTTGCTCGTTCTTTTCTCTACTGCAAGAGTTATACAATTTCTTCGCGGCATCAATGCAGCGTTGGGAACTTCTTCAAACCCATTTTACTGTTAAAAGTCTATCAACGACTCGTTGGTCAGCTCGTGCAGATGTGTGCAAAGATTTACGCGAATCGTGGAATGAAATCCATTGTGCGTTAGTCTCCATTGAAAATGACACACAACAGAAGGGAACTGTTATATACGAAGCGAAAGGTATTCGTATGAAAATGGAACGTCTTGAAATGGCATTCATGACTGTTTTTTGGGAGATCACATGAACTCTACAAGTAAGAAACTTCAGAGTGTGGAAATTGACATTACCATTGTCATAGCACTGTTTGACGTACTAATACATCTTACTGGCGAAACACGTGCCAATTTTGATGATTTCGAAAACAAGGCCAAAAATCTGTCCTTTGTACAGGAGGGGCGGCTGATACAACACGGCCTTGGGCGGCCAAGATTGTAAATCCGTCGGAAAAATCTACCTAATTTAAAACTTGAAGATTATTACAGACGACAGTGGAAATCCACTAAATATTTGTAAAGATCAAATTTGAATCCCACATAGCATTTACGTGTATAATTTCGGAGAACCTTTAAAATATAATCCTAAAGAATTATTTGAGTTTGTAACTTCCAAGTTCCAAGAAAGGAACCACACTAGAATTCCCGGACAATTATATCGTGATGATCAACTGATTGAGTCTCCTGTGGATATAATTAATGCGTTTGCGAATTTATTTTGTCGTAATCAAGCAATAAAAATAATGTACCTACCAATTATTGAACGTTTACTAATTTATGGAATTGGAAATAATTACAGACCGATCGATACCTTCCAATTTCGCCAAAGTCTTTCAGCATTCTATATACTTCACCATTTCAGTGAACATCCTGTTGTGCTTATCACCATTCCTGGATGGAAATTATCACGAATCTAACCACAATTACACAATTTATGCCGATCTATCTAACGCCTTTGATCGTGTTCTACTTTAAGGTACACATTTAGGAATTTGGGAATGAGGCTTTCATTTAGTAGAACTTGCTAGCTTCGTACTTAGACCAGAGAATAAACTATGTCTATTACAACGGCTACAATTCTCAGAAATTTATATCGGAGTCAAGGGTTCCTCAAAGCTCAAATCTAGGATCTTAACTCTTTATAATTTGTATGAATGACTTGCTTAATATCGTCATATTGAGTGTCAAAAACTGTAGGAGACATAAAGCTCATTTGGTTGAGGTTTTATTAAAGTCATGACGTACTAGTATCATAAATAAGTAATAATGCAGTTGCTTACGTAACTTAAGACCCGTTTAAATAACATTTTCTATGAGAAAGTAAGTTATATCAGTTTAAATTAAATAATGATTGTGCGTTGCCATGAAACAACCTGTATCGTCTAGGTTAATAATAAATAAGAGAAAGTCCATAATCATTTTCCGCTTTGTATAACATGATACCAATTAGGTAAAGTTTCAAAAACAAAAAGTATGTTCCTAACGGTATATGTATAATGACGCTGATATAAAATGAAAATGACATCGTTTTCTCCTATTACTAATACAAGTTTTACTCATACTTACTTTATAGGTACGGTGTATGTAGTGAAAGAAAGAACGTGACCAATATTGAGCACGACATTCTCGAATTAGGATATAACCCTAACATTTTCGGAATAAAATTTAAACCAACTTCCTTCCGAATTTTTTCACAGCGTCAAGTTCAAAATCATCTTATTCATATCTATATTATACGGAAGTCTGAATCAACTCGCTATCCTTGGAAATAAACAATGTAATTAACACGTCATTTTCACCGATTCACAATCGAGAAATGTCTAATAGCTTCTGCAACAATGAAACAATGAAGCTGTAATTGCACAGATTCAGACCTGCTCATATTTTCGTTATATTTTATTTATTTAGAAAAGCAGTCAATAAATAAAGTGATTGTAATAGTATTCAGCGTTCAAGGAAACATTGTTGCCTTTTTTATATAAATAAAAATAGAAGTAAATGTATTCATGTTACACTTGATTTGATTGGAAAATCTTGTTACAAAATCTGATACCTATATAATAAACCGCAATATCACTGTTATACATAATTGCAATTTTAAACAAGCTTGCGTGTTAGTATTTTACATTTTAAACATCACAATATCATCATAACTGTATTTTTCTTTCAATGCATAGCTCGGCGATTAAGTAGGTCATGATACTTCATATACCAAGAGAACTAACTATCGACGATAGAAACAACTTATTATATATAAAGAAGTTTTATTGCATATAATGCAAGCAATCTTAACTGCAAAAATCACCTAGTTTTATAAAATTTTTGATTAGATTACGAAGTTCCCCTTTGCAATACTTGCATCACAATTTTTAATGTCAAAAACAAGATGATAAAAATGAAATTAAATATTCCCTGTAAGCACTAAAAGTACTTTCAAATATGTATACTCAAAGATAGCAATGTATCGCGCAAATTTGACTAAATATTGACTTCCTGCCAGTGGATAATAAAGATATTGTTATCGTTTGTTGATACAATATCATATCTAAATGTCAATATGAAAATTGCGCTCAATCAAGGACGTCAAATGTGATATTAAACGGGGAATCCCCCGCGTTATAAATTTTTAAATAATATCTACAGATGTAATTTCATCCTTTTTTTTTTCTTTTTAATCGTGACGAAAGACTTATGAATCATTGAATGATTCAGAATTATTTATTTATAATTCGTCGATAACCCCAATTATATTCAATTTAACTTTGATATTCTTGCTAACAAACATTACGTTTATTTTATAATCAAATTAATTTAAGAATATTTCAACTTAAAAACGATAAGGTGTCCCAGATTTCTCTCTCACACAATATTTATTTGGAAAAAGGTAAAAGAACTCTACAGAGAGTGTTTGTAAAAGTTTAGTTGTTTAAGAAATGAGGTTAATCGAGATCAATACGATACTTATCTTTAAATAAATAACAGTATGGACGTATAAATAAACACCCATCAGTTTTAAAATCGTATTTGTTGAGTTTGTAAGATTTAGGTATACGACGGTAATCACATTGCAAAGTTGAGTACTATTCAAAACCGAAAATATTTACGTTAGGTTCACGTATAAATATATACACAATGGCAAAGGTCCAAGTAGAGTCAAATGAATTCATACTACGATAATACGACAGTTATATACATAAAATAAAATTGGTGATATTCAGTTTAAATAACATTTTAATTCTTGTTTGTAGTATGTTTATGTACTTTCATATTTGTTAATTCAATTTGCGGTTAGACGGAGGAGAATTTGCATATGCTACGTCGAAAGAAATTTAATAAAGAAGAAAACTCATAATGTAACATTCACCTCACGTATTACCTGTCTTTAAAGGAATACCACACGAATCAATTCAAGGCCCTATTCTGTTTTTGATTTTCATCATTTTCTGATCTTCATAGTCTCTTCCAGATTACCAAATCTTTCAGACCCAGTTATGTGAATTGTTTTTTTGATAATAATATAATAGAATTGAGTCAACTCAACCAAAATGACAAATGTGATTTACGTATGAAGTAAAATTAGAATCTGGTTTTTATCAATACCAGATCAACACCGATTTTCATTAAAAATAGTCCAAAATAAATTTAACAGACAGTTACTTAACACATTGCTAAATTGTGTTGGTAAATTTTATGAAACGTCTTCTAAAATTAAACATTTGTTAAATTTAACATCCGTTTATGAAACCAACCATTTTAGTATCAGGCTCATCTTGCCTGTGGGGGTTTGTGTCAGTGATCTCCCAAGTAAATATGTCTCAGCAGGCCTAAATACTTAGTGTTTGCTGAGGTTTTGGTGGGGGATGGAATGATGATGGTGATTAGAAAATTCATCTTGTAGTTCGGTTTATTGTGCTTCGACGCTTAAGAAGTATCTATTTAGATAGTTAGCTATTGAACAACTTCGATAGAGTGCCAAACTGTTACTGTAGATGGTGGTCGATCTTGAGGGACTCTACGACACTCAGAAAAGGGATTTGTAGTTTGTCTTGTTGTTTCCAAGGTTGTTTTTCATCTTGTAGTGGTTTATTGTAGCTTCGAAGGCTTAAGAAATATCTATTCTTTACTGAGCACTTCTGATGGTGGTATCTTGGATGCGTTGTACAACATTCTTAAAGTTTTTTTTTGTAGGATCTTTAGGTGATTTGAATTGGTCTTCGACCAACGAGACTTCTATAAGAAGGAATCGATAACATCCTTAAAGTTTTATTTTGTAGGATCTCTAGTGACACCACTTAAGACCAACTACAATAATGGTATTAGGTCCTACTGGTGACTGATAATTGACCCTGGATTAAAAGATAACATGGTACTACAAAGCATCTACGATTAAAATAATAAAATAAGTCCTTAGAATATTTTTCCAGATAAAACATAGAACACTCAGGAAATAAAAATGACACGGCATAAAGTTTTAAATTTCTTTAGTTTATAAAAACATCATAAACAAGAATGTTTCTTTTGAGAAATTGAAATTATAAATCTTCACTATTACACGATTTTTTTTGCGCTCGAAACACTTTTAAACTATTTGAACAATTGCCCCAAAATATGATGCCATTACCTGATTCTTGCATCAAGATATGCATAGTAGCTGGCCACTGCAGCATCTTCACTAACTACCGTTGAAATCTAGATATCTTACTAACCAAATAGTCCACCTGCTTCTTCCAAGTCATTTGGAAATCAAGCATAAATCCCAAGAACTTTGCATTGTCTGTGGATGTCAATGTCATCTCTCTGTCACCAACTTCTATTAGAGGTTCCTTTTTGAGATGGAAGCACATAATAGATATTCGTCTTGGCAAAATTCAATTGTAGACCATTAGAGAGTTAGAAATCTCATCCTTGAATAATTTATATGATTCCGCAGATATTACAATCGACGAATCGTCTGTCTACATTGTCAATATCTTGTTAGTACTTAAGCGAAGGTCATTATCGTACAGAGCGTAAAGAATTGGTCCCAATCCTGTTGCTAACATCGTCATCGACAGTTACTATTCTTTGTTTTCTGTGAGACAGACACGACTTTATAATATTTAGTGCTGAATCACGAATCCCCATCATGAATTATGCAATCAAAAGCTTTGCTAATATCGAGAAAAACTGTGGCAACTTTGTTTCCTATTATTGAGGCTGCTGAGGATTTTATTTAGACATAAATAAACTGATCTAATTGTAGAGCGACCCTGTATA
Source organism: Holotrichia oblita (assembly GCA_023690525.1). NCBI lineage: Eukaryota > Metazoa > Arthropoda > Insecta > Coleoptera > Scarabaeidae > Holotrichia > Holotrichia oblita. The sequence goes on along the minus strand of CM043020.1, from coordinate 11,095,222 downwards.
TATATTTTTTATTTCTGGTGTCAATATTTCCTACTATAATATAGATGTGTACCTCTTCCTCCTCCCTTCTGCCTAGGCCACGCAGCCATAAGTTGGACTGATTTTGACCTCAAGTTTTAGTCCAGAACCCTTTCTGCAATTAGGTTGATAGAGTTGAGACCCTCGTTTCTCATCTCCATTATTTTTACTCTTGTGTTAGCTATCATATGCCTTCCCATGTTTTTCCCTCATTCAGTGATTCTTCTCGAAGTCTCTTCACATTTCAGAAGGGAATGTACTGATGAAGCGACACAGAGGGCTTGATATTTGAAAAATAAATTTTCAAATTTTTGCGATAGTGAAATTTGACGCCATTTTCTGAGCACCGTGTATAAATTGGTTTCAACGTTATGTCCTATATGACCAAATCCTGAAAATATTAAATACTAGCTTGAATTTTAAAAAGATATTTTTTAATTATGAATTAATTGCTAAACCTCAACATAATCAAGACGTACAAACACACAATTTTCTCAAAAAAAAAAACCTATTAACAACTCAAATAAATACAATAATTAAACATAATTAAAAATCCACAAAAAATCCAGTTTTATTTATAAATAACCGGTGATGAGAAAAAATCTTCGTCACAACGTCAGCCAAAGGTATGTTATATTAAGCACGGTTTTTAAGGTCACATTCCGTTGAAGTAAAATATGGACGGTGAGTGTAATGACCTCGAAAAGGACCAGGGAAACCGCTTCTAACGTGTGTAGGGATAAGAGAAAGCTCAAATAATACGGCCACTGCCTACTTCGAGGGCTTCTAAAACTCACTATAACCACAACAGATGTTACATACATAATATGAAGTTTATTGATTCAATTCTTCAGGAATGGTACCCTATTACGTTCCTTTTTAAGGGCGGATTATATTGTTATCGTTTAAGAAAAAACAATAAATGAAATGAACGACGTCTAATAAAGGAATTTTGCTGGTAATTATAACTGAGTATTATGGAAATTTCAAGTCATACGATTTAATTTCGAGGTTACTGATACGTTGTATGTACCTGACGTTATAAACGTCGTCGTATTATCTTTGTTTCCACGTATGGAAATGTTGTTTATTCTTTTGTTAAACCAGAAAATACATTGTTCTCCGTTTTATATCGATGTTTTGCAAGAACTAGGTGTTTGTATCGAGTTTGAGAGAATTTTCAAATAAAAGTGTTCCGATAAATGCTCTCGGTTCGGTAAATACCAGAATAAATTCGCTAAGAATAACACAAGATCAAGACCGTCTACATCCACGTTTCTATATTTTACAAGGCGATATAGTGGATATTCTTAGCTTGGATTTGAAATGAGAAAAAATCCACTTAGAGATATGAAGTTATAAATATTTACGTAAATACGACATATGCTTGCAGTTCTTCATAGTGTGCTCATTCATACGCTTTATCTTTTATAAATAAGTTAGTAGATATAATAACAATTAATTTAAACAACACAAACAGATTATTGCGTAAAAGAAACGCTTACTTATGTACATAGGTACATTGCACTAATGCGATTTCCATTAGAAATAATATCTAGGTTATTGCTTTGGAAACCCATTGCGTTTCTGCTGATTGTCGACTTATCATCAATGAGTAATAATAACAATGAAATGACCCTTGATCGTTATTTTCGTTGCAGACAATGAAATTCTTTATCCCTGATATAATTATTGCATATCGCGCGTTAAGATTTAGTATTCGACAGATTAAAAATGCATAAAAGTATAATCTGAGTTCTGATATGTGATAACTTGTGCATTATTTATCGGAGAGATTACTCGAGTGACATGCATGTTCAGTTAGAATTAAAAGCGAACACGTTGTTGTGCGATAAGAATGAAATACTAGAATCATAGTTCTAAAAATAATACGGTAGTAATTTTTTTTTAAATAGAAAAGGAAATATTAATAATCATCTTTACAAATTATATTAAACCGCGTTGTTTGATTAAAAAAAATAGTGGTTAACCGAACAAACAAAAAAAAAAGAAGCTGACGCACAAAACTTGTTTCTAGTAATTATTGGTTGATGATCTTAATCATTAATTATATATTACGTCAATGGTTTTTATCAATTGAGTGTGTTAAAGTTTTGGACCAGTCATACGAGGGCGTATTTTTATGTTATCTATCTAGCTATGAAACAAAAGAGTGACGATGTCAAACAAATTATTGAAAAATTGCTGTCACTGTTAGAAGTATGTACATGTCACTGTTTAAACTAAGATTAAACATCGCAGCGTAATAAAAAGTTTTGGTCAAAAGCAATTCATGAAAGAATAGCTGCTGTGTATGGGGAAGATGCACCATCTTATTTTCAAGTTAAATATTGGTCTAAACCAGGTTTTTTTTGGTCGTAGACCCCTTTCCATGTTTTTCCGTTTTGGGTGGACCCCCTACTTACCTGATATTGATTTTTTGTAAATTACTAACTGTAGTGAAGTTTAATATTAAAAACTTAAAGTAAAAACACATGTTAAGTTTTATACATTTATTAATTGAATTTAAATTAAAACTACTCACAATAAAATTTTGTATCTGTTATATAAAATATACGTAACATAAAATAAACTAAGCAATAAGTAAATGTTTTTATTGAGAAAGATGAACCTGATGCTTTAATAATAAATTATCAACATTTGGCGTCAATTTTGTAAGGTTTAATCTTAAATCTCCTCGGCTAATGATGTCCAGTTTGTTTCTTTTTTTTTGTTGGGAGATTGGTAACAGCGTTGAACCCCCTTTTCACTAGGTATGACGATGGAAAGGAAATTAAAAATGTCCTCGCTATATTCCATAAAACGGGATAAGTAACGGTATGTTGTTTTGCAGACAGAATTGCTGATATCCGTTTTTAAACTGAACCTTAAGTTCTTCGTTTGTACTTAGTTCAGTCAGTTCCTCTTGTATTATGACATTCGTTTCTTCTATCTCACCATATGGGTTAATTATCCACGGTGATATTACCATAGGCAAAACATCCTCAAACCTAGTTTTAACATCTGAATAGAGGGCATTTAAATGTTGAACGTAGGTTGAAACGTCGTCTTCCTGGCAGTTCGTTTGTGACAAATTGGGGAACTGGGAAAATTCGCCTCGTCCAATATTTTGCTTCATTAGTTTAACTTTGGCAAGAAACGCTGATAAGATGGACTTTGTTTTAATCAAATTTAGACTGTCGCCTTGTAACTGCAAATTAACCATATTAAATTTTGTAAACAAATCTGTTAAATAGGCGATGTCTGTTTTCCTCTTCAATAAATTGTCTTTTAAAATTTTCCAGAAATTCTAAAATAGTCTGAAAAAGTGCAAAAAATCTTGTCATTCGACAACCAGCGTACTTCAGTATGAAGGAGTAATTGATGGAAGTGTTCGTCAGTTTCTTCACACAACCGCGCAAATAACCGCGTATTCAATGCGTTGCTTCGAATTCGGTTTACTGCATCAATGATTAATTGAAGAGATTCATGCAATGTAACACTCAAATTTTTAGCAACTAAATGTTGTCTATGGATGACGCAATGTATTGCTAACACCCCTGACACATTTTGTTTTAAATAGCTTATAAATCCACGATAACGTCCAACCATGGCAGGTGCTCCATCTGTAGCTACTGATATTATATTTGATAAAGGGATTGCTTTTTCAATGAAGTAATCCTTCAAAACATGAAATATTGATTCACCTTTAGTGTCGGTTGTCAAAGTTCCTGCGAAGATGATTATTATGATACAGTTCTTCGTAGATTTCTTGATTCATAATAAAACGAACATATGCCAATAATAATGCTGCATTACCAGGTAAAGTTTACACAAGAAGCTTTCAATATCAGAACTCATTTGATCAATACGTCTTTCAACAGTATTGTTGCTTAAGGAAATTCCTTTAATGATATCAGATGCAGGTTTGTGTAAAACAGTTTTTAAAACCTCTTCAACGGCTGGCAAAATTAACTTCTCTCCGATAGTATGTGGTTTTCCGGATTTTGCTATGAAGTGAATGAAGTCTGTATATCCAAAGCAATTGTCCTCAAAATTTTGACGATTTGGGTATGAAGAAGATGTCTGCACGGTGGATACCCAGATTGTTTACGTAGACCTGAACAAAAACTGTACAGAAAAGAAGTTTCTCAAGAAAATTTGGCCGAGTTGGAGAGGGACAAAACATTTTTATCTCGAATTATTACCGGGGATGAGACTTGGGTACATCACTGGGATCCTCTTACTAAACAAGAATCCATGCAGTGGGTTCATAAGGGTCTCCACCACCAAAAAAAGGCCAAGACACAGATTTTTCTCTTGTCTGGGATGTTGAAGGAGTCTTGCTTATTTAATATAAGGCAAGGGGGTCTACCATAAATGGAGAGGTCTACGGAAACACAATTCTTATCCACAAAAAAACTTGTTGCCTCACGACAATTGCGGGGTTCATAAGGCAAAGAAAGTTGAGCAGATAATCAATAATTGTGGGTTTATAGAGTTAAGGCATACACCTTATAGCCTCCGTCAGACTTTTTCTTATTCAAAAATTAAAAAAAGCATCTCAGGGGAAAGTGTGGGGGAAGTGCGTCTGATGAACAACTCAAAGAAACTGTTGAAGAATATTTTGCGGGTTTACCGAAACAATTTTTTCTGAGGGTATGGGACAATTGGAAAAAAGATGGAATAAGTGTATTAGTGTTGAAGGGAGTTATGTAGAAAAATATATTGTTTTTGTTCTCTTATGGGCTGTTTTCATGGTTAGGTAGATAATGGTAAAAACGATATAAATGTTATCAAACCAGCAATTTTAAAACAGAATCACTTGTACGTTATCACCATTTTCGTCTCGAAAAAAATTGTTTTAAAAGGTAATAACTGTAGATCATCGTCCAAATGATGTATATTCACATCATGCGACCATACCAACTCGAAGATAGAAGAACGTGAAGCTCATGAATAATTAAGTATGTAGTGAACATACGACCATTATCAAATTGTTGACATTCTTCGAGTTAGTAATAGACAAGCGTGAGTCACATCGAATGCTCTACGTTTACTAATACAAAAACATAATTTGCCTCCGAAATTTTTTATACGTAACAACTGGTAACTGTAGTGTGCTCTAGAGTTAGAGAGCTTACTGTATTTATTAGTTACGTGGTGAACGTTACAACTGCAAACTTCAACATGGGAGAATGGTAATCTCGCCATATGGCATGCAGTTGTGTGTATGTGGATAAGATCAATAGGAAGGCGGCGACAGCTTCTCGCAAATTGAAATCTAAGCATAAACAATGATTAAGTCACATTCGAAAAATGTTTTAATTATTTTTTTTTTCAATTTATTTTCACGTCACGTTCGCACTTGCAAATGATGTAATGGAATATCGGCAGCTATACAGTAACGTGGAATTCGTTTAAGTAAATACTGATATTAACATAAACCTTGAACTGTAATAATTACAGTAACGAAAGAATATATGTATAAAGTTTGTGTAATAATGTTACGATCGTTTTTCCATTTAAATTTGCCGCAATTTTTCTTTAAACTATTATAATTTTTGGAGATGCTGATGAAACATTCTGTATAATAAACCCACACACACACATATAGAATTCTGAGAAGATAGAGATATCCACAAACACGTATTATTGTAACCTGTTTCTTGGAATGTTAGACCTCTTTAGAACAATGAATTGTTATTTTTACGATAAAAGTAGGTGTTAATGCTAATTGATGGTTTTTCTCCTTATGTTAATTCGTTTATTGTTTCGGATGGAACTGTAATATCGTAAACAAAAATAAATTGGAAGTTTTGGGTGTAATCGTAACGTGTAGGAAATATGATAGTGTTATTATGATATCGTGAACGATGTGATATAAACATAAATTGATATTCATTTGCATTGATTATTTATTATTTATCTGTCGGTAAAACTTTGTGAACTTGTTAAAATGTCAGAATATAGATACTATTACATATATTATAACTGACGCTCAATGATGGAACTTCTGTTAGAAAAATCTCAGCCAAATACATAGAGATGGTTATCATCTCATCTTAAACTTTTACTTTAGGACAAACGAAGGGTAAAAAAGCGAGACCAAAGAACTGGTCATCCTGTAGATATTTCTATCTTTAACACTTTGTTGAAAAAACTTAGTCAAAAATGTAATGAAAATTAGCAACAAACGCATTAATTTACAATCAAAGCACTAGGTTACGATTCTATTTTAAATATGGGCTTGAAGAAACTTTCAATAACTACAGCACTACCGTTTTCCACTTGAGATACGTCCACAAACTATGAAAACACACTATTCATTTTTGCTCCAAAACTTTAGACCAATTTCTTTACTTTCTTACCTTGCTAAGCTTGCAAAACAAACTTCTGTCACGATTAATCCGATAACATCTTTGTAGAAGGTTTCAAATTTATTTGGTACCTTTCAATCTTGTATCTTGCTTTTACCTCCTACTGTGCCCTAGCAGTTCATTTTCTGTCTTACACCTCTTTACGATTAATAGTCAAAATTGAGTCTTGTCTTGATCTAGCATGGGCGAATTGAGACTTTACAGGATTGAGTTCTACACTCCATGATTCCTGAGAAGCCAGAACAATTTTAATAAAGGGGAAATACGTGGTGATCATTTTGAAGTCTCATATCGATTTTAATATGGCAACACTGTGTTTAGTAATTGGTGAACATCTATAGTCGGTAGCATAGAATACAAGACACAAATATAATTGGCTACTGTAAATATGTCTTTCATATAGAGTTTTATTGACATTTGACATTTATTAATGACGTTAATTGACATTTATCTTTCAGTCCACTGAAAAAGTCTTTTTAACGAAAACATAATATTATATGTTCTGGAATAAATTGGTATTTAATTAATTGATGTTTTATTGATCTATAAGTCGAAATATTTTAGGAATTGAAAGATAAGTATGTACATAAAGGTCACAAAATAGATATATTAATTAATTGACATTTAAAAATATGCTTAGAGTTACGCACGCATGACACTGATACAGGGTGAACAAAGTCAAGTGAAGGGTGAGTCATTTAAAAGTTTCAATTGGCAACAGTGGGTAATTGGCAGCAATGATTGCGTGAACTAACTCGTACATAAATTGTTTTGACAGATTTTGTAAAGGTTAGGTTAGGATTTTGTAAAGGTAGTAATCAGCAAACAAAAACAGTAAAATGACAGCAAACCAAATGAAAGTAGATATTTATTCAATGTAGCTAGCTATTGAATGTAAAAATCAGGGATTTTTAAGCTACCACTATACTTCACTTGAGAATGCTCGCATTGTATGCATTGTTGAAGCTATCTACAAATGACAGTAAAATACCCGTTCACAATAGTAAATATTTTGACAAAACTGCTATACTAGTCCTGGAATTATACGCTTTCAATTGTAGATTTTACTTGTGACAGACGTCAATTAAATCCCAAGGAATTTTTCCATGATCTATTCTTTTGCAATATTCCATTAGGACAGTGTATTATCATCATGAATGTTTCCTATTGTATCTTATTATAAAAAGCATTGGATATGAAATAGACAGAAAAACGACAGGGAAACACCAAAATTCAAATCACTATACAGTACAGGCAATTACAAGCAATAAATAAGCGTTGACAGTTGACAGTATGATTTTGACATTAGCCATATAAAATCAGTATGGGCAATTCACGAGACTAAATACTATGCCTTCTTTAATTAAATTTTCATTTAGAGCACCTTATGATTTCAGTATTAATTTGGGAACACTGTGGAATAGCAATGTTTGTCGAAAATCAAATTTTGTTAACTGTCATAGTCAAGTCAATTTGTTGGGAAGATTTTTTTATTAATTAGATTATTTATTATCGTGTTAGCAGCACGACAGAAAGTTTTTATTGTTGAATCAAGCTGTACAGAATTTTTCGACAACAGTTCCCTAATCTTGCACTCACGTATGCACAGCTGGCATTCGGGAGCAAATCATCTAAAAAAAAGAACTCTAGGATTTATTGAAGATCTTCTATCATACATCGAAGAAATCCAGTTATCGATTGGAACATGCCATACTATTCTTTAAAAAGATTGTGTTCATGAACTTGGTCCCATTGATTACAATAGAACACATTTCAGTCACCACACAACTAAATTATAATCTGACAGATGACAGATGTCAAAATTTGACTATCGAAAAGTTTTTAATAATCCGGGGACTCTTTTGATAATTCAAAATGATCACTTCGTATGTAGATATCTTAGTTGTACGATAATAAAGGAATAAAATCGTTGCAAGTATGTATTATTGATTTCATAATGATCTGGGACAGTAAAACCGACATAACGTAGATTTTTTAATAGTGTAAATGTGACTTTATTTGACAAATGTTTGAAAATGTTAATGCAATAAGTCAAAATTGTATTAGTAACTTCAGTGCAATTTACAATAGGAAATGCATATTGTCCTATATAGATCATTATGAAATGACATACAATTTTGTTATCACTTCATTTCAACTTGAAATTGAAAGAAATAAAAGTTCATAGTACCTTGCAAATTAGTCATTTATAAGTGCCTCCTCTCTAGCAAATATTGTGTTATATAGTTATTACTTACTACTATAATATATTGTATAGTTTCTATTTTTATTCTCATTCGTATTCCAAGAGATAAAACAGGAAAGCCACGCTTTCACATTCCAAAGAATATTTCTTTGAAGAGGTGTAAGTAAATGGTATTGAAGTGGATATGCATAGCATTTCAAAATTCATCTCCGTCCATTGGTAGTTAGATAAAACCAATAAATAAATTAAACAATGCATATTTGATTGTATACATTCTCTTCAATAATTAATAGAATTGTCTTCCTCTCCACTAGAAAAAACATCTACCATCTGTCAACGAATTGCTCACAATTATCTATTCAATCGAAATTTATCAGGTAGGCGTAGTGACCAGTTTTCCAAAGAACGAGTGAGCAAAAGGTCATACGACACGTGTATGTTATAATATTTATTCTATTTCGGTTCTTTAAACATTTTTAAAGGTTGTAAGGAGATTGACTGACATACATAGGTACATAAAAACAAAATTGGTACAGGCCAATACAAAATTCTGCTATACATATTTCTGCAGCAATTTTTCAACCCAAAATCGTGAGATATTGTCGATACACAGAGACCGTTAAACCATGTATGTATGTACAACATACAGAACTGTTAATAGCTACTTGGGATGATTGCCCTTCCGGTTCCCCCTTAATAAATATAATTAGACGACAATATGATGATGTGATTCAACCTCGTGTGTGCGTGTGTTTGTGTAACGTGGTCGTTTTCTTTTTTGTTTCAGATGCTTCGGCTACGACCAAGAAAAAGCTCAACGCACGCAAGACAAGCATTGTTTTACACGTAGATGTTTGTAGTTAAGTGATGAGATGTAAAGTTCATTCCTTCTGGATCCAATTACCACGCTGTTTTCACTAACAATAATAAAGGACTGGTTTTATTAATATATTAATTTTTTAAAAGATATGTTCTCGAATTTAGTTAGTTTTATATTTATATTGCAATGGACGGCGGTTCATTTACTGCAAGGACCGAATGTTTGCACGAAACAGGAAGTGTAAGTATAGTTAAGTTAGTTTGTTTATTATAGAATGACAAATGAAATTTTGTGTGACGATATTAAAACAGATGATATACGCAAATGGGTTCATTTTTTCCCGCTAGTTTTATTATGTATTTATGGTGATTCATATAACACGTTTATACGACTTGATTAATGTTTGCAGCGCAGTAGTTCAAATAAATAAATGACCTCTTTTTTGCGTGCAAGTTAAATATGTAGAACAACAAATCAACATTTTTTGGTCAAAGTCTCAGAATATGGTGTCAAAAACAAACTTTAAGAAAGTAAACATGCAAAAAAAAATTAAAGCTTTCATGATTTTAATTATGAATCATCATAATATGTATGCATGCATATAAAATGAAACAAAGAACAAGGCGATGTCAATGTGTCTACTTAACATATCTTTAGGTTGTAATCTCTAGATAATAGCCGGTTTATTTGATTTGTCTCCAAGAGATAACGACTCTTTGTTTTTACGAGGATGTTTAAACACATTAAAAATAATGTTTCTGTTAATTAATAACCGCTTTCAGATATCAAAAAAAGCTTTAAACATACAAAATAAACCGCAACAAAAAAATTACCCAAACATGTATAAAATAGGAAATTTCTTGTTGTTTGGCATTTATAATTCCTTGTTTGTATTTCATCATGTATCTGTATATAGAACCACATGTCTACCGCAAAATACATATTACACTATATGTATAATAATTAATATGTGTTATCTGCAATATTAGCGAATTAAGGTTTGTGTGTATTTCAAGTTTTAAGCAGAAAAATATAATTAAATTATATTCGGGTTGTAGTCGATGAAGAAATTCAAAATCAACCTTTGCTGCAATTGGATTCAGTTCTAATTTAATTTTTAAAGCAATTTGATTCGTTTATTTAATGGTTGGATGCCCTGAATTTTAGCCTAAATTGATTTAAACGATAAAATAATATTGCAAAATTTCAATATTATTAATTTACAATTTAAGTTTGTCATATCTTTATGTCTCTAGTTAGATTTTTGCTTGGGCTTTACAAAAAAATATATAATGAATTTGATATCTTCTGTTGACTAGACAAGAGAGTTAGGAATATATCTAACATGAATTAGTTTCCAAATAAGCTAAATTTAAATCTCTAAACCAATCTGTAAAAAATCTTCGTAGTCAAAAAGTAGCTTTGTCTGACAATGAGAAAAGGAGAAGCTTTTGACAGGTCCAATATTCCCAAAAAAAGCTAAAATATTAGCTAAACTACTAGATGTGAGAAAGTAAAAATTGTTTATTCGTCTGCAATAAGGACTAAAATATTGATGAAATACGTTTCTAATCAACATTGCACTAGTTCTTTCTCTTCTGCATAGTTGATAAAGCTTCAAACATCTGTCTCGTTATGAGATGTTGATATTCTGTATTGCAATCAGGGTTTAAAGCTCAAAGATTTTAAAATCATTACTACAGACATTGCAGATAGAAGATCCATATTCTAGCTTATCAACCACAAACGCAAAATACGACTTGATTGCAGTGTGGTTGTTAAAATCTCTGCACATTCTAAATATAATAATAATAATAATAATAATAATAATAGTTTATTATCCAACAGTATTACACCGAATTAAAGATAATTACTAAAGACATTGAAGTGAATAGTACAAATAACACACATTATCTAATTATATAAATATTTGAAGTAAATTTTCTACACTACAAGAAAATATATCAGAAATAGAAGATATGCTGTTATAGGTTTGACAAATAAACCTGATTGGGGGCTTCAACAATAAATTCGATCGTGGTGTGTGTATCTAAAATGTAGATGCATGCCGAGAAGACTGTCTTGGAACTAGAAAATTTGATTTTTCCAGTATTTGTGGACCAAACAAGAACTTCAAACTATGAAGGGAACGTCTAGTTGAAAGAGATTGCTAATGTTAAAAATTGACAAAAGTTGGTCATGAGGATAACCCTGAGTAGGATATGTACTACGACTTAGAAAATGCACATATTTTAAGAATTTTCTTTGGACATTTTCGATATATAATTTGTGGACAAAATAAAGAGGGTTTCAAATTTAAAAAGCGTATTCAAGGCTTGACCTCACTAGATTATTAAACAGTGCAAACTTAGTGGCGACATTATGGAAATGCTTAGATGTTCGTATGACAAAACCTAAGATTTTATTTGCCTTAGAAACTATTTCAGCTAGATGAGCAGTGAATGTTAGCTTAGGATCAGAAACCACACCCAAATCAATAATAGTTGCTCGTATTCAAAGTTTCATCTTCAATATGATGACTGTGAATACATCAATATCATTGCATTTTGATATGTTTAACTGTAGTTTGTTGGTAATGCTCCAATCGTATAATGAGTCAAGATTGTTTTATAAATTTATTGATTTATTAATAGAATTAATGGAAGAGAACAATTTCACATCATCGGCAAACAGCAGATACTTGTAATTCAAATGCATACTCAGATCATCAATGAAAGCTAAAAACAACAATGGGCCCAAATTGGAACCTTGAGGTATACTTGACGTGGTTCTGGTTTTCCTGCAGATAGAATCATAATCTTTGTAGATTAGATTGCAGTAAAAGAAGAAGCGAATCGAATCCAGAATATCAGAAATATATTGGTTGAAGTAGACCAAATTAATTACTGTAGTAAGCTTGCGTGTGAAATCATGTTGGAAATCAGAAATACTTCGTGCAATATGTGCACTAAGGTAACTTTGCAGAATACTTTCGTATACCTTGGAAAAATTACACAAGATAGATATAAAATAAATATAAAAAAATATAAATCGTAAAGACCTAAACGATGATTGACTGACATATAGAACATGATAATTGTTTCCTTTTTAACCAAGCGATGTCCAGCGATCAAGTAAGAGGTACTGAAAGCATCCACTCTTCTGGTGTATTTCACAAAACAGCACTTGGAGACATTTAAAATTAATTTATTATTTCTGCACCACTCATGGATAATGTTTAGATTCGAGATTGAAGAAAGTTATCGCCATCTATTTTGTTGATTCTGTAGTGGATTTTATGATCGTCAGCACAAAACGAGATGATCACATCGTTAATAAAGATTTGACTCTTGCAGTACACTGGATGTTGAGAGAAACTTTCTAGACTTTAAACTATTATAATACACAGACATAAACGTTAACAGAGATGGTCAGAAATCAAAGCGTGACAGCTTTTTAAATAAAATCTCATGGTCTACGGTATCAAACATCAACTAGACTTGTTACCGAAATAATTGTATAATTTATAGTTCCTGACGTTGGCCTCCTCAACAATCAATTGGCAACCTTGTCTAGTGGTTGATTCTTCTTATTTATCATTAAAATTTGTAAAAGTGTCATCTTTATCTTTCCCAATTACGTTTTATAAATCCAATTACACCGAAATGTATTGCAGACAAAAATACGAGGGTTGGGGCATAAGTCATGGCAACTATTTTTTTCTTGCAGATATATGTATGCAGAACAACAGATGGCTCTTGTTCTTTCGTCTGTATTTGTCACATTTTCCAACCGGACTGCTAAAAAAATAGTTGCCATGACTTTTGCCCCAACCCTCGTAGTAGAATCAGATCTTCCAGTTTGATTAAGTTCACAATTCCTTTGCGTTGTTTTCGATGAAAAAAAAAGTGTTGTCTCCTTCTTTACTCTCCTATTATTTCAGATTTTTTTGACTTTAAATTGAAAGCATTTTTTGCAGCATCTTTCCTGTCAACCAATCTGCTTCTTTCTTTTTTTCTTATTTTTGCCGCCGTGATGTATTTCTTGTTTGTACGTCATAATGAATTTTTAAATCTTTTGATCTAAAGTTGAAGCTGACTTTTTGATTTTTTTAAATATCACAATATGTTAGTGATCACATGACAGTAGATCTCTACATAAAAATTACTATTAATTCAGTTTCTGCAACAAAGTACGTAAATGTATGTTAAATGCAGAATTAGAACGATAATTTCTGGTTTACTTTCACTATCGTTTCGAAAGGTTAACATGATAATTTAAAAAACGACATTTGCGCTAAAAATAATCACCATTTAAACTAATTAGAACCTCAAAATAAACAGACATCATTTCCAGATACACGATAACCGTAACAGTGTCCGAGAAACAACCGTACCAGGTCAGAGAGTACGTTTGGTGCTTGAGTGTACCGCCACGTTGTTCCAAATACACCATCAAGTACAAAATCGTGAATAAAACCCAGACGCTATTCAAATCGAGACCGGTAGAGCAATGCTGCGCCGGGTACGCCAAAATCGACGAGGATAGATGCATTCCAGTATGCAGGGAGGAATGCCTGCACGGGACTTGCATCGCCCCAGATCTCTGCCAATGCACGGAAGGCTACGGTGGACCAAGATGTGATATTAGTAAGTTCGTCGGGATTCTAAAATTAGTCGGGCAGAAATCGATAAATTTGATAATTTATTCATTCCGGACGATTCCAATTCGTCCTTCCACCATATATTAACATAACATAAATGATCCGTCAAACTAAACAATATTTAAAGAAACGATTATATAATCACAAAAATAAAATAAAATATTTCCAGCATGTCCATCTGGATTGTACGGTATCGACTGCCAACACGAATGCATGTGTCAAAATAATGCCACGTGTGAGCCATACGATGGTAAATGTAGATGCGCTAGAGGTTATACAGGTGACTATTGTGAAGATAAATGCAGTTCCGATTCTTACGGTCAAGATTGTATGGAAACATGTCGGTGTGTTAACGGCGATTGCGATCATGTTTCCGGAGAATGTCACTGCCATGCTGGATGGGTAGGACCATTGTAAGTTGTTATTATGGACATAGATAGAGATGGAAACATCGCTAATTTAATCATGATTGTAGATGTGACGATCAGTGTCCGACTGGGACTCACGGCATCGAATGTCAGAAGCAATGTCGCTGTCAAAACGGTGGTACTTGTGACCCGGTAACCGGACAATGCTTTTGCGAACCTGGTTGGACGGGAAACGTCTGCGCCAACCGTTGCCCACTTGGATATTGGGGAGGAGATTGCAAAAATGTTTGCGACTGCTATAATGGTGCTACTTGCGATCATATCACTGGAGAATGTGAATGCTCGTCTGGATTTATCGGTGATAGAGTAAGATTATCGTTTATTATGGATGAATTGTGTTTAATATAGTGGAATTTTAGTGTTTGACAGCATGTTCGGAAAATACCTGGGGATTAAATTGCAGCGAAGCTTGCACCTGCCAAAACGAGGCGAAATGTTCCAACATCAACGGTAAATGTATCTGCGCTGAAGGTTGGAAAGGAGATAATTGCACGGTTAGGAACTGCCCGGATAATTTTTGGGGACCAGAATGCGATAAGCGATGCATTTGCAGCAACGAGAATACCGAATCGTAAGTTCATCCGCTTCACAAAAATAAAGTTTAGGTATATTTTTGCGTTTTTAGATGCCATCCATGGACGGGGAAATGCGAATGTAAACCAGGCTGGACAACCGATGATTGCACTCGACAATGTTCTCTGTTAACGTTCGGAAAAGAATGTCGTGGGATATGTAATTGCAAGAATAACGCCCAATGTTCGCCGGTTGATGGGACCTGCTTGTGCGCACCCGGTTTTAAAGGTGAAGATTGCAGCGAAACTTGCCAGTTAGGAACTTTCGGAGAAGATTGTGCTAATAAATGCAATTGTAAGTAAATTTATTCAACGCTAGAAAACTTTTCAGTTTACCCTCGTATATATATTTTTTAAAATAAAACGTCAAACGTAAATATCTAGAATTGTGTTGCTGTTATTTTTTTGCACGTGAGATTCCTGATTATTTTTTATGTAAGTACATAATTATGTGTGTGGACTTGCATTTCAGTTTCTAGGAATTTTGTTAATTCTTAAATTGACTAAATGTATTTGCGCAATTAAAACATATTCTTCCTTGAAAACGACATCGTCCTATCGCGCATTGTTACCGAATTGTAATGTTTACATGTTGATAAAATTAAAAGTCGCAATAGTATCACACGTTTATTGGTAACGGTAAACAAAGATGTGACGTTAAGTGGGGACTGTTTAGAGGTAATTTGAACCGAAACGTTGCTAATCTCATCAACCAATCAAATTGACGTAAATTGCTCTGTGTAGGTGTTATGTATTTCTTCGTATAGATCATTTAAATCGTTCTTTGTCGCACAACTATCGTCTAGAGATTCTACGTAGTGTTAATTTGTAAACTGCGTATATTAAAGATAAATCTAACAACTCAAATAACACTAACAACTTTCAATTTTCACAACATAAATTTCATGAGTCAGGAAAACAATTTATTACAAAAAGGTTTCAAACACAATATTCAACTATTAATTAGTAACAGAAGTAATACTAAAGAAAGGTCAGAGTAGTTTAACCCTAAAACATCTCTCTCGAATAACATTAAGAACAGTTTCCATTACAAAATACCTTTGGACAATGATCACTATGTGGCCAAAAACACTAAGAGGTCTCTTGACAACAATATCATTTCCACCATAATCACCATTATAGCTATAGATCAAGACATCTACATAAACAAAACAATAGAATTTCTTAACTCAGGCAGTTATTAGACAACAAACAGAAATTTAAATTAACTACAATGAACCCTTTAGCACCTCAGTTATATTCCTTAATCAAATTATATACATAAAGATGGTCATCCTATAAGACCTGTTTCATACATCACAGCATCGGCTTACAAAATGTCCTCCTTTTTAATCCCTATTATCAAGAAGTATTGCAAATTCCAATCAAAATTCAGCATAAACAACTGATACGATTTAACAACTCTCAAACAAAACTATTTTGAATTCAATAACAAATTTTACAACTCTAATGAGGGCTCAATTATGGGAAATCGATGAAGCTCGTTGTTAGCAGAAATCTTTATATTATGAACAACATAGCAAACAAAATTCACCAACATCCATTGTCGAAATCGTTTCTATATTGGTACCTATGTGGTATGTGGATGATATTATAATCAGTTTGACAGACTCTAATAGACAATTTTATGCTTTTATACAATTAATCAATAATATTCATCTTAATATTACTATTACTAGATTAAAAAATTTACACTCATTTTCTATTTACCACAAACGAACACTCACGGTTATCACTATATACACAACAGTTCCACACACCCGTACAGTAATAAACTTGTTGCTTATAACCGCATGATTCACATATTAACAAATATTCCAATGTTAGAACAAAATTTCAACAAAGAACTTAATATTATAAAACAAATAGCGTTCAATAATGGTTATAATCCAAAAATTGTAGACAATTTACTAAACAAAAGCTTCCTAGCCAAGCCATTAAACTAGTTTATCCTACTACCAATAAATCCTAAAAATAAGTTTAAATGTATTACATATATAAACATCTCAAAATTTCTAACTTCGAACTACTTTAATATTTCTTTTAGAACGAACAATAACCTAAGTAAATATATAAAAAAACAACAAAACAAAAGTACCAGCGCTAACATTATAGGTCAGACAGATAGATCATTTGAAAAACGTATTTCAGAACACAAAAACAGTTTTTTTAAACTCAATCCAGAATGATGATGACTTCAACGATAAGTTTGTAATGTTACATTCCTGTAATAAAGAGGTATAAACTGAACACCTTAGAGTCGTTAGAAATAAATAGATTTAGAAATTCCCTAATTACTATTAAATTACCAAACAGATTTGAATAACTCTCCGTTTTTAAATATACATATTTAAGAAAGAAAGCAAGCATGATGAGGTTCAAGATGATATACCTGGGTTTACCTAATTTGCATTTTTTCATTGTCGGTTTCTCTGACTGCAAATTGTGTTTACATCTAGTTTGAGTAGCAATGTAGCAAAGCGAAGAGCCTTTCGTAAAATAATAAATTTGTGAAAATTAAATTGTCTTCTTTATTGCATGCGTATATCTACTTATTTGCAAAATTATGACATTATCATATCAAACATAAACAAGTCAATATTCAAATGTCGTACACAAGTTACTAAATATTACCAGAAAATTGACAATTTTTAGAACATGTTCTATTCCACGAATTTGTTCATCAATTTATTTATGAACTTTCAAAGTGACACAAATACCCATATCACACTCATCAATTGATAACCGTAAAATGGGCTTTCAAAATTTGACATTTTAATATGTCAAACATAAACAAGTCTAATATTTAAATATCGTATGTTTAGTTTCAAATTTGAACGAACATGATTAAGTTAATTGTCAAATTTTGACAATTATGACATTTAAATGTCAAATATTAACGTGTTTGACGACATAATTATCCTATAAATTTTACGTAACGTTTTAAAATTGAACCCCAAAATTTGTAAAATAATAAAAAAGTTCATGAATTTCATCGTGACCAACTCTATAACGTTAACATTTAAATTTATTGCGTTGGTTATCACTACATTCGACAAGTTTGAAACTTGTTTAGAATCTGACAGAACCTTTTACGCAAAGATGACAGGTTCCCATGTTTGATGAGGGCAAAGGATTGGTATTGAAATGAGAGATACACAAGTTACTAAATATTACCAGAAATTTGACAATTTTTAGAACATGTTCTATTCTATTAATTTTAATTTATGAACTTTAAAAGTGATATAAATTCCCATATCACACTCATCAATTGATAACCGTAAAACATGCTTGACAGTTAAATGATAAGTTTGACATTTTAATATTAACTATGGACAAACTTGACACTTAAATGTCAAACATAAACAAGTCTAAAGCTGGTTTTACATCTGTCAATTTATTGATCAATTTCTAGAACTTAAAATTAGTCAATTTCTAGTTCTTGAAATAGAACATATTCTTGTATTACACTTATTAATAAATTTGAAAATATCTTTTTTTGGTGAATTTTAAGTTCTTAAATAAGAACTTACTATTGCATTACACCTAACAATAAATTGAACAAAGAACAGCAACTGTGAACGGAGTTTGTAATCTTTTTAATGTTAACAGTGGTAAAAGTTTAGCTCTCGCCGTCACTATATTATCCATATCCTATGTTAAAAGGTTATGTGATATGTGCGATGGTGAAGACGTTTGAATGTGTACAACAGTACAGTACAGTTTCCCCTTTTTGCTGTCAACCATGGTTTAACTCACCACCTCCTTGTTACTCTTGCTTCTTTTATTTCATTCATTTTTAGTAACATTAAGGAGAATACAGAATTCTTAAATTTGTTAATCGTTTTTGTTGCCATTTTGAACTTGCTCTCTGCATTATGCTGCAAAATCAAAATGTCAGATAATCTAAAAATATGAATTTACCCTTTCATAATTACAAAAAATATTATGTTGTCCAATTATTGTTGCAATTAAAGTAAATTTGGAATTACTGTCGTACAACAACTGTGACAGGTTAGCTCCATCCACTATTAAAACAAAAATTCCTATGAAATTGAAGTTAAATTGAAGCAAAAATAGAACATGCGCTAATACTTCGATTTCTACAACTAGGCCAAGTTCTTAAAATCGATCTATTTATTGATAAATGTAAAGCTCCCAGCTAGAAACTTAAAATTGAAGAGAACTAGAACTAGAAATTGAACTTAAAATTGAACTTGAAATTGACACATGTAAAACATAACTTGACGTCAAGTCGTCTAAATTCTAGAAATTGATCAATAAATTGACAGATGTAAAACCAGCTTAATATTTAAATGTCGTATGTTTAATGTCAAATTTGAACGAATAGGATCAAGTTAATTGTCAAATTTTTACTAGTATGATAGTTAAATGTCAAATATTAACGTGTTGGACGACATAGCAATGTTGTAATTTAGTTTTATAGACATTTTATGTGTTATGTTAGGTTATATTATGTTAAATGTTGATAAATGCTTCACATACGCGGAAGAGTATCTTGGCGGAAGTTTTAAAATAGGTACCTCCTTTAAAATGGATGCCATCAAAAATCTACACTGGCTTGCAATAAAATCTCTCTTTTTCAGTGTGCATAGAGGTTATGGTAAATTATAAAAGTAATGTACAGTCGTGGCCAGATAGATAAATGTAGTACCACCTTAAATTTCATATAATATATGTCAAAAATCCGAAATTTTATTATTGTAAGACGAACTTTAGCTTAAGCTGCTTGTCATAAAAATCAAATGTCAGATCATACCGGAACACAAACTTACACCGTACAATTAAAAAAAAACGCTTGTATTACATTTATCTGGCCTCGACTGTACTTTTAAAAATGAAACGTCAAATTAGAAATGTCATAAAAAAGTGAAATCAACATAGGTAAAACAAGGTGTACTGTGACATAACTATCAAAAACAGATAAGTTTGACATTTGAATGTCAAATATAGACAAGAAGAGACAGTAAAATGGTACTACTGATTTGTCATATGAATTGTCAAACATCGCTGTCACATTGACAGATAAATAAAATATAAAGATGTCATACATTACAATAGCCTCCAAAACTTAAAGGCTGGTTCACGATTATTTTTGAAATATGAATAAAATGAAGAATCATTAGTTCTTATATTTTAAATGAAAATAATTCTTCTCATTTTCTGATGAGCATATAGAGAACATCAATTTTGCAAAATTTCCTTTTCTTGTATTGATATGAACGATCTTCTTTTGGTTCCAGGTAAAAATGGTGCAACATGCTCTACGGAAACTGGCCAATGCCATTGCAGTCCGGGATGGGTAGGCCAGAATTGCGATCGTCCATGCAGCGGTCAATTTTACGGTGCGAATTGCCAACAAACTTGTAACTGTAAGAATGGTGCCGCTTGTAACCCACAGAATGGTTAGGATAACTTCTATTCGCTTTTTTAACCAAAAATCTATCATTCTTCTTAAAAAAAAAGCACGGCTTAATTTACCCCTCACTCGTCTAGAAATCCTGTATTAAAAATTTTAATTTCAATTTTGTGCCGTCTTTCCTCCTGTATTTTTTTATTTCTAATTTGCAATAATTTAAAATGTATACGTCATGCATGTGTGTCGTACTATTGTGTTGTTGATAGGTACCTGCACTTGTGGTCCCGGCTTCAAGGGAGAATATTGCGAGGACAAGTGTGAACTGGGTTATTTCGGTCACAATTGCACACAGGTTTGTCAATGTGTGAACGGACACCATTTAGGATGCGATGCTGTTTCGGGCAAATGTATATGCAAACCTGAATGGAAAGGTATAGAAATTCATCCACATCTACGCGGATTAAATCTTCGTTAAAATTAAATTGGGAGGGTTATTTGAATAATTCGGTATAGGGACTTTTTTTTTAATAAATTGGTTTAATTATTAATTTGCACAATTGTTTGACTAATAAGACTCATAATTAACCATACAATTACCTCATTAATAAATCAGGATTTAATTTATCTAAATTAACACTAAAATTTCTAATTACACTAGCCGATAATTTTAAATATTTTTTTTTGGAATAATTGTTGTAAAAATGGTGGTATAGTTCTTACAGTCTTTAACTCGAAGCTTAACACTTAACTGTATACAAAGGAAAGTTGCTGATATATCATTGTTCCTATTCTATTTCTGCAATATCTTGATTGATGGGGAAATCTTTCCCCCCATTCAACACACTAGCAAATTAGCCCCGAACAATTTGATTTCTCCAGAAAATGTTTGCAAACAGACTAACAAATACTCCTTCGCCTTTTGTCTCCTTTTTTTTTGGCACTTTCATCAAAAACTTTCTGTCTGTTTTAGATTGCTAAGACAGTTGTAAAAATTGTGTCGGCTAGTGTTATTGTTTCATCAATTTCGAGTCTTTTGATGGTGATGATTCTTATTGGTGACACGATTGAAAGGTGTGAATTTTTCAGAAAATTTGCTTCTGTATTGAAGTTTGTGTCCAATCAAAGAAAAAAACAAATCACTAGGTTGGGCAGTGTTTTAATTGAATTTAAATACAAACCTTCGTAAAGAATGAAATTTTCCCAGAAATCCACAATTAATAATAATAAAAAAGAACACTTGTACAAAGTATCGTATGGGATTAAACACCATTTGCACATGTAGTTGTAGTTAGTGATTATTTAGAAAACGATTGCACCTAAATTAGGATTAATTTGGTAAGATTTTGTAGCATATGCATAGAATCGATGCAATCCCCGCTAAAATAAAAGTAGATTTCGTACGTTTAATATTAATTTTAGTATTTATTAGTTTTTAACTAAACACGGCATGCTTCTTTAATTTTATTAAATAAAACTAACAATTCACGAGTTTTTAAATCGTAATTTGTAAATAAATATATTAATTCTGATTAATTTCGAGGATTTACCAAATTAAATCAAAAATGTCTAAACTCTACAGGGATCGAATGCGAGACTCAATGTCCGGATGGCAAATTTGGGCCACTTTGCGATCAAGAATGCAATTGCGTCAATAACAGCTCGTGCGATCCAGAAACGGGAAAATGCATTTGCGCCCGTGGTTGGCAAGGGGAGAATTGCACTGATCCTTGCGATGAAGGCTTCTACGGAATAGGTTGTAAAGAGATTTGCCAACCGAACACTTCAGGTATTTCTAACTATTTATGGCAAATGAGTGTAGGTAGATTAATATAAGATTTTTTTTTGATTAGGAAATAAAACTTGTGATCATGTTACCGGGGAATACACTTGCAGACCAGGTTATATTGGGTTGACATGTGAACATCCTTGTCCTTTGGGTACGTTTGGGAAGCATTGTAAGAAGAAGTGCCAATGTAAAAATGGAGCTGATTGTCATCATGTTACCGGTAAGTTTATCTCATTCCTTCTGTATTTCAAATTAGAGAGAATTATCTTGCTGAGCGATGAAATTACGATTTAAAAAAAAGTTAGTCCATTGAAGGCAACATTATGTTATTTAAGAGGAAGTGTACCGGAAGTGGTACAATGGCGTAAATAATTTTGCTGATGAGTTCACATGATATCAGTTATAATTACAAGTTTTCAGAAATGTTAAATTTCAGGAAGATCAAAAAGTTCTAACGAACCAGTTCCGTGAAAGCAAAACGAAAAAACAAAAACGGAAGCAATCTCTGTCTATCTTTGACTCCAATGATTTCCTAGCAGTATTGGACTTCCAAACTACCTTCGTTATTCTATTTCCTAGCATCTTAGTCAAGTATCCCCAAAAGTTCATTTTGTTCTCCTTTATCATTGCCTCAGCTAACTTCATGCACAGTTTTCCCTTTAGCCTTGTATTTCTCATTCTGTTCATTTTGGTAACATGTAGGGTACTTCTTCTAAGAAACTTCATTGCATATACCCTGATTTTACTCTTCTGCCTCTTACTGGGCATTATCTTTAATTTTTCTGCATTCAAGCATGCATATTGTACTTTCTCAGTTCATATTTTTTCAAAATCTGTATTTCTATCCAATGATTTCTTAGTGGTTTTTCCTTTTGATGATTTTTAGTATCTCATCCATGACAATTATAAACAGTAGAGGACTCAAGAGGCTGTCCTCAGACCTGTGAAATTGCACATACCAATTTTCCATGTTTTCTTCTCTTTCCCATCTCACTATTCTTATTCTCTTTCTTCACTATAGCCTTGTTGGTCTTTAAAATTTCCGTTCCATCCATTACAAGCTTCTTATAATCTATTCAAACTTGTTTTCTCTAACTCTTTTCCATTCTCATTCTTTGAGAGGTATTTTTTTATTAAATCTTCTTAAGAATATTTATATAGTTTATAGTCTACATTTCATATATGTTTCTTCGCTTAATTGGAAACTGCTTTCTAAAATGTTTCCATAGTATTTTTCTTCGATTTTTTTCTGCATCAATCTCGAAAATAATTAGATTTCTATTTCTTTTGTCTGTTTCTTAAAATTCGACTTTTTTTTTCCTATAAGTCTATTATTTCTTTTTCCAGTTTTTGTTTATCCTCTTTCATCAACTTGGGTTCTCTGTTCTCACCGTATTTTCTTAATTTCCTGCAACATTTCGTTCTTTTCCTTGATTCATCTTTCCATTACACCCATTATGTCACGTTCCTTTTTATTTTTCGAGCACCTCTTGAGAGGTTGTTTTCGTTAATTTGCCAATTTCTTCTGGTGAAAC
This sequence comes from Holotrichia oblita, assembly GCA_023690525.1. Lineage (NCBI taxonomy): Eukaryota > Metazoa > Arthropoda > Insecta > Coleoptera > Scarabaeidae > Holotrichia > Holotrichia oblita. The sequence continues at coordinate 11,071,413 of CM043020.1, read as the reverse complement.
GAGAGCTCTGTTTTCCTATTCTAATCATCATGGTATCCTATCACTAAATCTGTCCTATTGTAGGAGACAAATAGGAATAATATAGAAGTCTGTTTCATGTTCACCCAAGTATTAATTTGTTTATATTAAACCAGTTGAGCCACATCTGCCTGCGTTGTAATGCCGCCAAATATAAAACACAGCAAATCATTAATAAAAACCACAAACAAAAAGAGAATCCTGCAGAATACCCATTCTATTGTTCAAGACCTTTAATATACAGACAATCATTTAGGTCGAATTCGAAAAAGGAAACTATTTAAAAGTGAATTATCACGTGATAAATAAGGACAAGAAATTTGTTGATGGTGATTTTCATATCTTTCTATTCTAGAGTTATCATTAGAGACTTCATTCTAGCCACAACCTTTGAGGAGTCTGAAGATTTCTCTTTTATTTAGTTAGTTTAGACTTCATTCTAATCAATCGTCTTTTTGTTTAGGATTTTTTCTTTTCCTTTTCTTCTCTTCTTCAATTGTTCTGAGGTTATCACATATGGTACTTTTTCTTTACACTCTTTTTTAATAGCCATTGGAGTTGATTTTGGTCGCAATAGAGACGACTTAAAAAGAGATGGTACCAACTATGAATTGCCTTTCAACTTCCTTTGGTATTTATTCTTGAGTATATACAGCTTCATTCTTATCTTCGAAGTTTTTGTTAAGCAGTATTGAGTTTGTATTAAAAGGATATAGTCCACGTACGTCCTAAAATCATTTTAGCCCATATCTTCTATAACCTTATTCATCAATGACCAAAATGATTCAAAAAATGATATTAGAAGATCTTATTCTGAACTTATAGACGTCTTATTTTGCCCTTGTAATTGTGTGATATGACCTGACAAACATTCACGATAGATGTCGTGTAGTTTCATCTTCTGATTTCTATTGAGTAATCTCTAGACAAAAGGGGCTGTCAGAGAATGTTTGCCAGCTCAGAGTCTTCTATCACACATTTAAGAGGTCAAAAGGAGCCAGAAATACGTGCTTGTGTGTCAAAATTGTACCTTCAACCGTTTCTTTTTTTTTGCAGAGTTTACGCTTTGTCAACGTACTTTAGTAATCAAAAGATTTTTCTTCATTATTGTCTATTCTTGTCGACAGTATCTGGATATCAACATTTCTTGTTGTCCTTAAGTTTGTTTAGTTTAATTTCTGTGTTGAAATTTGAACCGAATTCAGGAGCTGCAATTTCGCCTCGAAAATCAACTCTGATTTGGAAAATTCTGATCAAAATTGAATGTTCTTTGCTTATCCTCATTTCCGATATCCATTGATAAGCTTCATTTCAAGCTATCGTAGTCTATTATTCGATTTGAGATAATTTTGATAATTTAATTTTTTTTCCTGCTTTATAGGAGAATGCCAATGTTTACCTGGATGGTTAGGAAGAACCTGCGTCGTGCCCTGCCCATCAGGAATGTACGGCATGAATTGTACACAACATTGCAAATGTTCAAATAACGGTAAATGCAGAGGTAGCGACGGCGTTTGCAAATGTATCCCCGGATGGACGGGTACCCAATGCACAGAAAGTAAGAGAGGGACCACCATACTAAAGAGATAAATATTAATATTTTATCCCGTTTATAGTTTGCCCCGAAGGATATCACGGAGATCATTGCATGAATCCGTGCGAATGCCTTAATGATAACTACATGTGTCACCCGGCTAACGGTTGCGTTTGCAGACAAGGTTTTACCGGTGAAAGATGCGAGGATACTCTAGCTAAAGCTAAGATAATGCCCCATGAGAATAATTACGGCACCGTTGTAGCTTACGTTTTGGTGATAGTCATCATATTATTAGCGATGTTGATCGCTTTGTGGTACTATTATAAGAAGAGGGTGAATAATTTGAAAAATGAAATCGCTCACGTTCAATATATAGCTGATCAACAAACTTTATCTTCAGGTAAATCATCATTAAACATAATCTGTTTAAACATATTTTTAATCTAAAATTGTTTAGATCGCAATCATATAGATAATCCAATGTACAATTATCAAAGCAATGCAAAGAGGGATGATGATCTGAAGTTATTAAATAATTCACCTCAAATTAGAAATAATCTGGTGAAACAGACTAATACGAATATGGAACGACAAAGGCTTGGAATTGCTAGTTCATCATCAGATTCGGATAATAGAGGTATATTTTCATTATTATTGTGTGTTTTATAGATATAAATTGGCTTTTTTTTTGATTTTTAGAGTTACAAGCTTTAAAAAATAAAGACGCTGACGCGACTAATCCAAATATCTATCACAGTATTGATAAATTAGATCATGTTTACGACGAGATTAAGCAGAAGGATAAAGAAGTTGGTACGTTGGTATTGTGCATGTTCGTCTAATATAATTATTTAAAAATATAATTGTTGCAGATCTCTACGATCATTTAGATTATACCAGGCCGCAAAGTACTTGGAAACCGCATTACCAACGAATGCCAAACGTGTACGGATCTCGAGAATTAGACAATAAGTCCGAAAAGAATTCCGAAAATAATGATACAGAGGAGGTTTAAAACTAATGCTCAATTGCTAAGCAAACTTTATTCCACACAATAATAAACACACGCGCATACATTCACTAAATAATTGAACAATTTTCGAACAACATCGATTTTATAAAACATGGGAATTCAGTGCCAAAAATATCACGTATTGTAGCTAAAGAGTGGTTCAAACAAAAAATAAATTCGAAACAAATTGCATTCCTTGTTAGTTAAACAAGAATTTCAGTTGTCAAACGATGATTCTGTAGTACAATGTGTTCAAAATGGAGCAATACCGTTGCCTGAATTTTGGCGGGGAAAAATTTTGACGTATCGTTATAATTTTTTTTTAAATAGATTTTCTATCAAATTTAATTTGTATATTATTTAATTCTTTTTGTACATATATTAGATTTTATGTTACTTCTGTGATAAATGGAATGGAGTAATCGTGTTTTAATAAGATTGAAATAAAGATTTTATTAAAAATTGTCTGGTTTTTGTTTTACCTCTATGCTGTAGGTGCTTGGATATTCTTCGAACCATGCCTTAGAATTTCGTTTTTCCTATAAAGGATTTGAAGCCAGAAAGAACCTATCGCATTTTATGTTGCCCTGTTTTTATAATAGTAATTTAAATAATTTGAACTGGACAAACAATGAGATCAGAATTTTGTATTAGATATATATTTACCATCAAATAACTTTTTTGATTCACCTTGAGTTGTCTCTCAAGATCCTACCGACATCCTATCACAATCGAAACATCAATTTATTATTATTTAATTTTTTTATTATACAGATGTTTTTTGTAGAAGACCCTATTCTAATAATTCCTGTGCTCAACATATTTTTTTTAGTCAGGTTTCGTAACAGAACGAGACAGGAAAAGAAAAGATCAAAGAACGGATAGCAATTCAGATTCTTCCATTTTGATCTTAGGATAACAGTGTACATATACAGGGTGACCATTCGAAAACGAAACGGCATTGATTTAGGGCATTTAATGTCATATAACAATAAAATGCTCAGACACGTCAACTTTGTTTTTGAGGGGGACATTTATTAGGCGTACAGGCGAACCCTCATCTGCAATCCGTTGGGCAGGGTGAAACTGACCCCAAAAATCTTAAATGGAAAGGGGGGCATTACATTTCATTATGATGCTCAAAAATTAACAAAGTTAAATGTAAATAATAGATGACGTAAGATCATACAGAGGCTTAACAACCTTGTATAATAAAAATGGGCTTAAGAGATGTAATAAGAAAAAATGGAAAAACAAGGAAAAGGTGAAATACAGAAAAAATAAAGAATCGAGATAAAAGATTAGAGTACAAGCTTGAAACTACAAATAAACCCAAGAGATAATAACATTGAACGAGAATGGGAGAATCAAAGCAACAAGCTGAATAATAGGTAGAAAGCAGGAAGGAAAGAAATGCGGATGGCATGACAATGAGTGTGAAAGAACTGTTGGAAGAAAAAAGACAGCAAGAATGAAGTGGCAGAAAACGAATGCAGAAAACGATCATGAAAATTACAGACAAACAAGGAAAGAAACAAAATATTTAAAGCAAGGATAGAAAGTGTAATGGATGAAATAGAAAAGGACAACAAAAATAATAATACATTGTACCAGTACATAAAAAGACAGAGAAGAAAGATACATGTAATGGCAAACGTGGGGAAGCAGGAATGGGAGAAGTACCTAAAAGAAGTAGGAGTAGACAAGACGATAATAGAAGCAATAGCAGACGAACACGATCAAGATAGAGATCAAGAGATAGAAATGAAGGAACCAACAGCCGAAGAGTGCAATAAAATTATAAATAATCTGGAGATGAACTAAAGGAAAGAATAGACTATCTAATAAAGAAGATATGGACGGAAGAGACAATGCCTGAAGAATGGAAAACAGACCTAATTGTTCCAATTATGAAGAAAGGTAATCCCACAATCACAACATCAATAATTCTAAGAAGGATAAAACTATACCCAAAAAGCAATAGGAGATTATCAAAATGGCTTCAGGCAAGGAAGATCGACTATAGATGCAATATACACCGTAAATCAAATTATTGAAAAATGTTATGAACCATGGAACTGCAGATAATATTTATAGATTCCAAGCAAGCATTTGATAGCGACAATAGGGACAAAATGTTAATGGACGTTAAGAACACCAAAATTAATAAAACTATAATTGGAATGACACTGGAGGGATCAAATGCAGCAGTGCTAACACATGAAGGAATATCCGATAAGATAGCGGTGAACAAAGGAGTAAGACAAGGAGACGCACTATCAGCAACACTTTTCAACGTGGATTTAGAGGGTGTAATAATTGAATGTGAATTGAAAGGAACAAGAATCCTAAAATCCATACAAATAGTGGCCTACGCTGATGACATTGCCCAATTAGTAAGAGATAGGAAAAGCCTGGAAGAAGCTGTTATAAAAATAAACGAAGCAGCCACGAAAAGAGGACTGGAAATTAATGAAGACAAAAAGAGCAGACAAGTGAGCTGTAAAAATAGGGCACCTTTAATCAAAATAGTAAGTAATTTTAAATATCTTGGAACCATAATAAACGACAGAAATGAGAGAAGACACGAAATAGAAAGTAGGATCCAAGGAGGATATAAGGCATACTATAAATACAAAACTATCATAAAAAAATAAGCAAAAACACATGACCATAAGACCTGTGGTAATTTACGGGACAGAGACGATGTGTCTCACAAACAAGCAAGAGAACCAACTTAGAATTTTTGAAAGGAAAATTATAAGGAAAATATATGGACCTAAGAAAATAAACGAAGAAGATTATAGAATACTAAGGAATCATGAAATAGACGATATAATGAAAGGTGAGAATATAGTCAAAACAATTAATGCACAAAGATTAAGATGGTACGGACACATAAACAGGAGAGAAGAACAGTCGGTACTAAAAAACATCACGAGATGGGAGGACCAGGTGACGGATGATCTGGAAACTATGCGAATTAAGGACGCCAAGACCAGAACGAAAGATAAAACAATGTGGAGGAAAATAATGGAAGAGGTAAAAAATCACAAAAATTGTAGAAAGCAACACTGGGAAACGGGAGTGAACTGACCAACCACCACCATCAATTCAAAACGATCCATACAGTTGAGTAGCAGCTTAAATTCCAAAAGGAATGTATAGCTAGATATATGTATGACATTAAATATCTAAAATCAATGCCGTTTCGTTTTCGAATGGCCACCCTGTATATCTGAACATTAGCCTGATTTTAGTAAATTTTTCAGAAAAATCTAGAAAGTTGTTATCCTGATTGTGAATATTAGAAACGATGAATTGAGTTTAATTCTTAACATCGCATCAGAGATCAGTTCGTCGTTGGAGTCTTTCGAATCTTCCCAATGGAAGAAGCACTCCATTGAGAGATTTCATTTCAGTAATTTCTACACGCCAGGATCTATTTTTTTATTTGGCATATCGATCGTCTCCTCTGTTAGTTTTCTAAAATTGTGACAAAATACAATCTACTAGAAATTGTTTTGTCTATCCACAAACATTTAATTGTTTGGAAAGGATGTAGTAGATTTTAAATTATTACGAAATTATCCTCAATGGCTGGGGAGTTAAAGGTTCTTTAATGTTACTCTTTGAATATGATTAGCATGTTTTACAATTTAAAACTATTTTGTCAATATCAGCCATAATTCTTGGATTCTAAATCGTTTCTTGTGCTTTTTTCTTGAACGAAACTATGCCTTGATCCGACTGATGAATGAGGTTTAAAAATTCTTTCCTTAATGAATCGAGAAGTTCTTCACTGGATCTCTTGGTGCCAAAGTAGAACACTAAACACTTTAACCCACTGAACACCAAACAAGTTTGAACTAAAACACCGACGCGTTTCAACAGCAATGCTGTCATTATCAAGGCGGTAATAAAACTAAATTAAAATAAAACCTACAAATACAGGTAACCTAAATGTCATGCTCTCCTGGTTTGCCCAATATATTTTTGATTATAAACTTTACAATTGATTTCGTAAATACCCGACTTTTCTAAAGATTGTATTTTATCTTTAGGGTTACCGATGAGACTTCGCAAACTAGTCCCAGAATTGTAAACTATTCTCTTTGAAGATTTTACTCAAACCTTTAGTGATAAAGGGAGCGTAAGGGAGGGTCACAACGGGTGAAGCTTTAATATCCTCTCGAAAGGTCGTAGATTCCGAATGTTAAATTAAATAGAAAAATAAACAATTGTAAGTTTCTAAATGTTTTCGAAAGTTTATAAACATATAAAAATAAGTCATGTGCAATGAACTGTGACAACGGCCCTATCCCGCATTCGTCATTGTTTTCGTTAATCGGAAATTAATGATGCGTATCGGATTGACCGTGCATAACATGCAGATTATCTGTTATTTGTAGGTTTTATTTTAATTCAGTTTTATTATCGCCTTGATAATGACAGCATTGCTGTTGAAACGCGTCGGTGTTTTAGTTTAAACTTGTTTGGTATTTTGTGGGTTAAAGTGTTTAGTGTTTTAATGAATCGAGTATAATAAGTCGATTTTTACAAAACAAATTTTACAAATCTTGTTTCTGATGTCCCAATATATTTTTACTTCTGACTGAATATTGTGTTTATATTGAGTCCAACTATATTGAAGATATTCTTTAATTTTTTGTAAAACAAGATCATGGTTGATAGCAATTTTTAGTCTCTCTGCGTTTTCTTTTGTGGTTAAAATGATTGTAAACATTCCTAAATTGTTGTCCAAGTATTTGGTGTCAATATTCTCGGACAAAGAGTCTTACTACAAGTTGATCGCTAGTACATTATTTTTCACAAATTTATCTCTGAATAGAAAGCTTTACGTTTAAAATTCGATTCTAGAGGCATGCATTGCATTTTTGGATATAAAAAAACTGTCGAAGGACTTTAGTTTATTGATAAATGTATTGCTTTTGATAAAGATGCCATCACACTTTTTTAAAGATTTTTGAGAAGAAATATGCGACTATGAATAGACATAAACTAGTTATGGAAAATCAACATTCTACCATATGGATTATATAACATATAATGTATACATAAACAAAATTTGAAGAAATTAGGAGCATATGGTCGAGATTAAGAAGTGGCACTACGAAATCAGGACGTAGATTTACCACTTTTGTCGAAATCCTTACACCACAGTAATAAATAAACTTTTTTGGCTCTTCATTCATGAACTTAATATGAGAATGAAATGTTGTAAGAGGAATAAATTTAAAAGGAGAATGGAATCTCCTATATACATCCCATATAGAGACTCTTCAACTTTCACAAAAAAGAATTATAACCTCATCTAAGGAATTTGTTCCGAATATACGGTCGAAGATTTGCTCTGTTTGTATCTATTGCAATATTATATTACGTTGGCAATTTGTTCAAATTAGAAATAGAAGAAAAATTAGAAGGTATATGATCTTTATTTTGCGTAAGAGTAAGTAAATGACAGACTTAGAATGATATAAAGAATTTTAATAGACTACAAAATAAATATCCAGTGATGATATTTTAATTTGAAACAAAAAAAACATTTATTACCTAAGCATTATTCATATGCTTCAGATGTTTTACAATTTTACAGATATTTACATACATTTGGTGTCGCTTTATATCATGATCGTTTCTATTTCGCATCAATTTAAAATATAATCCTTAGATACATAACATAACCTCCTCTCCAATTAAGTAGGTGTTGCGCTAACGGTTTGCAAGTCAGTTGCATCCTACTCGCTGAAGATTACATGACTCGTTTGGATCGACGATGCTCGTTGATATGGCGATGTTGATTATGATGATGATAATGATGGAAGTTACAGGCGGACCATTTAGCTTAAATTTTTTTGCGTAATTTTTTTTTATTTTAAAAATAAAATCTATTTAGATGGATATCACAACGTTGATGGGTGTAAATGGGGGTACTTTTCTAGTGGTGTTTGATGATGATTCCGTGTCCACCACCACTGCCTCCGAAACCACCTCCAAGTCCGTGTCCACCACCACTGCCTCCGAAACCACCTCCTAAACCACCTCCAAGTCCGTGTCCTCCTCCAAATCCTCCTCCTAATCCACCACCTAATCCACCTCCTAATCCACCTCCTAATCCGCCACCTCCGAATCCACCACCTCCGAATCCACCACCTCCACCTCCAGCTCCGAATCCACCGCCACCGCCTCCAGCTCCGAATCCACCGCCACCGCCTCCAGCTCCGAATCCGCCACCGCCGCCTCCACCGACTAGAACGGGTTGTCTGACGATTTCAGTTTGTGGTACTGGAACGGGGTACGGTCTGGGAACAGGTACCGGATATGGTCTGCTAACTGGTACTGGTACGCTAACAGGAACAGGATGTGGAACTGGAACCGGATGTGGAACTGTTACTGTTCTTTCAACTGGTACGGGAATTGGTCTGTCAACATGTACTGGATAAGGACGTGGTACAGGTACTGGGTATGGACGATCTACTGGTACTTGAACTGGTACTCTGACCGGAACGGGGATATTTTGTGTAACTGGTACTGGTACCGGAATGGGTTGTGGGATCGAAATTTGTCTTGTGAGTGTGATGTGGGTGATTTGGCCTGCTCCACCGCCGGCACCACCACCACCACCACCACCACCACCGCCGCCAAATCCTCCTCCGATACCACCTCCTATCGAAAAAAATATTATTTTATTATTTGACAGTTAAGTTTATTAAGTTTTGTTTATTTATACCTCCGATTCCACCGCCTAATCCGCCGCCTAAACCTCCACCTAAACCTCCGCCTAATCCACCTCCTAAACCACCGCCTCCACCTAAACCACCTCCGAATCCACCTCCGAGACCACCTCCAAGACCGCCTCCTAGACCACCGCCGTGACCACCGCCGAATCCGCCGCCTCCAATTCCGCCGCCAAAGCCTCCATGACTTCCGAGGATGACGCCACGTTTCTGTTTAGCAGCGCCATCTTCAGCATGGACTGCCGATACGGCGAGTAAAGCACAAATCTGCGATTATTTGAAAAAGAAAAAAATATATATTAATTTATTTCTAACATATTAATTGGATACTAACCATTAACTTCATGCTGCTTCTATGGATGTGAATTGGATGCAACTGTGCTTGATTATGGACAACACCCAATGGTTTATATACTATGGACGTGGACCCACCTCTGCTTCCCCTTTTTTTTTCAAATTACGCGGACATCGTGCATACTACACTGTAAACGTATTATATTGACGTGAACGTGGGGAGGTAGTACTTTCTAAGAGGTGCACTTTAGTGTCTAACGTACTACGTATTTAGTACTGCACTATTACATCAGCAGATCCATTTCTAATAAGGGCTTATAATAATTTCGAGAATGATTTGCTTGTTTTAGTTTTTTTTTTAATTAAATAAAAAACAATTTATTGTCACATCTCACTAATAATGTATAATTTTTTTCTTGTATTAAATATTATAATGATGTAATTTTTAAAATCTAGATTAGATAGATTGTTTTTTTTTTAAACATAAATTAAGGAGATTGTATTTACATTAACTAATGAAAAAACATAAACTAAAAGTGTACCTATGTATATACATTCGTGCACATGTTATTAAAGCAAAATCTTTCCATTTCACATTTTAAAAATCCATTTACACCTTTCTTTTAGTTATGTACGTCTTGTCGAATCTATTAAGTGCATTCAAAGAACTTGTTTGTTGTTTTTTCGCTAAGAATATACTCTTTAAAATATAGACAAATATAGATAGAATTAAAATTTAATATTTCATGTTTTTTTGTTATTGTACTGTACTTTCCTCATATTCTGTATTGTTTGGAATATTTAAATAGATTTCTGATTTAACTGATTTATTTATTTGTTTGAATCCCTGACATATTTAAATTAATAAAAAAACATGTTAAATTATAAAAATTAATCTATGTCATGTCGAAATTGGCATTACATTTTTTTTTTGAAAATTTAAAAACCACTGGATAGGAGGAATCCATGGAGATTGTTGGATATTAAAAAAAGGAGGAATATGAATGAAAAATTTTGAAAAAGACAAGTAAAAAGAGAGAAGACGTTAAAATATATTTAAAAATGTATTTTCTTTAATAAATATTGACTGAAAACTATCCTAAAGTGTGGATAAGTAAAACACAAGTATAAATAAATTAGCTTAAGAAGAAATACTAAGAGAATAGGAAGAGATATTTTTTGATAGAAGAAAAGGAAACATTTTCCTTTGGTCCTTCCTTTGGTGGGAATTATTTGTTCGTCAACCGCTAAAAATTCTTTTTTTGGTTTAAGTAGTAATCTGTCCCTTACATTTCTAAGAAACGGACGAATTTTGAATAGTTTGTCATAATCAGGTAGTACTTGTTCATCATTATTGTATTGAAATGCAGAAATCGTTTAATTTTTTCAAAGCTATTGCATGTCATTGTTTGAGAAATTGCTGAAATTTCTACTGATTTGTATGGAATATAAATTTGTTTCTCGAGTTATATCTGATAATATTTCCTCTGTAAAAATGTATTTAAAAAATTGGTAAGAAAGATCCATTTGAGTAATTTCAAAAAAAATTTATCTCTTTTTTTATTTTTTGTTTTCTGTTGAACAAAGAATTTTAGAGGCATGTCATCTTCAGTTTCCCAATCAGTCTCTGGAATGACCTCGCTGTTACTGAAGTAATCTGATTTATCTACCAATATATGTACAAATTCTGAAGGTATTTCGTCATCAGATAAATTGTCGTCCTCGTTATGACATTCATTGGAAATTGGACAAAATGTAGGATTTTTTCTATCCATAAAAGATTTTCGGATTCATCTAGAAAAAATCTAAATCTTGCTCACAATCTGAAACAGGAACAATCTCGCCATTTATTCTAACCTTGATGTCATCTACCACTGCAACTCTCGTCTCTCGTTCGACCGAAAACCAAGACAGTAGAGACCGAAGGTCGCTGTTTAATTTAGAGATAGCAACTTGCAACTGATCGATGTTAAAAGTATAATAATATACTTGGGTATCATCCGCATATAAATGGTATTTGCATTGATTATGTTCGACAAGTAAATGATACACAGCATGGGGCCCAAGATACCATTATTTGAGACCTGCTGAGTTCTACCACATAAATATTGTTATCATTTAATTTTTCTACGATACCGAAGAAATCATATACATTGCGCTTATTAAGACCTTTGCAATGAGCAATCAAAAGATTTTCTTCCTAACGAAGGTTTAAATTCTGAGATCATTGGGAATCAACGTCAAGAGACCTCAGAATGTGTCCAACTGTTTATCTTTGTTTTTGACAATGGATTTGTTTCTTCTCTCTTCATCTTGGTCTTAAATTGTGTTTTGAATACGGTTTTAACAATTTTGTATTTACAACAACAATCTCTCTATCGGATTGAGATCTGAATGTTTAATATGCCTTCATTCTCTGCGCATCAGCGAGGTTTCCGCATAATAACGACGGGTGCTTCGGATCGTTATCATCATCAACTTAAAATTGTTGCCTATTAAGCACAATCCGAATGGAAAAGGATTTTCTTCTAATATCTCGCTATAATTTTCCTTCCTCATTATTCCATCAATTTTCACCAGGTCTCCTGTTCCACCCAATGAAAAGCAACCCCATACAAGAATGTAAAAGATTTTGCGGTTTTGACCAAACGCACTTCATACTATGATATATATCACATCATACTTCAAGCTAGTTTATTTTGTTCTTTAAGTTACGATTTCAAAAATAAATTAATCTGACAGACCAATATCATATTGTATGTCATGTCATTAGAGATTAGGATTTTAGAAGTAGATTAAATATTAAAAAAAAACAGATGATATTAAAAAATATAAAAAACTGACAGTGACTGAAGAAAGAAATCAATTATCAAATCGGTGCAATAAAGTAATTTTCCAGCCTTAAAAATAAAAGATAAATAAAATAGACGTTAATAAGAAAAGGACTTAAGTTTCCAAGAGGGAAGAAAAGAAACCAAGATCCAGGAATTTGTGGAGTAGAGTTGTTTATCCATCTGATCTGGTAAATGAAATTTTAATTTTGAAGATAAAGGGCGATAGTTACTCTTCACCTACGGTAATAAAAATGCAGTGTTAATCTCAAGAGGGTAAAGGAAAAAAAAACTTTATATATTTTAAAAGAAATATGTTTAGTTGATTTAAGTTCTTTTTTTTACAAAATTAAACTATGTTTTTTTATTTCTGTCAGACATTAATATAAATTATTTTTGACTTATTAAAAATATGCATTGGTGGTTTTCTTTTACTTCATAAAGGCAAATTTTGTTAATATTATAATCGTTATCGAAGGATTTTTATATCATATTACAATATTTAGACTCATCAGTCCATAATACGTTTCCTCATTGTTGTATTGCCTAATCTTTGTGAGTGTTTACCCATTATAAACGTTGATTTTGTTTATTTTATAAAAAAATAAAAGGATATCTATAAATTAGTAAAAAAAAATGTTAAGTCTGACAACCATATAACATGTTAGGAATCTACGAAAAAATATTTCCTTGTTATTATTATAGAAAGAATGAATGAACTCTTGCCTCTACATTGTTTTTCATTTTAAATTATGGCAACTCTACCAACATACATTCAATACACAAACAGGGTATGAATGACAGTAATTAGTGTACACTTGATCACGAACAAAGTCTCTCTACATTATATGCACGTTTAAATTTAGTTTCTGCACATTTTAATGATACCATTTCCCTTAATTGTATGTTTCTCTTCCTTTATTTCAGGCTGTCAAACATTTTTTACTTTTATTTCTCGTAAAAAAATTGGCGGTTAAAAGTAGACACTACCGAAATATTTATAATCTGTTAAAAATCAAACAATACTTTGCCGGAAGCAAGAACATTTATAGAACAATTTTTTCCCAATTTAATGATACAAATTATAATTCAAAGAAATGTAAATATTACTTAATATTAAATACGATTTTAAACGGTCAAATATACTATATACCTACATACATATATACTAAATCGAAGCAATTATAGAGATCTAGTTGTGTTGTACACAGACGGTGATTACCGTCCTCCGCTTCTTTTACGTTGTTCCTTAAAATGTTGCAATAATTTAGAAATTACACGTTTTGCTAGTGCATATCCTTAACGTGTATACCTATACATACACCGCTGTTTTTTTATTATTATTACTATTTGAACGGTTGGAATTTAGAGCGGCAAACAACTAAAAGTGTACATACATATTACACGAGAAATAATGAAATACTTAATTCCGGTATGTTACATGTTGGTACCTACTCACATCGGTACAAATTCTTACATGGTATGTCTACGGTGCCATTTTAAGATGATTATTTCATCATTTCACTTCTTTTTTGCCGCTTACACCTTAAGGGCAATATCGTATATAGTGCAGAAAATTGAATGTATAAAATTGAAGTGATCATTAAAATTAATTACAGTGCGAAATTACACCTCGGAACTGAGCTATTTAACAGGTTTTTTAGAGCTTGATTTACGACACAAAATAAATGATTAAATATCTGTATCAACAGTGATTTGAATTAGATTTCTGATTTGAATTTAACCGTCAGTGAAGTTTTAAAAGCACTCTTATAAAGCAACAGAAACAATCAAGTTCTAATACAGTTTGAGTTATATAGTTTAAAAGCCAAAGCTTCAGCCAAGCACATACAACATCAGTCATTATCTTTCTGGTACTTTCCTCGATAATAATGCAATCTATGATAGATTTTTCTCCTTTTCCAGGTTCTACTCTAGTGAATTATGATATTATGAATATCCTTAAACTTATTGAAAGCATTTTCGACCAGTAGATTAACATTTTTTTCCAATAGCACTAATTGCAAATTTGAGTTTGTTTTGCTCCTAATCTAGCATTGAAATCTCCTAATAAATGTCATTCGTCTTTAATATTCTTCACAATTACTGTTCATTTTATTTTTTTTAACTGACTGATTTTCACCAGAGCCTTATTATACAGTTATTGTCATAATAATTCATTTTTATCACTTAGTGACTCGGAAATTACTGTGTTTGGCTATTTAGTGTTAAATAACACGGGTCAACAAAAAAATTTATTTTATTTTATGATTTTTCGATTAATTATGCACAAAAACGAAAATAAAATACCTTTTTTTTGGTATCAAGTTTGCTTTTGTGATAGTTAAGGTATAGTATCTAATAATACTCATTTTTGATTTTTTTTTTACATTCGAAATTACCGCGAGTTAACGACACTTAATTGTATGAACTAATATTAATAAACAAAAAAAAATCACTAGTAGATACCTAAACCATAGTTTAAGTATACTAATAAAAGATAAACAAAGAATAGTAGCACTATATTCAACCGTCATGACATGTAAGAACAAAACTTTGTGTCGGAAAACAAAACGTAACATTTGAGGTGATTTTTGAGGCGGAAAAGGTCTTAATACCACATCTGCATATTAAGTTAGGGTTTATGAAACAATTTGTTAAAAAACTGGATGAATCTTCAGAAGTTTTTGGATACCTGAAAAAGTTTTTTCCGAAGTTATCAGAAACAAAAGTTAAAGCTACGATTTTTGGGGATGTCATTAAAAGTACCTACATATGCTGCATTGCTCATTTAGATAAATTTAAAAACAACATGGGAGCGTATTCAGAAGAGCAAGGAAAACATTTCCATCAGGACATTATGAGCTTCGAACAACGTTATCAAGGCCAATACAATGAAAACATGATGGAAGACTATATAAGATTTGGGGTTTATTGAGAGAAAGTACTTATGAACATAAACGAAAATGTATTTTTAAATTATTTTCCAATTTTTTGTAAGTTATTTTGATAGTAAAACTTAATAAAAATAATAAACATATTTATTTGAATGGTTTCATCTTCAATTAAAAATTAAAACCACAGATTTTGAAAAATATCGTTCAATCGGTCTCCTAAAGACAAAAGCAAACTTTTTCATGTCATATACCTAAATTTTTTCGACTAATTACGATCTAAAATATCGAAATTTTATGCTTCAAAATTTAAGACAAATTTTGTGTTAACTCGTGTAATTAACACTAGCCGGTGTTTATATAGGTCCACTCGTTTTAGAGTAAAATATTAACACTGACTGCCCAGGTAAATTTTAGAATAAACATCTCTTTACGTAGTCTAAACACATTTACTCTATTTTTACACGTTATAGATATATAGAGGTGCGAAGTTAACACTGTTTTCATAACAAATTTTACATTATCTTCTACTGTCTTTGTTTGAATGCATGCTTGCTATCCTTTACTGCACGATTTAGTGTGAAATTACTATTAGAGGCAATGTAAAATAGGTATATACTCTACATTTTTTGCTCTAAAATATTTACCAGTAACACTAGACACTTTACACGGCTCTATTTTCGAATTGTGTAAGGATAGACGAAGCAAGGATGGTAGTCTAGCTGCCTATGTTAAGATTACTATTGATTGTTAAGTTAATGACACCTTAGATTAGATTTAATTAGGGGTGATATTGCACTGTGACCTATTGTGCATAAGTTGTAAGCTGCTGGGGTTTGCCTGCTTTCAGGCTGCCCATCCAATCTATAAGAGCTTGCTAATAAGCTGCAATTACTGTGATGATCTTAGAGAGGATATTTCTTCTTCGTCTAACACGTCTTGGCCGAGATAATGGGCTTGGATTTTTTTTGAAAGAGGTGCAATTACATGTCAGGTGTTTCGGATTTTCATCCTCTGCAATGTAGAACCTGCAGTCGCTATTCTATTTCAGACCTATCCTTGTCATGTGTCCCCCAATGTGAAGAAAACCTGTGACGATGCATAGTCCGTTTCTACTTAGTTCTAGAAAGATTTTGGCTCAGTCTAGAAGATATTTTGCTTAGAATGGAATATCTACGAGACCTCTTAAAACGAAACTTTTTGATTTTGACAACACTCTGTTTGATATTTTCCCAATTGCGAATTACAGCTTATCTGCAGATGATTTTAATGCTGATCAGTTGCATTTGGGTAAGGTTTTGTTTGCTTTCTTTGACTCGTATAACCTAGCTCAGGTTATAAATGATTCCACTAAGGTTAAGGCTCTTTCCGTAACAAGAATAACTATCAAGATTTCTTGCTACATCCCCTTTGAATTATTTCATGTTATCTTTCTAAAAAATAGCATCTATAGGAACTGTCTGTAAGCATGTAGTACTGAAGAAGTCTTATCTATTAACGAAAACATAATATTATGTGTTCTGGAATAAATTGGTATTTAATTAATTGTTGTTTTATTGACCTACAAGTGGAAATATCTCAGGAATTGAAAGATAAGTACATAAAGGTCACAAAATAGATATATTAATTGTATGTAGTACCTACACTATATAGAAAAACTGAAGATTGTCATTACCAATGCAGTACAGAGTATGATTGTGTAACAATAATTGATTTTTTTTGGAAAGCGTGAAAAGACGAGTTAATACTAGTTGTGGACATTTTAAACGGGATATTTAAACACATTTCTTCAAGTTTTATTACTCAATAATCGTCTTCATTTTTTTCTCAGTTTAACTGGCTTTCGGATTCGTCACTGTCGTAATATAAATAATCACAGAAATGTCTTTCGTTGACAGTTAATTCATACACGTTTAGTTTGGGGAAGAATATCTGCAAGGACGTATGAATATGATACAGGATTTTAAAGTTTTAGATTAGTGTTCTTTAAGAATCCCATAAGATCGAAATCGTTTCTTTGTTGATATTTTCTAGGATGGAAATCGCATCTAACGGAGATTGTAATTTCTAATTGATTAGTTTCCTGTAGAGATCAATATGGTCCGAACACTCAAATAATAAACGTTCGAGGTCGCACATTTTGATCCTTGATTTTCCTTTTTTTAGATAGAAAGGGGTGTGACCAATTATATCTTTATTGCATATCCTAAGAATATTTGATACAATGGCGTTGGCTGTTTCATTGCTTTCAATGTTTCTGTTGCTAAGTATTCAAATAAATCTTTAGGCATTGATATCTGTATTGTTGATGCCCAACAATGCATTTTGGAAGTTTCTTCATTCCTTTTAATGTTCATCCAAGACGACAATCATCTCGACACACACATAATATTATTTCTTGGGTCCAAGTTAAGGTCATGTCGAAGATTCAGTTTTTTTACAAAGACGACGATTCCCACCGATTCGGGGTAGGGGGTTTTGGAGGCATCCGTATATATTGATGTGAAACCTGACCACTTGGCTTGTACTATAGAGTTGGAAGTAGGATGTCAACTTTAAAATCAGTGTGACCAACGTTAAAAACGCAAAATTTTTAACTTTGGCAAATCAAACATGTCAACTTTTGTATTTTAATATATTATTTCTAATTAGGTATTTTGAGTTTTAATCATCAATTAATTGAAATAAAGGAATCGTATAATAAGGAACTTATAAATCGTTAAACAAATTAAAGAGTTTGATGTGAATATTTCAGAGTTACTTGTCATTTTTAAATGTCACATTAAATATCAACGTGTAAAAGACAACATTTCTAAAGTTTGTGTATCAAACATTTATTACAAAAAATTGGGTTGACATTACAATTAAATGAATACAGAAATCTGTGTATCAAAATCAGGATTAATATATTATTGAAAGCTAGAGATAAATATTTATGTAAAAATGTGTGTATCTATGTATGTATATAAATGTGTTACTTATATGTACATGTATGTACATATGTATGTGATGTAGTAATGTGAGAGGTTTTATTTCAAATAGAACGGATGAAATCAAGTAATATAAAAAGACCAAAAAAAAAACAAGCTACTATCGTAACAAGTTTTACAAAAAAAGAAAAGATGAGAAAACCAGAATGTGTTTAGTAAATATTATGCAAGTAGAAAGAAAGATTTAAGGCCGAACATTCCCATCGTGTGGTATTAATGAAAGGTGTATCGGATACGCCTGGGAGATTCATATTATTCTTATGTTGAAAATCGTTCACCTTTCGCGTATCCCTATCCCGCATATAGTATAACTAATATAGAATGTAACTAAATATGCATAAACTTATAACATGATGTGTTTTGACATTAATAGCCAATCATCTACCGAAACCAGCTTTTACTTCTATTCAAAAATTCACGTTAAAATCTTTTACAATCGGTTTGTCACCTTCCTTTTGTATACAATCTTCTGTACTGAATGGGGATATTAGCAAATAGATAAAACGAATACTATCTACATGTAATGGATATTATCGTAACAATTTAATTCCTCTTATTCCAACGCGAGGAGAGTGAATGTATTTGATCCGGATTGTACGGATGGATGCAAGCGAAGCATTAACTTTATTAGGTAGGTACCAGAAACAATCTATCCTCTCAAATGACCACACCTTCGGAATGGTTACATTTACTCACCATATGTCCATTATATTATAGTATGGTTATAGGTATGGTGCTTGAGAGCGGTGATTCACGTTCTTCTTTCCGCAGTTGCGACGGATTAGGTGGCTGGTTGCGCGTTAACTTGCAGCAGGCAGGAATAGGAATCGTGCGGTCAATTTATGGTTATTATGCAATCGAACGTGATTCTCGTATATGGTTAAGTAGAATTGCATCTCGGATATCTAGATATATAGTGCTTGCGACAACGTCTTGTACTTATTAGATTCCTTTGGACGAAATTCGCCAAACGATTCAATAAATTCGATATCCGCATTGTTAGGAGATTTTTTCGTATACCTATGTAGGTAACTTACATAGATAGGATTTACTGCGATTAAGCGGAAGATTAGTTTCCTTAATTTTTCCTTAATCACTTTCTTTTTTATTTTCAACATCAATTTTATCTCCATCATTTAGTTTGTTGATGTTTTAACTCTCTTTCTATCTTATGTTTACCCAATACTACCGCCAAAATGGGTCTGTATTTTATATATATTATCTTTTCGGACTTTATTATAACCTGCTGGTCACATAGTGTTCTAGCTCATCCGCCACTGAGAAAAATGAATTTGTTAATCCAACAAACTGTTCGTATTACCTATCTTTACGAAAAAATACTACGAAAATTTTGAAAAAAATGTTTATTTAAATGCACTTCATACATAAAATCCTAACAATTTGTAACATCTACAAAATATCACCTAAAAAACCATCAACAATCGGAACAGTTCCAATATGAAAGCATTTTTTGGCTTTCTGCAGCCATTAATTAATCCAAACGAGATATAAATTAGATTGAGACTGACCTCTTGAGACTCTCATAGACGTCAACCTCTCTAATCGATTGATAGACCCTCACGAGGATATGTGGCGTCAGCGGAACTATGCCATTAGAGCACCCACCCGGATAGAATCCGAGTGTCAACACAAAAAGAGAGAATCTGACGAATACAAGACGCAATACGCGAATACATCGCACTAAAATATACCTCGTTGCATCGAAACAAAATTTGAGTTTGAATTAGCGTTCATACTAGGTAGTTCCTATTGTTAAATTGAAAAAAAAACTAGTAGAATCTATCGATTTGTCTGGAGAACTATGTTATTGAAAATGAAACTTAGCGTTAGCTAACTGCATTGCAATAAAGTTAAAATCGATAGATTCTACTATTACATCTAAGAAAATTATTTAAAATAAAGATGCATTTGCATAGAATGCTGACAATTTGTCGCAAGCTCGAATCTTCTGTAGAGATCCTTCTACGGAAGCATCAACGGCAAGAACGCATACGAAACAAACGTAGCCGTCATCGCGGATAAATCGCAGTATGCGACCAAAATATCTCGTCGTTTGCAAGACGGTAGTACATAGATATACAAAAAACGATTAATAACAAATTAATCCAAACCACCTCTATGTAGATTAGGGCAAACATACCATTCCGACCAGTAGTCAAAACGAAACGATTTACCAAACCATCTACAATAAGACAAAGATCTCCTTAAGTAGCTTAACACTTAACTCAAGACGTGGACCAACATTCAACGCAATACCCAAACCTCAGATATCGATCGACCTACCAAACCATCAACAATAAGAACAGTTCTAATATGAACGCTTTTTTTGGCATTCTACAGCCATTAATTAATCCAAACGCGATATAAATTAGATTGAGGCTGTCCCTTTTGAGACTCGCACGGTCGTCAAACTTCTCTAATCGATTGATAGACCTCCCCGCGAGGGTATGTGGTGTCAGTGGAACTATGCCATTAGAGCACCCACCCGGACAGAATCCGAGTGTCAAAACAAAGAGAGAGAATCTGACGAACACAAGAGCTGTGGAGGGACAACTCGCACCAACGTACACCTCGTTGCATCGAAACAAAATTTGAGTTCGAAGTAGCGTTCATATTAGGTAGTTGCTACTGTTACATCACAGCCATCATCTCCAGTAATTATGCGATTCGAAAATTAACAACCTTCTTCCTTGTATTGACGGAGAAAGGACAACACAACCTATCTTTCGATAAATTCGTAATTTCAAAAACGATTCCCAAAATTTCAGTAAAACTACAAGAATTCAATTCGTCTGATGTAAAATAACACAACCGTCTCTATAGATGTTACCTCTACCGTTGTCGACGGTCAACTGAACTGAGTTTGTCGACCTTAGGTCGTTAAAATGTTATTGTGACGTCAATGTGACGTCAACCGGAAGTTATAAAAATGTCATTAAGTCAATATTGTTATTATTCTGTAATTATGTCATTTTATAATGTAACGGGCAGTTAAAAGTAAATAGAAAGAATAAATAATGTTCTATTCTAGAAATAAGGAGCGATATACAGAGTGTTTCAATAGTGCGGTGTCGGTTGGTATCTCGATACCTGTTGAAGATGAAAAAAAGTTTTAAAATGAAAACGGTTTCATTCTTAAAGGGGGCGATAGCTTAAAATTGCTTTCGTTTATACAGGGTGTTTCGTTTATACAGCCTTTAAAATGCAAAAATGCATGTGACAGTAATGTCAGTGGATCTTTAATTGCAATTAGTATACAATGTAATTTCGGTTTTCCCATAATATAAACTTTCTTTAGCACATTCTACTCGTTTATATTCAAAAACATATATGTAAGTAGATAAATAAGCAACGTTTAATAACATTTACTATTGGTCAAAGTGGCATTAAAATCATTTAAAAATTAATTTACGTTTAAAGGAATCCCTTGATTTCCGTGAAATGTCTCCAGTAATCGCCAACCAACTACATCGAATTAATCGAATTATGCATGCAACAAAATAGATTCCTTATTAAAAGTAAATTTTGTAATCAAACTGCAACCACTTACAAGGACCATTTGCTTCCTTTCTTCCTGTGCATATTTACTATTGATATAGTCGTTAGTAGTTGAGTTTATTCGCAAAATTTTATGCAAAAAGTCATCAAGTTTATGATCAAAATTCTCCCTCAATGACAGTATTTATTCTATTTCCGCATCCAATCTATTTCTAACACACATTTCGCAATAATTAGCGTTACATAATAAATTTCGCGAAACCTCCACAGATATTACAATAATTTATATAAAAGATATATAAATAAGTATGTTTGTTCTGCATTAAATAACATCAGATCTGTCATGGAACAGTAAGTAGAGCTTATTTAAGATTTAGATTAATCATCATCATTAATAATTCATTTTTTTTTAGAGTGAACGTCGGTTGAATCCCGTTGGTTGATCGTGCCAAATTTCTTTCTTTTGTGTGTATTTTATATTGCATTCATGATATCGTAATTGTCCACGTTTAATATACGATGCACTGTAGCGAAGAATCATGACACAATCGCTCCTTTTATCTGCGAAATTAATCTACAATGTTTGTAGATTTGAATTAAAACGTAATTTAATGTGAAAGTTATAAAGATCTTAAACGATAAATACTTCATTATATTGTATTATGAATTAATCGAATAGATTATTTAAATTATTTCAAAAGGTTCCACCGATATATTACTAGAAAAAAAATCGATTTTAATTACTACACACGTTTACCCAACACTTGGGAATTGTGCATTTAATTTCCTCCTTTAGGTAGACCATCAGTTTGCAGTTCTTGATCTACATAGTTAATAGATATTTGCGTGGTGGATTATCAAGAAAAATATACGTATACGGTAATATAGCAAGAGAGGTTTTATTGGCCAAGAACAACTTTGTGCTAACTATAATTATTTAAGTTACGTAACTGTTTCGTTAGCTGTTATTTAAATCCTTGAGATCCGATTCATATTTTGTATGTATCTAGTGCAATTGAACTACAAACTTGTATTATAATGTATACACCATCGTTTATTGAACAATGTACGCTTATTTATTTGTTTGGTGGCAATCATTAACTCAAATCCATATTTTGGGAAATGTGTCTTAAAACTGTGAAGTATGAGTATCCACTTCGTAAAACCTGCAATTCAGAATTTTGTCTCCTTCATTTTGAAATAAGGTTGCTCAATATAATCGGTAACTAACCATAACAAACGTGTTTAATGTTAAAACGAAAACTCCATTAGCCTTGAAAATAATCGGTACTTTAGCTCTCTCCATTATAATAAACAAAATCTTCTTATTAGACATATTATTGCTGTACCATTCGTGGGCCATGTAACAAGATTGAGCTATTTCAGAGCTCTAAAATTTATTAAATAATTTAATACAGCATCAGATAATTGCGATAATATCACCTTTGCACGAATATTCTCCCCAAACCAGCAGAACATGCCGATTTGCACGACTTGAGTGATCAAGAATAATACCATCGAAATAAATTTCATACTTTTTAAAGGTACCTTAAATAAATAAAAAATAAATATCGCGTGTCATGGAAAGAATCTAGTGTTAACTTACGGTTAAAAATACGATTCCAGTCATGCATATTCCTAAAACACTAACCAAGATTTGCACGAATACACCGTTCGAAAAGATTTTTTGCGTTGTTTTGATGAAACTTAAAAAATCAAATTAAATAGGATTAAATCCGGTTAAACTTTAAATCAGTGATTCCCAAAGTGGTCCCCCAGAGGTCTATGACAACCTGCAAGAGGTCTACGTCAGCAAAAAGAAAAATTGGGGGTCCATGAAATGAAAATTTGGATCCACGATAGTGGATCTCAACATACATACATTATTTATAAAAGTACCTATGAAGTAAAAAATTTATTATATATGTATGTTTATAAAATTGTGTAAGTTGTAGGATGTAGGCATTCGCTTTGTGGTCGCAATACATTACATTTTACAAGTTCTGAACTTGTAAAAACCTGCACATAATGATATACCAGTATCATCTTGTTACAAGCATACGCGCAGTCTCAGAGCTTCGCGAACTTGCACTGACTTGTTCAATTCGTCACTCTATAAATACGAATGTGAGACAAATACGTTTATTCGTTTCCTGAATCTTGAAATGGGAAGTGCTAGAAAATATTTAAAAATAATATAAACTGGTAGTTTATCACACAATTAATACTGAATCAGTGTTATTTTGTTTGAGAGTGCTGGAGAAAAGTAAGTACATTATTTTTGATTAAATTTTAGTTTTTAAATTACGCCAATCATGACTTCAGTTAGTTTAGTAGTTTAATATTCAAATCATGCAAAATTACACGAGTTAAGTATTCCTCAATAGTTCCTTTTTCAAAGTTTAAGCAATCAGTATTATAATTACACTGCAATCTCCGTAATCCGAAGTAATTGCTGCAAGGAGATGTTCGGATTAAGGAATGTTTTCGGAAAAATCTAAAAAAAGACAACTACACATACAAATTACGTATGTATTTTATTATTAATATACAATATATTACCACTTTGAAAGATAAATTAAGAAAATAAGAAATCTACAACTGTACAGCTTCTCACATTCATTTATGATGGCTGTACACCTATGCCTGCAATAAAATCTAAGATCACATGATTTAAATTTGACTTTGATTTTTTAATATACACCTGCTTGACTTTATGTCTTATTAAAATAGATTAATTTTGCCCACAGATGACTGATGCCATCTCCGAATCTTAAAAGAAATGTAGACAGTACAGCGTTGATTATTTGAAGTTTAGTTTTATTCCATCATTATCGGAAGTTTTGGGCAATGATGCTATGAAACCATCTAAGCTGCAGGATCATCTGAGAAGATATCGCCATGATAAAACATATAAAGATTTGAAATACTTTCGAACACTCAAAGATAAACTTCAGAAGAGACCTACGCTGGACAGAATGTTCGCTTCGACGTCACAAAGAAACGATGATGGTTTGCGGGCGTCTTACAATATCTCGCTACTTATAGCAAAATCCGCAAAACTGCATACTATCGGAGAGAAGTTAATTTTGCCAGCCGTTGAAGAGGTTTTAAAAACTGTTTTACACAAACCTGAATCTGATATCATTAGAAGAATTCCCTTAAGCAACAATACTGTTGAAAGACGTATTGATGAAATGAGTTCTGATATTGAAAGCTTCTTGTGTAATTATTTGCAAACGACCCATTTCTCTATACAACTGGACGAGTCAACTTTACCTGGTAATGCAGCATTATTCTTGGCATATGTTCGTTTCATTATGAATCAAGAAATCTACGAAGAACTGCTCTTCGCAGGAACTTTGACAACCGACACTAAAGGTGAATCAATATTTCATGTTTTGAAGGGTTATTTCATTCATCCCTTTAGCAAATATAATATCAGTAGCTACAGCTGGAACACTTGCCATGGTTGGACGTTATCGTGGATTTATAAGCTATTTAAAACAAAATGTGTCAGGGGTGTTAGCAATACATTGCGTCATCCATCGATAACATTTAGTTGCAAAAAATTTGAGTGTTAAATTGCATGAATCTCTTCAATTAATCATTGATGCAGTAAACCGAATTCGAAGCAACGCATTGAATACGCGGTTATTTGCGCGGTTGTGTGAAGAAACTGACAAACACTTCCATCAATTACTCCTTCATACTGAAGTACGCTGGCTGTCGAATGACAAGATTTTTTGCACTTTTTCAAACTATTTTAGAATTTCTGGAAAATTTTAAAAGACAATTTATTGAAGAGGAAAACAGGCATCGCCTATTTAACAGATTTGTTTACAACATTTAATATGGTTAATTTGCAGTTACAAGGCGACAGTCTAAATTTGATTAAAACAAAGTCCATCTTATCAGAGTTTCTTGCCAAAGTTAAACTAATGAAGCAAAATATTGGACGCGAATTTTCCCAGTTCCCCAATTTGTCACAGACAAACTGCCAGGAAGACGACGTTTCAACCTACGTTCAACATCTAAATGCCCTCTATTCAGATCTTGAAACTAGGTTTGAGGATGTTTTGACTATGGTAATACCACACCGTGGATAATTAACCCATATGGTGACATAGAAGAAACGAATGTCATAATACAAGAGGAACTGATTGAACTAAGTACAAACGAAGAACTTAAGGTTCAGTTTAAAAACGGATATCAGCAATTCTGGCTGCAAAACAACATACCCGTTACTTATCCCGTTTTATGGAATATAGCGAAGAAATTTTTAATTTCCTTTCCATCGTCATATCTAGTGGAAAGGGGGTTCAGCGCTGTTACCAATCTCCTAACAAAAAAAAAGAAACAAACTGGACATCATTAGCCGAGGAGATTTAAGATTAAATCTCCTCTCAAAATTGACGCCAAATGTTGATAATTTATTATTAAAGCATCAGGTTCATCTTTCTCACTAAAAACATTTAACTATTGCTTAGTTTATTTTATGTTACGTATATTTTATATAACAGATACAAAATTTTATTGTGAGTAGTTTTAATTTAAATTCAAACCTTAACCTGTTTTTATTTTAAGTTTTTAATATTAAACCTCACTACAGTTAGAAATTTATAAAAAATCAATATCAGGTAAGTAGGGGGGCTATGACACAAAAAAGTTTGGGAACCACTGCTTTAAATAAATGCAACTTACTCTAGTATGGCATCGTGATGGATAACACAATGTTTTAAACGTTTATGAATACATCTTTCTTGATCTTTAGCGTCGACAGTTTGATCCCTTAAAGTGGCCCTTATCAGATTATCTTTTAAAACGTCTATTTGCGCAGCCATAATCGTGATTAAAGCGATGACGGTACCATCGAATGCTGTATTATTACAAGCGGTAATAAAAAAATTACACGCTTCATAAAGATATACGATCAAGCGGTATTTTTTAAATCCAATGGGGAATATATCGGTACAGCTAATTGCTGGCCGTCCAAAGCTGGAAAAATACTGTAAAATATAGCGGTACTCACGCAACAAATTTTATAAAATCCTAAATAGGTTTGATGAGATTTGATCGCATCCGAGATGAAATGCAATTGATCCTGTTTGTGACCATTAAAAATATTGCTTTCTAATTTATTTTCTAGCTCGATTAGAATCGGTAGATAATGCAAATAAATGTACAATTTAATCACGAAAGCTGCTTGAATCAACGAGTAATAACAAGTTTCGAACGCACTCATCAGGTCGTTTTTGCTTTGAATGATCTTCACCAGTAAAAAGAGTAACATTGTTGTGGAGGAAACGATCGTTATAAGAGTTCTGATTTTAAAGAGGATTAATCTAAATCCGGTTTCTTTAAAGTTTAATAGGTGCAAGCCGAAAACCCACAGCATATATTTCTCAATCAAAATTATCTGCAACTGAGACATTATCGAACTGGGTTCTTATCGATTTGATTCAGTTTTAAATAGGAAAACGATTGGATTGCATACACCTATGGTATATACGATAAATATTTGATAGATGGATATCAGGTACTCCTATATTTAATTGTTACCTATGTATATACGACTACGTTTAGATTCATGAAACTAGGCGTTTCTATCCTTTTGGAAAAGGCTACACGATCTAGTATATAATTATATCCTTACATATACAGCTTTGATATTAATAGATATTGTAATCTACTTTGTTATAAATTAGAAAAAAAAAACGGACTTCATATTGTGTCGTTACTATACTTCATTATGAAACGGTGATTAGGCTCTTTCATTACATCTTAATTACAGATATTTTATCCAGTCTTATACTTAATGGAAAATGTAGATTTTTGTCGACATTCGTGAGTGAATTCGCTCACAAATGTTAATGTTATTTGTTAATCAATATTAAGACATTGATGGACAGATCTGCTGTAGCTGGCAAAAAATAATTCGCTTTATAGGACAGATCCGTTGAAGCAGATGTAGATGCCTTTATAAACTGTAGTATGGTGCTGTTTGCATTGTTTATGCATGATTCAGAAGCTATAGAACGATAAACGTGAGTTTTCTTGAGCTGTGTTTAAATAGTTGTTTTTTTCGTAAAAGAACTGCTAAACATCTAGGGTATTTTTTTTGGAATTTGTAATGGATTGAAAAGAAAAAAAACCGTCTTCTGAAACTTTTTGAGGAAATAGACAGTGATGAGTGTGACCGCTATAATAATGTGTCTGATTTAAAGGCAGATAAAATCTATCGTCCTGAAAATGATGATATTGATTCTTCTGACAGTAACATTGAGTCAGAGGTGAGTTTCAAATAAATTTCTATTTCTGTATATTTATTTTTAGGTTTGAGAAACTCCTAATGAAGTTAGTCAAGAATGAGACGCTGAAAGAAATATTTCAGACGCAGACGTAGTTGAAGAACGAGACAATGACGATACTGATGAAACTGAATTCGTCGCCATATAAAATGTTTAATCAACAGTGGAATAACGATGTAATGGAGTTATCGGTAAATTCCACAGATAATTATGGGAAGGTCATAACTAGTCAAGCACGCCCTAGAATCAGAAACTCAAGAAGTTTCTCTTTCAAAATCAAGATGAAATGCAAAAGTTTATTGGTTTATATTGATTGCAAGGGCAAATCAAAGTCCAGAATATTAGGAAGCTTTTTAGTCTTGACCCATTAAACTATCATCCAATATTTTCTGCGATAATGATTGGAAGACGCTTTGAACAACTGTTACGGTGTTCAGATAATCATAATCATATGACAATTTTGGAAGGTGTCGTTATGAAACGAATGCAGCCATATATAAATAGGCTGTTCCACCTGTTCATGGATAACTACTACAATAGTAGTAGCCTTACGCTCAACAGACGAGGAAACGCCAAGGTAGTTGTGACTAAACGTCTTCGTTCAAACAGTTCACATCTGGAAACGTCAAGGAAAAGTTTAAACGTCTCGAAGTGGAAGGCCAAAAGAAAAGTTTACTTTACCTAACAACTGCTCATCATCCTACTTTAGTTGAGGCCAGAAATCGCTACAATGAAATCCGTGTTCAACTAGCATAAATTAGTGAATGTCTCTGGGATTGATCCACTTATTTGGTATAACAGTTTGGAATTCCTATTTTTTGTACAGAAAAATAACAGAAAAATAAAAAAATAAAGAGTTATATACAATATAGAGAAGCCCTTATTAGATCGTTATTAGGTATTGATAGCAACCTGAATGATGGTCGTTTTCTTGTCAAGTTGAATCCAATACACCGACCTACTGGTTCAACACCTCATTCTGTCACTCGTACATCATCCCAACATTTCCAAGAACATATACCGAGACCAGACAACTATAATAGAAAGTTTTATTATTTATTGAGATGTAAGCAATGTTCAAAGGAGAAAAGGAGGAAATCCATTGGAGATGTAAGACATGTCAGGACACTTCCACCCTTTTACGCTGGACTGTGCTTTGAAAGGTGGCGTACAGAATAAAACTCATTTGTTCTGTTCAATAAATATTGTTCTGAATTCATAATAAAACCATTTCTTGGTTGCAGCCGCCTTGTCCTATCAGGCATAATTTTTCTGCCTGGTGGAACGTGACGGTTGTTACCGTCATTGATTTATTCGGGTAAATTATTGATAATTTGCAGGTTAATCACCTCTGAAAATAATAGTTAAAGATATTCTACAATGCAGTATATTTTCAAGTAGGTTCGTTGTTTTGGTCAGTAGGAGAAAGGTGACAGGTTTGGGAGGGAGTATTGTTTGGGACATTCTAATTTTTGTTATATACACTCACCGGCAAAATAATCACCACTCAAAAAATTGATGAAGTTCGTTCGTTAATAAGTTTATTTTAAATTCGATTTGATTCTTTTTTTTGCATATTGTAGGTAAATTTAAATGTAATCTATCACATCTTTGGAATTTTAAGAAAATTTGGCGTACATCATTTTATATACAGGGTGACATAAAGTCTGTTATTTTAAATCAACTTTAAAACCACATATGGATTGTCAAAGTTGTTCCACCTTGTATTTTCTTATTTTGTTAACAAGACACATCATTTCTTTACAATTTCTTTTTTTTATTTATTAGGTACAATAGCATAAATTTTGTAAAAGATCCAAGGGTTTAAGAAAAATCTTACATTTTTACATTTTTCCTATGGTACTAACAATAATTTTAGGAATTTATTGTTTTTGCATAGAAGGTTATTGAACTACTGTCAGTTGTGAAATCTAAAACTTGTCAATTACGTTTTTGAACGTGTCTCTTGTCGAATAGTAATTTAAAATATGGATCTTTCTGTAACCCACGCAGCGAGAGCTGTTGCTTTGATTCAGGATGGTAGGTCACAGTATTATGTGGCTAGAGTGTTGGGAGCTTCAAGATGTAAAGTTCAAAGAGCTGTTAAACGGTTTCATGAATTTGGTGTATACACAAGAAGAAATCATTGTAGTCGAAAGAAATCTACTAGAGCGCGACCAAGTTAATCTGGCCCGCGGAAAATATGCGAACTAACTTGCCAACCTCTTACCTCGCACCCCCGCTAACCATCACTTTGAATGTTTGACAACAGGGTACAGTCTTGTTCTAGGTTGTTTTCTTCAGATTGTGAGAATTATCTCATATAAGATTATATCACATTTAAATTTTGGCGCGCTGAGTTTTTGTTTGGGAATGTACATGACAAATCGATGGTGCTGCTTGAAGGATCATGTTCACCTGGTCGCACTCTAGTGAGGGAGATAATCGCTTTATAACGTTAAATGTTTTGAGGGATTGTGCAAATGAAAAACAGATTAGAGGACGTAAGGCAAGTTCAAGTAAGTGATAGAACAATAAGAAGGCTGCTGTTCGATATTGGACTGCGTTCTAGGAGACCTGCAACTGGTCTAGAGTTATTGAGACACCATCGAGTTAAACGCCTTAGATTTGCTAGGGAACATGTACATAAATTGGGGTAACGAAGAATGGAGCAACATCCTATTCACGGATGAGTCCAGATTTTGTCTTAGAACACCAGATGGACGTGAAATAATTTACCGGAGAACTGGTGAACGTTTCTTTCAAAGCCATTTTTTTCCTGGAGTAAGTTATGGAGGCGGTTCGATAATGGTGTGGGGTGGCATAAATTTTGAAGCTCGGACGGACTTGGTTATAATTAACGGGGGAGGGGGGAGGGGGCATGACAGCCGATAGATACATAAGAGAAGTTTTAGAGCCACATATTGTTCCTTTTGCACCGTTCATCGGAGATGATTTCATGCTGATGCATGAGAATGCCCGCCAGAATTGTACGCGAGTATTTAGCCGAGGTTGAAATCTCAGTAGTAAATTGGCCTGTTCTAAGCCCAGACCTAAACCCAATTGAGCATGTTTGGGATGCACTTAGGAGGAAAATACGATCTCGTGTATCAACGCCTGCAAATTTACAACAGCTTAGTGACGTTCTAACTGAAGAATGGAATCAAATCAACCAGGCTTACATTCAAAACTTAATTGAGAGCATGCCAAGACGAATTGCAGGTGTTATCCGTGCACGTGGAGGAAACACTTCGTATTAAGTTTTTCATTTTCTTTTAAATTTGTTTTTATTAAATTCGGTGTTAAGTTAAATTCGTAAACTTATTGTTAGTACCATAGGAAAAATGTAAAAATGTAAGATTTTTCTTAAACCCTTGTATCTTTTACAAAAATTAAGCTATTGTAATAAATAAAAAAAGAAATTGTAAAGAAATGATGTGTCTTGTTAACAAAATAAGAAAATACAAGGTGGAGCAACTTTGACAATCCATATGTGGTTTTAAAGTTGATTTAAAAAAACAGACTTTGTGTCACCCTGTATAAAATGATGTACCTACGCCAAATTTTCTTAAAATTCCAAAGATGTGATAGATTACATTTAAATTTACCTAAAATATGCAAAAAAAATGAATCAAATCGAATTTAAAATAACAAACTTATTAACGAACAAATTTCATCAATTTTTTGAGTGGATCGATTATTTTGCCGGTGAGTATAGAATTGTGCTAATATTTTGAAATTGCCGCCAAACTGATGTATATTGTAAATTTTAGTTTTTGGTGAGTAAAAGTAAAATCATTGCTTCCTGTTTGCTTTTATTAGTTTAAGTATTATTAAGCAGTAGATATAAATCTCGATATTTTTCCATAAATTGCTCTAGTATCTCTTAAATATTACGTATCCAAAAGAGCTCTATCTGAAGTGTAAAATGATGGGAAAAAAGTGAGAGAAACCGCAAGGAAATACAATATACCTATTCCAAAGTCGACCTTATTTAGGTATTAAAAAAATAAATGCGTGCCTGAAGATATAAAAACTAATTACAAATCAAAACACGTTTCTACACAAGTATTCACAATGCAACAAGAGTGAGTATCTAGAAAAATCAGCAAAAATGCATTATGGTTTGACACTGAAGCAAACCAAGTTTCTGGCTTATAAAATTTGGTGCGGTTAATAAAATTAAAATGCCACCTAATTGGAGTACGAATCGAAGCTGGAACAAAAGATTGGCTTAGGGCTTTCAGAAAGAGAAATTCGACTATTTCGTTAAGACAACCTGAGCCAACTAGCTTATCAAGAGCTACATATACTAGCTTCAATAGGAAAAAATTTTGGGGATTTATTCAATAATCTAAAGGCAATTCTATCTTGTCACAACTTTACTCCATCATCTATATGGAACATAGACGAAACTGCAGTTATATACAACGATGCATTCTCCAGGGGAAGTTTTAGCCACAAAAGAGGAGGAGGAACGAAAAGGGTTGCTAATTGTTACATTTTCAATGAAAAGTTTTAGTTTTTCATGTTTTTAAGTTTATGTTTTGTTTTACTATAGTTTCTCAGTTTCTACAAATAAGTTTTTTAATATTTAACTGTATTATTTTTATATTTCCAATAAAATGTTTCATGTTTTGACGTTTTTACTTGAACTATGTATACGTTCCAAACCTACTACCGTCTGTCACGAACCAAACACCTGGGTGGGAGGTTTGGACATTTTACTGATTCTAAGAAAGATATGTTATTTTGACTTTCTTCATATTTCAACAAAAAAAAGTATTGATATTCAAAATTTTTTGTCCCAAAAGTGTCACCTTTCCCTTAAAATGTAAATAGGTGTCCGTCATTGTGTTAAACGAGCCCCCCGCGTTGGGCGCCAATTATTAATACGAATAAAAGACTCTAATATTGCGTGAGTATCATCTTTATTACACGATATGAAAATGCAACAATACGATGAGTGAGTATCATCTGAGTCTAATACCAATATCATCACTATTTAAATGCTTGAAGACCTGTAATGGCTCTCCCAAGAATTAAAGCGTGAACATCATGAGTACCTAAAACATTAACGTCGCAAATTATTATATTAATAAAGGGATCATTTAATATAAAGCTGCTCACCTTCATAAGTATTTACAGTTTCTAAATTAATCATATGTCTAATCACGTGATATTCATCGTGAATCCCATTGCCTCCTAACATATCTCTAGCAACCCGAGCGATTTCCAAAGCTTTCCCGGCATTATTCCGCTTCAAAATCGATATCATCTCGGGACAAATCCTACAAACACGATTTAAATCATTAATTTACAACATCTGAAGCGATTTCGATCACCTATCTTCATCTTTTAATCTACCAACACGGAGGCAAGCTTGCAATCCCAAAGCAATTTCGGTCATCATATCAGCCATCTTCTTTTGCATTAATTGGTTCGCCGCTAAAGGTTTCCCGAACTGTTTCCGTTCTAAGGTGTACTGCCTAGCGAGTGACAAACAAGTTTCGGCTGCGCCTAAAGCACCCCAAGCGATTCCATAACGAGCGTTGTTCAAACACCCGAAAGGTCCACTCATTCCCATAACTCCTGGTAGTAAATTCTCTTCGGGGACTTCGACGTTATCCATAAGGATCATTCCAGTGATTGAAGCTCTCAGCGATAATTTCCCTTCAATTTTGGGCGTTTCAAGACCCTTTTTGCTGATTTTCTTGTCGACGATGAAGCCGCGAATTTTGGAGTCGTCGCATCTCGCCCAAACGATACAAATATCTGCTACTGGTGAATGAGTAATCCTAATTTTATTTAAACATTAATAATCATATCTTTGATTAATTTTATTTTATTTATTACCATGTTTTGCTACCGTTTAAGGTGTAAGTTTTGGATGCCGCATTAAATTTCGCTTTCGTTTCCATCGCTCCAATATCGCTGCCATGATTTGGTTCGGTCAAACCAAAACAACCGAGGATTTCCCCTTTCGCTATATAAGGATAAATAAAATCTACCTAATAATTTGGTTGTATAAAAGAATTTACCTAAAGCTGGTAGATATTTCTGCTTCTGATCTTCACTTCCATAATTATAAATTGCGCCCATCACCAGAGAAGACTGCACGCTCATAGCAGATCTATAAGAGCTATCTACTTTCTCCACTTCTCTCGTAATTAAACCGTAAGCGACGCTTGAAACACCAGCACACCCATATCCTTTCAAGGTGCAGCCGAGAACACCTTGTTGGCCAAACTCGTACATTATTTCGCGATCAAACGCTAAAATTTATAAGTTTGAATCG
>CM043020.1:10949282-11036448 GCA_023690525.1 Holotrichia oblita | reverse complement strand
AAGCTTCAATATCATATTTTCGATAAGCCGGAGCTCCTAATTCGTGCGGTGGCATATCTAGAGTACGTAAATGTAAACCTAACGTTGCGAAATGCTCTTCTTCGATATTACGGATCTCCTCTAACATGTTATCGGATTCTTCAGGTTTAGTAACGATAAAAATTTCAACTTTCGTAAATTCGTGCACTCTAAAGACACAAAATGAGTTAACACATTGTGATTAGTTAAAATAAATAAATCGTACCGGTAAATCCCTTTCTCATCAGCAATACTAGATGTTTCCGCTCTGAAACATCGACTAACCGTAGCTAATTTTAACGGTAGCTCCTTTTCTTCGGATAAAATTCGATTCATTAGAAAACCTGCTAACGCCATCTCTGAAGTTCCCGATAAACATAGATCTGATCCGTGTCGTTCATCTAATTGATAAACCTAATATACATCTCAAAAAATAAATACATTTCCCGCTTAATTAAAGCGTTACCTGCGTTCGTTCTCCTCGTGTATTCAATCCACAGCTTTCGATTATATCACGATGTAGAATATCAGGCACGGTGATTAATTTAAAATTCTGTTGGATTAAATTATTTAAAGTGTATCGTGTTAATGCATGCTCCAAATTAGCTAAATCACCTAAAAGATAATAACTACGATGTCCGCTTAAATAACCTAATTGCTCGGTGCGAATAAGATTGAGTCGTTTCGAAATTTCATGGAATTCTTTCGGTTTAAATTTAAATTCCTTTTTCTCTCCGATATGCTTGATAATCTTAGGTTCGTCATTGTAATCGATTATATCAGGATGTGTCGTGTTGGGGATATTTTTACATTCGCTTAGGAATTTGAGCTTCGCACCTTCATATTTAGGATCTGTCGGGTTTAAATCGTCTAAATCTCGCTTCAATTGCTGTACTAATTTTATATTTCCAACCCCCTTACGTCTTTGGATATTCGCGGTTATATCCTCTAGATTGTTTTGGTTGCAAATATAGGTGAAATCTAATTCTGGTGAGTGCTGTACGTGCCATAATCTTGATGAAATTGAATAAAATGAAGGTTTGTTTAACAGGAAAGAAATAATTTTTCTCATCTTTTTTTAAGGTTAAGTTTTTATTTTTTCTTCGATTTAAGAGCCATCTAGTGATGATTGTGTGAACTTATTCGTCAATATAGTTCATTTAAAATGGAGCAGATGTCGCTGAAAGGAAATTTAAGTAAAAATAATAAAACTTGAATATTATTCAAGTGAACTGGGTTTTATTACTTTTTGTAGCCAATTGTATGTTAGATACTTTATTAACTTATCAATTTATATAAAAAAATTAATGATATGTGGTGCTAGTTTAAATGGAGTTAAAAGTCATCTAGTGACGGTCATGTGAACTTATACCGCTAACATAGTTCATTTAAGACAAAACAGATGTCGCAGCAAGTTTAGAAAATAAAATTAATGTTAGATTTCGCTAATTTAGATCGAATTTATTTAGGATACAGAAGGATTCAAAAAATAAAACGCAACAATAACATTTATTTATTTATTTTGGGGTAGATTTCTTTTTATATTGATGTATAACAAATCGTTAATCGTTTTATTCAGGGTTAAAGAGTAATTTTAATGTTCTAACATTTTAAATACGTATCATTTTTATCGCAATTAGGCATCGTATAGGGTATTTACAGATTATTTACAAAAGCTAGGTACTATTTATAAACTAAATATGTACGACTATTTTAAAATATGAAGTATTTACAATAAATAGTTATTGTAATAAGGACGCAGATTGAAGCGATATAATTTAATTTAGTATAATACATCCATAAAAGTAAATTTTAATTATTTAGGACCGTAGCTTTAACGAGTACATTTAAGGAAATGAGGAAATTTTGGGACATAATTTTAATTGACAATTCGATTATTTTAAAATCGTAAAATGTAAATGAATTAATTAAATCTCACAGTGACACAACCACAATATAAATTCGTAAACTTCACGGGGAACCTACTATAATCGTAAGCTAATTCAATTTATCTCTTATATTACTCCATATTGTAGATGTTATCACCGCTGTAATCATCTAGTCTTAGCATATGTTTCTTGTTTATATCGCCGAAGATATCTTGAGAGAATGGTAAACCAATCTTTCTTCTAGTTGTTTTTCTTCGATTTGTTAACTATAAACATACCTATATAAGTAAATATTATTAATTAAGATCATTCACGTGGAAACTTACGATTGTTATAGCGAAGATTATCACGAAAAGAAGTGATGCCAATCCAATAACTATAACGGCTATCGCCCATTGTGGTAATAGCTTGCTTTCAGCGTATTCTACCACAGTTGGGGAATCTTGAGGTAATACTGCAAAAATAATTTTCTAATTTTTATGTAATCTGCTAAATATAGTTATTTTTTACCAATAAAATCTGTATATATTGGATCTATTGTGAAATTCCCGAAATTAATTGTGCGTTTCTCTAATTTTTGAAGATTTTTCGGAGATTTTGCTATTTCATCTAACGATTGATGAAACAATCTTCTAATTTCCAACGTATTAACTTGCTTTTCAATATTAGTAAGCTCAACTATATAATCTACCAGCACACTGCCTTCGCTAAAACCATCAACTCGAATATTTCTACACCATTTTCTTAAACTACCGGATTTACTGTAAGTTATCTGCAACTAATGCAAGAGAATCTGTAATCGAAATCCGGATTATTAGTTGCGTTTTTTCAATATACCTGCAATTGAATTTCTTTAGCTAAACGATGCCATTCGATTGTGTTCCTGTTAGATAATTCAGGCATCCACGAAACTCCATCGATTATCTTGATAATCCCGGCTAATTCGCATTTTTCCGAGCACACATTGAAACTAGCTAACTTGGTTATTTTTGGTGGAGGCGTCGGTTTATTTGCTTCAGGAAATGCGGTTTTCGGTTCGATTTTTTTTAATTGAACTGGTAAATTAAATGAATCTGATCTGTAAGGAATGTTTAATTTATCAAAAATTTTATTAAATATTAATGAAAATTACTGACTTAGCGGGGGACGACTTCACTAAAGCCAGCAATTTATTTTTCCTGAACATTTCGTTGGTAGCTACAACTTTTTCTTGTACATTTTTCGCAAACTTCTGATGATATAAATTATGCGAGAACGATAATTTAGACCTATTAAACGAAGGCTCTTCAGAAGAATTATTTAATTTTAAAGGTCGTAAAGTAGATACGACCCTGTTTAATGTTGTGTGTTTTAGAAGCTTCTCTTCGTTTGTTTGAAATTGTTTAACACTTCGATCTGTAACAGAAATTTAATTTAGAATTTATTTAAAATATAATGTAATTATATACCATTATTAATTTCATTAAAAAGATTTATCGAAGGATTTGTTGTGACTTGAATATAATCTAAAAATAAAAAAAAACATCAAAAAAATTGTTGATAAATCTTAATCATTTTACTCACCGATAGTAGTCGAAACATTCGCTTCATGTTCCCGTTGTTTAATCGTGACCTACGCATAGAATCAAATTCGTAAGATATACAATCCACAAATTCGAGTTATAAAACAACAAAACCAGCGTATCATTTCAATATAATCACGGTGGGTATAACTGTCAGTATAAATAATAAGTTGTAAGGGAGAACTTGATACTCAAAGGAATTGAGGAGAAGTTGATGAGAGATGTTGCCATAGTTTCGGAGCCACTTGCGGCGAATTTGTAGATGGAACAGTAGCAGGGATGTATATACATATATCTACCTAGATAGAAAATGTGGGGGTGTCGGTAGGGGTGCTTTACCGAAATTGAAATTGTTTCGGAATTGTTCGTTTGTAGATATTTAGTTATGTTTTTGTATACTGTTGTGGTGGTCTTTATTCTAAGTTTTTTTTTTTGATACACTTCTCTTGAAATATCATGGAAATTATTGTTTAAAATTAATTTAATGAAATGGTTATAAAAATATAAAATACAAGGAGAAATTTGTACAAACATGTTTGGATAACACATCATATATAAGGTTGTGTGTTATTAATTACGTAGTGTACTGATGAGGCCGTAATGAACTGAAAAATCTGTGTACACGTTGGAAGATTGGTAATACGATATTTTGATAAAATTTATCATCAAGGAACTTTGTCCAGAGTTTAATTTAACAAAATTCAAGCCATAACTTTTTTAGATTTGGCGGTTGTTATTTTGTTGAATTTCTTGATTCTATAACTTTTTGTCTCTAAGGTACAGTTACCAACCATTAAAATTTTCGACATTATAGCCTACTAAATCCTCATCAGATTGTTAAGGCACAAACTCAACACTCACAACAACTAAATTTGAGGAGCTGAAATAGTCGATAATACATACTAGTACATGGAAACGTAATGTGATAAAAAGTAAAGAGTTACTGGACCAGATTGTAAAGGCAAGTACAGGTGCTTTTCAGAAATAAATGATATTCAAAGGCAGAGTATTTTGACGTAGTTTTGTGAGATTGGTGACAAACACAAACAAGATATTTATTTAGCAGATTTAATATCTGCAAAAATGATAAAGCGTTGGAGAGTGAAAACAGGAGAAGGAAGTGCAAGAACCATGGCATTTCATTACAAGGCAAGTCTTATGTTATGACATAATGTCTTATGTCTTGCTAAGATCGACTCTTTCCAAGACGGCGTTCACATTACAAAAACGTATAGGCTATATTTTGCTAAACATGAACCAAAGCAGTATAAGCTTTATGAAGATGGAGGAAAAATAAATCCAAAAGTTTCATATGATTTTTACTGTCGGCATTTTAACTATAACTACAATATAAGTTTCGGACAGTCCAGATCAGATACCTTCCAAAAATGTGACAAGTTAGAGAATAGGATTATAGCCGAAGAAAACCTAGAAGCAAAGACCAAATTACAGCAGGAAAAATACCTCCATTTGGCAAAAGCAGAAACATTTTACAACTCGCTAAAACAAAAAAACTTGTCCAGGCCAAAATTGGAAGTCCTATGCTTTGATTATCATTCCTTCTGGAGATGTATTTTACAAGAGGCAATTATGGGTATACAACTTTTGTGTTCATTCAGGGAAAACAGGCGAAAGCAAATTTTATATGTATGATGAAGTAACTGCTAAAAAAGGAAGCAATGAAGTCATCCCTGCTTCGCTGAAAATAAGAACTCTGTGTTTGGTACACTTTTTACACATGTTTGTTAATATTACTGGGAGAAATATTAGAGTAATAGTTCATCAACATCCAGGGCCTGGGCACAGTTTCTTAC
Source organism: Holotrichia oblita (assembly GCA_023690525.1). Lineage (NCBI taxonomy): Eukaryota > Metazoa > Arthropoda > Insecta > Coleoptera > Scarabaeidae > Holotrichia > Holotrichia oblita. Next base: position 11,031,165 of record CM043020.1, on the reverse strand, counting down.
CCTGTGATCGATCTTTCGGCGTAATAGAAAAAGAAAACTGTCAAAAAGAAGTAGTTTATACGCCAGGAGATTGGAGAGATTTGGTCAAAACTACTTCTAAGAAATTCACCGTAGTAGAAGTGAGTCAGGATATGATTCTAAATTTTTCGGAACATTTCCACAGTTTCTTGAAAAAAACTGTAATAAACAATAGAAAAGAGAAATTTTCTATTTCGAAATATCTGGTTTTCAAGTATGAAAAAACCAATGTTGTAAAGTGCAGTGTATCAGCAGGTCTAACATTGTTCTTTGAATTTTTTTTTTAAATCATCAGGTTCATACTCATTATCGTCAGAAAAACTTTATAGCAATTATCCGCTACCAACTAATTACTAACCTATCTTAATAAATACAAATTATTGTCTAATTATCAACATGAATTTCTTCCTATTAATCGTTCCACTAATACAGCATTATTTAAGTTTATTAATCAAGTTTCTTATAATGTTGATTCTAATAATCTTTGTCTAGGAATGTTTGTCGATTTGTCAAAAGCTTTTGACAACGTGCTGTTGCTCCATAAGACAACCAATGATTTTTATGAGATTATTAAAAGTCTTAAGTGTACATCAATAAACCACAAAATTTAGCTAAAAACTGCAAAATAACTTTAGAGATGAAATGCTTCAATGTAATTCTTCCAGGAAGAATTGTTAAGAAGACTTGGGTATCGTCAAGAAGTCGATAGATGGCAGTTCAAACATTTAATTTAATAATTTGATTCGATTATTCCATACACTTTCAACTTACATTGTTGCTTTTTCCCAGTCGTTCTTGCGGTTGTACTGTAGTCGAGCTAATTTTAAAATTTGTGGTTAAATTATTATAAACATGTTGTTCAGATTTGATTGTAGTTGTCCTTGGAATTATTTCCGAGACAATACTCGATGTAATCGTGGTTGGAATTGTAGATATTATCTCTGTTGTACTACCTGCAATAATTAAAAAGAAATTGACATTAAAATTAGTAAATTCCCCAAAATAAAAAATAAATTTACTTGATTTTTCATTTCGAGTGGATTTCGGTATCTTCGTCGTTGAAAGTTGTGTTAGATTTAATCTAGAAGATGTGTCACCGTCTTTATTAACAGTCGATAAAGTATTAATACTCGATAATTCACTGGTTGTTTCTGGCATTGCAGAATTGACTATCACTTCAACATCTTGTTTATTATGCTTATCGTATTCACTTCTATTAATCGGTTCCTCCAGCAAAGGTTCCAAATCCAGCAGTTTATTCTTCGGCATAATAGTAAATCTAGTAGGTTTAAAATTTAAATATAAAGGTGGAAAAATAGGCCTCTTCGTAGATAATAGCGGAATCGTAGTCGTTTGTGCTTCCAACGACGTCAGATTATTTCTCGATAATTTCGAAGATTCCATTAAATTAGCTACTAATTCTTTGCTGCTAAATTCAGGCGGTAACTCTGCAGGACTATTAAGCGTTACCTGTCCGAGGAACATCTCCGTTTGCAATGGATTGTGATTATGAGCGTGAATCGGCAATAAATTAGAATGGTGTTGATTAATGTTGTCTGTATGCTCCTTATTTAACGATTCATCTTCTGAAGTTCTTCTAGATAGCGATGTCGAATCTGTTATGTTTTGATGGGATGGATTTGTTTCACTAAATCTACTACTATGATTGGACGTAGTTAATATCTGGCGAGGTATTGTCGCTGAAGCTGTCACCGGTATTGTTCCAGTTGTCGCTGAAGTATAATCCGTTTCTGGAATAAAACAAATTTATTATTAAATTTATTAATTAAAAAAAAATGTTTAGTATTTATCTCAGAAAGGGGGGACGAAATGAAATTCCATCTTTATTAACTTGTATTTAATCGCAATATAATCGCGACGCTCAGGAGAGATTTTCCGTTGTAATCGCGTGTCAAAGCTTGATTCAGGTGGCGAGAGCTTGAGAGTTTAGGAAAAGACCGTAAAAACAGCGCCGAAAAGAAACAAAAAGAAAATCGACGGGCACGTACAGTGAAATTTTAATTAAAAGCTTGTCGTTACGGTGCCCCGGGTTTTGGGGAATGAGCTTGAAGAGCTTGTCCAGGTACCCTTATCCCTTTTTGTTTTTTTTTTGTTTGAACGGAGACAGTGCGTGTTTCACCGTTTTGGAATGGGTGCAGTACATGTTAGAGAGTTTGACGTTGTAGAATGTATAGGATGGAAGGAAATCTGTCTGATCCACACATATACACACACACACACACACAAGTTCGTTTTACGTTCAAGGCATGATGTCGAACGGGATCGGATAATTTGCGAAGTTAATGGCTGCATATACTAGATAGAATTAATTATATCCTCGATCGTAAAGATAGGAATTTCTATTTAAAGTTTATTTTAGAATAAAGGCAAGTTGTCAATGGTTTTCAACACAAAGGGAATTTATTTTTTTTTAAACAGATTAATGCAAAAGTTCTTTTATAACTCTAGTCAACAGGGTCTTTTTCTTACACTCTGATACGTGTACGTTATAGACTTTTTCATTGTAATTCTGAAAATATTTTCAAAAATTGGCTCTCACGTCACGGGCATGCCTGAAGAGGATTTAACATGTTTGGGCTTTATTTGTAGTCGTTAAACCACTTTCTTTTTTTCTCTAGAACCAATCAAATCAAGGAATTAATAGATCTGTGCATATGTGAATATATATAAGACCCTACAGACACCTTATTCGACTCAAATTGACTCAATGTGTAGTAGTAACATTAGCTAAAAGTTTTTTGAATTCGCAATCTCCCGTAGGTGTGTAAATAATCCTAACAGTTTTTCTTATGTATGTGGAGAATTCACCGTTCAACAGCATAGACGAAATATTACACCGTTAATAGAAAAATCGTATAACCTTTATTTTAAATTAAAAATTACAAATCAAGACAAGTTGTGGACCCCTCACAATGTCTGTGCACGATGTGCTGTTACTTTGAGGAGCTGGATAAAAGGTAAGAGCATAGCTATGCCATTTGGTAGGCCTATGATTTGGCGAGAACAAAAGGATCATTCGACAGACTGCTACTTTTGCTGTACACCTTCGGATTTTCCAGTAAAAATAAGGATAAAATTACCTATCCTAATTTATCTTCTGCCACTCGTCCAGTTCCTCATTCGGAAGCTTTGCCAGTACCAAGTCCTATGGATGTTTTGAACCAATAACATGTTGAAACCGAGATAGAAGAATACATTTCAGAGTTGTCGGACACAGATGAAGAATATTTGCCATCTCAAGAGGACACGCCTCATTTAATAAATCAATAAATTGGAATTTTTTTTTATGTGTGGTGGGTGATGAACTCCGTAAGCTGTATCACTTGTTGCCAACTCTTGCGGTGTAGTTTAGTGTGTGAGTTGTGTTTAAATGGCTTTGTGACAGCATCATATCGCCTTTTATGATGCCGCGCTGTTAATCACTTTGCTCCCAACAGCGAATGGCAAGTCGATCCGGGATTAAATTCTCTGAAAAAATGTCACCGCCCCTCCAGAGAATTGAACCCCGGCACCTATCGTCCTCTCACAACAATAGTCAGTCGCCTAACCACTGCGGCCATCGACCCGTTAATTAAATGACTTAGTTCGAGATCTCAATTTATCAAAAACTCAGAAGGCAGAAATATTAGGATCAAGATTGCAAGGATTGAAGTTCTTGTTAGCTCCGGGTACGCGTATTTCTGCATATCGGAATCGCCAGAAAGAACTGTCACAGTATTTTTCAAGTGAAGGTCTTTCATTTTGCAAAAATGTTGATGGATTAATGCGAGAATTAGGTTACAAACACCAACCGGAAGAATTGCGTCCTTTTATAGATGCTTCTAAATTGAGTTTGAAAGCTGTCCTTTTACATATAGGAAACATCTACCCCTCCATTCCTGTTGGGCATGCCGTGCACATGAAGGAAACATATGATAATATGACACGTCTCCTTGATAAAATCAATTAAAAAACTTATAAATGGTACATCAGTGCTGATCTCAAAGTAGTTGCAATAATTCTACTTGGTCTACAACTTGGATTCACAAAGTATTGCTGTTTCCTTTGTGAATGGGATAGTCGAGCGAGAAATTTGCACACTATACTGCTAAGCAATGGCCAACCAGAATACAACATACTCCTGGAGAAATGAACGTTAGTCCATAATTCGTTGGTTGAGCCTATAAAATTAGGTCTGATGAAGAATTTCGTCAAAGCATTGGACAAAAAGGGACGAGGATTTCGATACCTGAAACAAAAATTTCCTAATATATCTGAGGCAAAACTTAAAGAAGGGATTTTTATAGAATTCCAGATTAATCTGTTACAACAGGATCGAGAATTTGACGTACTCTTGAGCGATTTAGAACGGACTGCTTGGGATGCATTGAAAAGTGTGACAAAGAATTTCTTAGGAAATAAAAAATCTGAAGATTACAAGGAAATTGTTAGTGAACTTGTTACAAGTTACCATGCATTAGGCTGTAATATGAGTCTTAAAATACATTTCTTGCATTCGCACTTGAACTTCTTTCCCCCGAATCTTGTTCGATCGATGTTAGTGACTAGCATGGGGAAAGATTTCATCAGAATATTTCCACTATTGAAAAACGCTATCAGGGCAAGTGGAATAGCGAGATGTTTGTTGACTACTGTTGGACTTTAATTTCGGAATGTTCTTCATCCCAACATAAAAGAAAAGTGAAAAGAAAGACTTTCTAAATACGTCCCAGAATAGCATCCTACTTAGTTAGTGTTAGTATTGTATGATCAATATGAATTTCATTTGTTTATAATACCAGACGTTATAGAAGATATTTGTTTTTATAATAGTTATTAGGAAGATAAAACAAAATAAGTTTGTATATAATTCATAAAGAAAAAAAAATGAAAATTTGTTGTTCTGTGTAATTAATTCCTCTTTTATTAATTGTGACTTGTAGAAGTGGACATATAACTTGGATTAAAATGAAAAGATAACACAAGAACACAAATCCATGAATATACCTTTTACCGGGGAAAACACCTAATCGATTGGCGGGAGATGTCGGGTTCGAAGCGGTATCTTCTCAACTTTAAGCCGGGCTTCAGTTACGGTTATTTTTATTGCAGATTTGACGTCCGTGAACACGGTTAATCTGAATGAAATAACAAGCTATAGAATGCCAAAGGAACCATTTCTTGTCCCTACATTACACGTTATGAAACTGGAGCCAATATTTAATAAAGCTGTGCTTAAAAAATTCAATATTAACCTTAAAATATCAAGTAAATCGCTTAGAATCTATCAATCCTATCATATATCGTTAAAAAAAAAACGCGTTTAAATAGCTTTAAAATACCATAAACACGATCGTACCCGAACGCATCCGAATACAAGGCGCCAAGCTGTTTCGTGCGAACCGATCGGCTTTCCTCGGAAAGGCAAGGTCGAAAGCGAGCGACTAGCGCCTGGCGCCTGCGATGGTGAAGGGATTCCCCATAGCGCAGACAGTATTCCGAGAAACGCAATAAAATTGGAGGCCGAGCTTTTCATGGAATTTATTTTATTTTCTCGATAAAATGTATTCGAATATAGGCGAATTTTAATATTTTTATATAATAATATATAGGGTGTTTCGAATTTGATGGCACACATGGGGATGTTAAAAATCTGAAAAACATCTGGTGATGAGATGGTGGTTTCAGATTTTAAATCTGACGTTTTATTTTCTTGTTAAGCATCATTAACTTTCTTTGTTCTTATAGCGGCCATTTTGAATTTTAATTTGACGTAGATATGCACTATAAGTCGGGCATAATATACAGTCACGCAATGACTTACTAGTCGCCAACGGACACGCTGTATAAGGGCGTTCTCTTAAGCTGTTTCCAGAACCTGGTTCAGAAGCTGATGGTTCTGAAAACAACTTACCTGGTTTTGACCTGTCCACTGGTGACTGATGAGTTATTGCGTGGTCGCATATTGTGCCCGGCTTATACAGCGTGTCCACATTGAATGAATGCATATACAGGTTAGGTTAAAAATGATGGATTTTGATTTTAATATTTTATATAGGATTGCTCACTTGGCCTGTTTTCTTCAATAGTAGATAGGTTTAATATGAATACGTAATTAACTAATATACAGTATGTCTCAATAAGTTGGAACCATATCGGAAACTTTTTTATAATTAAACGGAAAAAGTTATTGTTTATAAAAAGTCATCAAATATTAATTTTCTTAGGTCGTATATGCGGTTTGTCAAAAAATAAAAATTTTACTCAAGAGTAAAATAGGTACCTTTATATTTGACAATATTAAAAATTGTTATAAGGAATAGAACACTAAACACTTTAACCCACAAAACACCAAACACGTTTTAACTAAAACACCGACACGTTTCAACAGCAATGCTATCATTATCAAGGCGATAATAAAACTAAATTAAAATAAAATCTACAAATAACAGGTAACGTAAATGTCGTGCACGGTCATTCCGATCGACGAAAACAATGACGAATGCAGGATAGGACCGTTGTCACAGTCCATTTCACATGAATTATTTTTGGATATTTCTAAACTTTCCAAAACATTTAGAAACTTACAATTGTTTATTTGTCTAATTAATTTAATATTCGTATGATCGATGTTGTGATCTGTTTCAAAAAAGTGTTGGGCAATGCTCGATTTCTCAATTCTATTAAATTTAAGATTAGCCATATGCTCTTTGAATCTAGTTGAGACTGCTCTCCTGGTTTGCCCAATATATTTTTGATTATAATCTTTACAATTGATTTCGTAAATACCTGACTTTTCTGGAGGTTGTATTTTATCTTTAGTGTTACCGATGAGACTTCGTAAACTAGTCCCAGAACTGTAAACTATTCTAAGATCTAGCTCTTTGAAGATTTTACTCAAACCTTTAGTGATAAAGGGAGCGTAAGGGAGGGTCACAACGGGTGAAGCTTTAACATCCTCTCGAAAAGTCGTAGATTCTTTCACAGTTTTCTTATAATTAAACTTCCTAATTAACTTATAGATATGCTGAGGCTGGAAACCATTACACTTGGACGCATCTTTTATAATTTTAAGCTCTTTCTCATACCTCGCCTTGTTCAAGGGAAAAGTGAGAAGTCTGTGGACCAAAAAATTCAGGCTTGCCATTTTGTGTTGAACACAATGATGGGAATCTGAAGGAATGTAGCGAAGTGTACAGGTTTCCTTTCTATACACGTCAAACTCTAATCTATTGTTATTTCTAATTACTAAAGTATCTAGAAAGGGTAGCTGACCGTTTTCTTCTCTTTCACAAGTGAACTTTATGGTTTCGAACCGATTATTTAATCTATTGAGAAAATCGTCAATATTACATTTTTTAGTGTCAAATATAGCGAAATGTCATCCACATACCTCAACCAAACCCTAGGAAAATATTCGCTCTGAGATTCTAAGTCCTTTTCAAAACGGCTCATGAAAAGGTTAGCTAAAAAGGGTGACCCATTGTCGTCCTTTCCAGCTGTTAATAAAAACTTCCGTTGAATTGAAAAATGTTCTGTTTCATACAGATGTCAGTTAAGCGAATATATTTTTGGACACATTGTTGACTCAAACTATTTTGAAGCAACAAGTCCTCGAATTTTTTACTGCAAAACTAGGTTGCTGTATTGGCAAATTATTAAATTCATTGGTCAGCCGTTTCTGCTACCGTTTTATTCATCCCTTGTATGTAGTTCCAGATTTAACGTGCTTAGTTTTATGGTAAAATCTGCTAAAAATTGCTAATATAAATCACGTAGTTGCTGATAATCATCACCCCTCTCTTCACGAAATTTAATTATTTCGTCTAATAGATCTCGAAATCTTTGCAAAAACTTGCTTCGACTCAACCACCTTACGTCAATGTCCAATGCCAAATCTGGTTCATACTCATCTAATTGTTGTTTAAAGAGTATCTTGAAAGAAATATCTATGACATGTTTTGTGTTTAATCTTCTACTAGCCAGTACTTGTTGATGAATTATGCAGTGGTAGCTAATGAAGTCTGGAAAGTCATCGTCTTTCTGGCAAAGAGCAATAAAACCGTTATAAATACCTGTCATTGCAGGAGCCTCATCACTTGTCATTGATACAAATTGATACAAAGGTAGCTTAATCTTGCTAATATATGCTTTGAATTCCATGAATACATCACGGCATACTTAGCAATTCCTCTTTCGTCGAGAAATCTTCAAAGAGACCATCCGAATAAAAATAAGTAATTGACTAATATATATGTATATATAGGTATATAGAAATCTGTATTGTGTGTACACAACATTTATTTTTATAACATCCTATTCATACTACATAAAAACATACAATGATTATATCGTTACAAATTATTACATTAAAACATTGATTCAATTCGATTCGTTATCTTCACATCCATATTCGTTCGATCCACAAACAACATTACCCAACAATTTCCCTACAAGTTCATCCGCAAGTTGATAATCTAAAGCCTCAGCATCATTCTCCATGGAATTATCGAAATTTTCAGTTTCATCTGGATAATTCGGTAAGGAACGCCCAAATCGGATAAAATCACTACCACCTCGGCCGTATCTCAAAAATAAATTATTGTAATTACGTCTGTGCGACCTGTATCCTTTGGGTTTCGGATCCTCTTCCTTAGCTTCACTAAGAGATCGTCCATATCTTATAAAATCGGGATAACTCCTTCCAAATCTGATGTGGTTACTATTATGTCTTCCCAATTTGGTTTCACGATCAAACGTTTCATCGGGATCTACTCTTTTACCACGTCCTGGGCGTATAACGAAAGCATCCCAGTTAAATTTCCTAGATTGTTGGTTTTCCGAGGATTTTGATTGCGACTTAGTAGAAGTCGCACAATTATATTGAAGACTGAATGTGATGATGAGTAATTGCAGTAAAAGCACTTCTGTAATATTCATATTGGATCGGAACTTTCGTCGGTCGAACTTGGATTGATCTGCTTATCCTAACATTGTTGTCCTTTATTTATATCGGAATTTTCCTCGTTAAAATTATTAAATTAATTATAAGGTTTCATCCAAATTTATAGCTTAAAAATGTTGTCGCCTTACATTAAGTGTAAAGTGTTAAATGTGACGCATCTAGTCCGACATAAATCTTTCCAAATACACCAACATTAAACTTAATTGCTACCATCTCCGAAGAATAACAACCAACTAGACGGGTATAATCGATATTGTATCCCAAAGTAATTATTATTAGATGGTGTGCGAAATACAGGAGGGAATAGCGCGTAACGAGCTACTAAATTGAGCTTTATCCCATTCTAATGTGCTTTAAGTTAAGTTCTGCTATAAAATTTGTTTTTTTTAATTTAAAAAATAAATGTGTGTACATAGGAACCTATTTCCGGTTCCCATCGTGTCCTGTATAGATATCGAAGTGGTAGTTTTATTGTTACACGAAAGGCGGTAAGCGAAATTACTTCTAGTGATTGATGGCCTCAGCCAGATTGGTAGACATAAGAGCGCCAATGTTGCCGACGCCGCCACCGTCGTCGTAGCCGTTGCTGTTGCTGCCGAAGCTTCAAGAACATTGTTTATCCTGTTTATTCACGTCGAACGCCTTTTTCCCGATAAATCTTACGTGAAAAACTTTTCTAGAGGCTTCTCGATTCGCCGCCTCCGACGCGGCGCGTAATATAATTCGACGGCGGATCTTTGAATTAGATAAAAGCATTCTTTTAAAGGTATTTGCAATTCAGACAATTCATCTATCTCTTCTTGTGCGTGTGTGTGGTCCCCCTTTTCAGCCATTGATCTCTAACGAAATTCTAGTTGGGTGGAGATAACTCTTGTGATAACTCTAGGTGATATGGTTTAGGGCTTGGTGTATTGTTAATTCTCTTTATATCTAATTTTAACATTGAGAATATTTATTAAAGTATTAGTTCATTCCTTCCTTAACGTTTAATGATAGAACGTCCAAGGGGCCTGCCGGCAGGACAGTTTGTCCCGGCAGGCCCAACTCCCAAACGCCGTGTACAGCTGTCCTTTTGGTAGGACAAATGCTTGGACGGTCTATCATTAAGTCCTTACATCTCCGGAAAGCTATGAGATAATAGCAATTTCAGCTTTTATCTGAAAGCCTTTTTGCAATCCTTTGCCCATATGAATTTTACATTCTTCCTTAGTAATAATATTGAGCTTTTTTTCTATATATTGATGGTAAAAGTTTATTTTTCCCAGTTATCTTTCAATAGTCTAACTGTATTTTCTCCTATTACATGTCCTAAATATTTAACCGAACTAGCAGCAAACGTACATTTCTTAAAATTTAATCTAAATCTTTCTTTTCTTATTGCATCTAATACTCTTTCAATGTGATCTAGATGTTCTTCAAACGTCGGTGAGTATATCAAGTTATCGTCTATAAAGTTTATTGAATATTCAATTAGTCCATGTTTCCTCAGTGTATTACTCAGAATTCGTTGAAATATAACTGGAGACGGTTTCAAGCCAAATGATAGACATATCAATTGAAAGCGACCATCTTGCTTTACAAATCCCTTCAATTCGTAGTGGTGCTGACCAAAAAGCTGAGTTTATGTCAAGTGTCGTGAAATATTTACAGTTTCTGGATCTTATTATTATATCATTTATTAAAGGAAATGGTTGTGCTTGAGGGAAAATATTTTTGTTTAAATCTCTTCTTAAAGTCTTCGATTAAATTCTTCGCTAGTAATTTGGCTATTTGTTTTTCTATTTCTTTTTTGTCATCTATATTAACAGTTCCAACATCGTATTCGTCTTTTGCAAACACTGATTTATTGTTCTCCATTAATCTTTCTATTTTAATATTTTTATCTCTATATAAATTATCTATCTTCGTTTGAAATTCATCTGTTTCCACATGTTCATTAAAATTAACTGAATAATTTACAGTTTTACTTTTTATTTCACTTAATATTATCTTTGGTTTTTCTATCTCTTCTTCAAATTTTCTGTAAAACTTCTAAATTTTCATTCAACTTCAACCGAGTATCTTTGTGCGACGATTGAAACGTGTACCCAAAACAAACGAGGGGGGGGGTGGATCTGTACGATGTTTGTTGTTTTTTCCCTTTTACTGGTTCCTTTCTAATAACATTATTTAGTCTACTTTTAAATTCGGATATCAAAGAGTAGGAGTACTATACTGCTTTTATGTTTTTGATCAATATTTTGCTTGTTGAAGAACTTGTATGAAGAATAAAATAGGATAAATTTAAAAATTTAAATTTTATATTTCATTTAGAATTTATTTAGAATCCTTTTGCGTTGAGAAAGAGTTTGAAGTCTGTGGAGCAACATTCATATCATTCAACCTCAAATTAAACATGGGAATTAAATCTAATCCTATTAAAAAATCTTCAAAATCCTCTCTTATTCTTACCAATCCATTTGCATGATTGACACCATTGACAAACTTTAAGAGTACTTTGTTTATGTACATTTTCTTTATTATTTTTTTTATCTTTATCCACTTTGAGTTTATTAAGGAGACTTGAGAACCTGGATCATATGTTCCCGTTATCTCTATCTTATTCTCAACTAGTATCTTAAGTCTAATCTACTTCTATTACCGAATTGCTTCCTATAGCTTTAGGTTTATATTTTTTCTCTAGTTTAAACCAATATTTCTCTGCTGGGTGGTATCTTACACCTTTAGCAATACCTTCACATGTACACATGTACATGAAGGTATTGTCTTCACATGTCTTGCATGTTTTTTTTCTTCATTTTTAGCTTTGTGTTCAAGTTTACCTTCTTTTTTAAATATTTTCTTTTTATCTGTTATTCTTTCGAGCTTTTGTAATTCATTAATTAAATGTTTTCTATCTTCGATTTCATCCCTGTCAATTTTCTCCATGTCGTTATTTATTTCTAATAATAGTCGTTCTTTCTTTATTGAATATTGTACATGCAAGTGAAAAATTTCTCTGTACTTAAAATAATAAGAATATGTTCTGGTACTCCATCCTTTACTTGAAAAGGCTTCTATTAATACCTGTTTCCATCCATTCCAATCATTTTCATGTTCTCCTTTTATTACAATAGAAATGTACCAGTCTTGGTAAGTTCCATCTAAAAATAATCTCAATAATTCGATTTTGGTTTGATCTTTTTCTATTTTTTATTTTACAACTAATTTTTCCAATATCTTTGCCAAGTCTGAGTGTTCTGTAATATTCTTATGAAATATTTGTTTTAAATATTTTCCTGCTGGATATTCCCTTCATCATCCAGATGTATCTTTTGAGAGAGAGAGTGCATTTCTACAACATCCAGAAAGATGCCCCAAATTGAAGATTCTGTGTAATGTTACGTCCAAAATTAAAAGCCAGGATTAGATTGTTTAAAAAGTATTTATTCCCAAAAAGCAATTTAAATCACAATTATCTAACATAGACGAGTACTTCTTCAGTATTATTAACGTTGTATTTCCAGTTGAAATTCAACTCATTAATAACTTAATAAATTGAATCCCAAAGGATCCCAATTAATAAACTAAAGAGAAACACCCAAACACATCACATATTAATTATAGCATTCCCGATCATAAATCTGACAACGATGATGTACTAACAAGATCCGGACTCGGTATAAATATGGATAAATTCGCACTAGATTCTACAGTATCATCCAGTATTCCATCCGACAATGTTGAAAATGCTCGTTGTGTTATTAGTTTATTTCGTTGTGGCGACGAATGCGTTTCCCGAAATTCTCGACGACTACATGAAAAGCAAAAAAGAGCAAAATTACTTTGGAAGAATCAACGAGGTATCACCGCAAAGAACAAGAACAAGAACAACGGCCGAAATATTTGCAAGGATACCGTTCCGACAAGGTAGAAGCGACAAAAGCAGGAGAGCCCCAAGCAGATCCAATCAAGAAAAATCAACTAAACAAGTTTTCGATGAAATGCCTATCAGATACGGTGGAAGGAGCGATATCCCAGCTCTATGGGGGAGAATGGCTGACGATAGATCGATGATGAAAGAGATGTTGAATAGGGAAACGAGATTTCCACGTAATAATAATAATAATCATATTCGTTTTGGAAGAAGTGATCCAGATTTTGCAGATTTTACCAGTGACGATTGCATGGAATGAATTACATATTTAAGAGATGTAATCGATCTGTGATAAAGTAAATTTTCATTATATCTATAAGGATTTAGAACAATAAACGATATACCTAAATATAGTAAGTACATTTTGCTTTAATTTTTTCACCCCCACAATTTTGTTTACATATCTAAATTCCCTTCAGATTCATAAGAGATAAAGCTTCGTTTCAAGAAGGATATAACCCGAAAGGGAAAACGCCTATTTGCGATGCAAACTGCCGACAAAGCTCCTTTATTAAAGTGGTTTTCTTTTCCGTGTAAGACTCTTTTATCCATACTCTAACTGAAAAAGATATATCCACTTAAATCTACCGTGGGGAAGATTTTTCTTTTATATCCGGAGATGGTATATGCTCATATATCTTTATCGGTAAACGCCGGCAAACAAAATAGATTAGGCCCTATTAAACGCACGGAAGATGTATCTCTCCATCCTTCAGCCTTTATACAATGCATGAGGGTACCTACATTTATAATGAGTGTATCCATGTTTTACAGATCAAACAGCCTATTTAAGGTTCATTCTAAAGGAAAAACGAGATACAAAGTTATATAAAAATAAATATTACCTATACCAGATATAGTACGAGGGTAGTTTAGGTATTATTGTGGCTGAGATAGATTGAATTCTTTTATTTTTCAACATAGTCCCTTAAGATGTTAACACACAAAAAATTACATATTTTTTGTTAAAAATGTATCCAACGTTAATTGGACATTAGGTTTGGTTTGTTTTTCCTGGTTAAATAGCTCGATAAGAAGTTGTATCTCTTTCAACTGTTCTTCGTACTTGTGAATGTCGCTCTTCATTCGGATCATTCTCTTCTATTATATTCAACAATTTTTCCAAGTGTGAGAAAGCTTCTTGCAAATTTTCTAACGTCAATTTCGGGCCTATGGGAACATCATAAACATTATTTTCTTTATTTATCCTGTTCATATTTGGAATTTCAATCAATTCATCATTGGTCAATGGCTCAGAGTGTGAAGCTATAAGGTCATCAACATCTTCATTGCTTACATCTAAGTCTACTCTGTTCATAAGTTGGACAATTTCAGCTGTGACACTTTCATAAGTCTGTTCTAAATCTTCAGGATCACCAGTCTTTCATAGTTGACTGTTTTATTTCATCCCATGAATTTTTAATATTAATTATTCCATTCCAAATGTTGTAATTCTTCCAAAACTCTTTTAATGCAACTCCATTTTCACAGAGTGCCAACTCAATTTTCAGAGTACATATTTACTAAAGATTTTGGATGTGCAGGTGCATTATCTAAGATTAATAATGCCTTAAAAGTAAAACAGTACACAACATTTCTCATTTTACCGAAATGAATTCAATGTACGAAAGTTGGCTTCGAGAAGTCGTAATTCTTGATATACGAATCTATGAATTGCACGAATGTTGAGTGTTCGAAAGTCGAAGATTGCCTGTAGTAGAATATTGCCTAGATATAATCTGATCACGTGGTAAAACAAGTCTACTCGTATATGCCTCTATTCCATGCTCTGCCTTTTTAATTCAAGATCTTAATTATGAACCCTACTCTGGCGTCAGTATTTTCGGTACTTATCGTACAGCCACCTTTTTGAGACCTAATTTTTAATATAAATACTATCTAGAGAGTCTACTAAAAGTTACATTTATTCCAGTCTATTAGTGGCATCACAATCTTTCAGGAGACAATGATTGACCAACAGAATAAATCTTCGCTTTCCTAATACATGTTCTCTGTTCCGGACAAAATTAGACAAATTCGTATCAATAATACAGCCTCTTTCCAACGGTTCAAATGAAATTGTGTTTGGGCAAAACATAATTTTCTTTCACATACTCCACAAACAACAATAAATTATTTTCGGTTATCCCTCCGAGATCGTAGGCTTGTGGTCGAGAATTTTTTAAGGAGAGAAACAAGTAATAATCGGATGGGGCAAGATCTAGCGAGTAGGGAGGATGAGGTAAAACGATTGCCAAAGCAACATGCAATCTTGTTTCAGTTTGTTGTTGCAAACGTGTTTCAGAATTTCTCTGCATCAATACTAGTAAACATTTCTTTGGAGTTGAACCTTTCTTGCACATTTAAAGTCGCCAACCCCTTTCTGTTCATGTATTCATCACCGTGATCGATAGATTTCACTATTTCAACATGTGTGCAATCAAATTACCCCTATCGTACATGGAAATTGAAATGTCTCTAGGAAATTTGATTCATAAATGAGCTTTTTCGTGTATTTTTTTCAATCACAAACACAATTGTTTTTGACACTGTTGACTGGTGAATTCCAAATTCTTCAGCAACACCAGTTTGGAAACCAGGAATTTTATGGTCCGAAGAAAGAGCACCTCCTCTTCTTTCATTATTCTCGTCCATAAAGTGAGTTGAAATCCAATACAAATTTTCTTCCTCAAACCGATAAAGTGATTTAAAATCGCGGTTGTACTGAACTAGATGCACAATTTATCGAGCATATGCTCACAATGTGAAGGAAAACATTCGTTTTATTCATATAATTTGGAGGATGTGCTTAAAAGTAAGTAGATGCTCATGCTCAGAGGAAAGTCTTGAGTAAAAGCTTTTAGGTTTATATTTTTATTCAAAAAATATGTACCAATGTTTGAAATTTTGCGAGTATTGGGTTTTGCCATCTTTTATTCATACCACCCAATGTGTAATGATTATGTACTACTAACTGTCTGTCGGACTATTTTGATTTGATTGAAATATTAAAAATGAACAAAACTGTATTAAAAAGCAGCAATACTCGGCAACAGAAATGAAAGCTCATATCAGAATCAATATTCTTCTCAATACAAAAAAAAATATTGGAGATAAAGACCTACCAATGTTACAGTAGGTGAAATAAATTATTCGTTTAACAATGCCAACACAACCTTAAACAAAATAGACCTTAAACAAAATATGGAAGAATAATTTAGTGCTTCACCCTACGTTTAAAACAATTATGACAATATTTTTCAATAGAAACTAACTGGTAGTTTAAATAGAACTTCAAAAAAATAATGAATTGTTCTGAAGTCTTTTTTAGTCTAAGTTATTTCATTTTTATGGCAACAACCTTTAATGAACAAACATAGAATTATCCTTCGCAATGTTATTCCTATCTTCCCAATTCCACGTTTTAAAACGATCAAAAAATACACAAATAAACGTTGCTTTTGCTTTACTTTTTAATTTAACTTTAAATTACTGTCGAAAATTCATTACAACTTTCTTTAATGCCTATAGCATAGGATGTTAGATTGGAATTGGAATGAGATTCCGAAATGAGTATTTAAATTAAAAGCTCGCGCTTCACTTGACTCTCCGCTGTCTTTTTTTTTGTTCTGTTTCTCTTTTAATCGCCAATATGCATAGATATCGATACTTAAAACAAAAATAATTTAAATATCGCATGTATCTACAATCTACATAGATGTAGAATGATTGATTTCGTTGTTTGCATATTTATTTATTTGCTGTCGATGGGCGACCGGGGTTTTTGCCCATTATATCCGAATTGAATGGCGGACCCGAATTGACACAAAACGTCAACCTTTCGAAAGTTTAATGGCCCCCACAGTTGTTGTTGTTGTGCCAGTATTAAATTGAAATTTTCCCCAAAATATGACGCCGGAGTAAAATCAATATAATGTAAGTCCCTGTAACATGGTCACGTATACATACATAGTACATACACATATAGTATAATAACTATGAGATGCACAATGTGTAAAGTAGCTATCGTTTAATATGATGTCGGAACAATATAGTTTAATTAATTTTAACCATCTATCGCTATATAGTTCAAAATACAATGGGAGCGTAATGAAATTGAATGGTATATATTTCCCTACATATAGTTTAGTGCAATATGTATGTATAGTCACATATTACATACATACCTGGTTAAAATTAAATTTCTAAATCTGGAAATCATCAAATTTCATTGGAAATTAAAACCGTATTGAACAGTTTATCACTGGCAACGTAATGTTAAACAAATACTCCTATATAACTAACATAACAATGAGACCTGTGCAGGTGTATCGCTAAAAGGCAGATGGGATTTCGTAATTTGAACGTGTATATTCATTTGTTGTTGTTGTTGTTTTATTTATGAAATATTACGCCTATTTGTTGGACGAATGAAAATATCCATTTCCTACATTATATATGAGTTTTTATGTTTATGTTGTGTACGTGCCCTGCATGTGTTTGTGCCAATTTTTCTCGCTTCAAGCTATGTATGTATGTATGTATACATACATACGTAAAAGAGTTTTATTACCGCATATAGCGTAACAAAATAATTACACTACCTACCTATGTAGATTTCTCTACGAGTAAATATATTATTTTCGCGGAAATTCCAAACTATTTCGTATAATTTTATTTTAATATTCACCGAGAAAAATAATACAGCGCAAGTATGGAATGGTGACGAGATGGCGGAAGTATTTTTTCTGATAACTAAATGGAATATGATTTTATAATTTATATTTTATCGAGTGATTATATATGACCTTTAAATATTATCTTTAATTAATCTTTTAGCACGAAAATTGTGGCTGATTTGTTGGTGTACACTTTTTTCCTTAAGTAAGTCGTATTGGTTAAAAAATAGAAGGTACCAAATCAGAAAACCGTTGAGGCTAATCGATATTATTACTGTTTTAAACAGCTGCTGCAGCTAGTACTTACCATAAATAAAAAAAAAATTAACAAAGCTAAGCTTTTTTTTACCGTTTGACAAATGACATTCAAACCAAAATGGGGGCCAAACAAAATCGACCTGGAAGATAAAACGCATTCTGTATAATCTTGACTGCAAATTCTCAACTTCGGCCAATCCACAGAGATGGATGGAAATATCTCTATTGCAGCCTCTCTAGGTGCAGTTAGACAGGGAACTGTATACAGGGTGAGCCACTTAAAATGATACCACTTAAAATGATGTACTTGTAACTATTTGTCACTATTATCCAAATGTAAATGGATTAATAACACATACAAAAGCAATGTTTAGAAAATCCCCCAAACTAACGCGGCAATTTTATGAACAGTGTCCTGTCCTACAAAAGAATACAGATTTAGCTAGATTAAGAGAGATTTATAATAATAGCACTCCCACTGATATACTTATTAGTTGTTTCAAAGAGTATTTCAATTATGCAAACATTACACCATTACATGTTGAACAGTCATTTGTATTACATAAAGACATTATTTCACCACTGCGAGCCGGGCTCAAGGAAACGACGATCGAAACATACACAATGCTTCAAATGTTTAGTCGAACACATTCTGATTTTTAGTATTCATTGGATAAGTGTTTCTTAATCTAAATTTTATAGATTTATAAACTTCTTGTTTAAAGTACTAGGAGAACTACTATTAGCTGTTCGTGTTAAATTTGAATCATAAATATAGTCATAATTTTTCTTAATAATAATTTTTCTATGTAAAATTTTATAGACTATCATGATAAATGTTCCAAAGAAAAAACAATTTGTCTATAATTCAATCTTAATATTACCATAATGGTTTCTTGCTTATAATCATTTGTAATAAAAATCATCCTAAGCAAATAAGTGATATTAGAACTTTAAACAAGATTGTGTATTTACGAATCGGACGCTTTGAAATTCCCGCCAATATTTCAAATTTTGAAACGCACAAATATTGTTATTTACCTGATGCATATTTGACTCATTGGTAGAGCGCGACCAAAACGCGAAAATTTAAATTACGTCGCACCCCCGCTCATCACTTTGAATATACAGTCTTGTTCTATGTTGGATAAGACAAAACTGAGGGGTCAACTACTCTAGATATACAGGATAAGAACTTCAACTACGTATTGATAGAGGAAGGTAGTTGGAGGTAAAATTAAATGTATCCACTTTAGTATTGTCAACTGTTTGTATGACAGGAATGTCAGTGGTTATGTCAAATACTATGGCAAATTATAAAACCACTTTATAATTTGCACTTTTTCATTAATTGTGTATTCCTAGGATAAAGTTTGATGGTTCGGTAAAGTATTTGACATGACCACTGACATTCCTGTCATATAAATAGTTGACAATAGTAAAATGGATACGTTTAATTTGAACTCCCACCACCCTCTCCTATCAATAGGCTTTCGTAGTTCAACTTGTTAGCCTGTACGTCATTAAATGTCACTTGGTAACTGATAAACGTTCAAAATTAATTATTCGTTTTGTAGCTTTTGTTAGTTATGGTTTATATTTTAAATTTAGCAAGTTTTACACTTTAAATCAACTCAATCACTTCAAATCTGAAAAATGTCGCACACATTAACATGCGTTACGTAAAATATCGGTAAACTAAGCTTGAAACTTCGATACCGCGAAATTTAAATAATCAAATTTCATTCTTTGTACATAATTGCAAACAAAGTTGGTTAAAGTATTTAATAGATAAGTGAATGTAATGTGTTAGAAGTACCATCTTCTTACAATACAGTGACAGAAAACATAAATGTGCTATTTAATGAAATGCAAATTGATTTCGGCGTGACGTCATCATGAATGTGCTCTTCATCGACCTGTATAGGTCTACCTGGTTGGATTTTAAATTTTTTATTTAGCCTGGCCGTAATTCTAGTGCATTATTTTAAGTGGCCCACCCTTTACATATAAAAGAGAGCAAATATCCAAAAAAAAAAAATAAATTCCTGAACCTCACTCATTTTAACCAGACTCGTTTAGGATGTGTCCCATCTGTGGTAGGAGCTAATAGATTTAAGAGTACTGAAATTTATGACTAGGACATGCGTGGGAGGGAAGGGGAGGGACAAATCAGATGCAATTCAAATTTTGTTATCTAAAACAGTTGAAGAACTACAAAAAGATTGCCAGAATCTTAAGGTGAACACGTGATTATGTGAGGTGCTGTGATAGGTTTCTTGTTCATTTCGTAGCCGAGGTAAGCTAAACTAGCTGTGCGAAAAAGTTCGCTAAGACGCAGCTTTAATGTTTGGCTTCACCTTTTTGTAAAAGACAACACAGTCATGCTAGGGTTGCTATTTAAACAAAAACTTTACATCTTTGGAAAAATTGTCTTGAAAATAAACAACAGCTTCTGAAAACCAGAATCAGGACCTCTACCCTGTCTAAGGTCTTTTTAGGAACGCGCAAATCCTGGTGAATTTGCGCGTTCCAAAAAAAAAAAACTGCGGCACAGCGACTGTATAGACATGTAAATAACTACCAAGAAAGGGTTCTGAAACAAAATTCACTGGACCTGAACCGGGTCTGGCGATAACCAAGACTGCGGTACGGAATGGAGTGATTGAGTGGATTACAAAAGCACACCACTTACACTGGAACAACGTTCAGGGACAAATACACAACAAACGGATGATATGATATCCATCAAGGCTATTAGCAGCAGATGTGCTGACTTTCAACCGAGTACAAAGAGGTCACGGATGTCTAAGGCAATACCTACCTAGAATTGGCATCTTTAAAGATGATCCTATTTGTAGAATATGCAATGAGGAGGAGGAGAAGAAGATCGCTTACTACATTAGCATTACTACATTAACATTAAGGAGCAAGAAACACACTGATAGGACTGCCGGAAAAGGATTTACCACACAGGCTACTAAACGTACACCTTTACAAACCATGCGCAGTGGTATTCTAGGGAAATAAGCGAAAACATAAAAGAGAAGAGACAGAGGAAGACCGAGAAAAACTTGAGAGAAATGGGAAGAAAAATTATAACCACATAATTAGCCATTTTGATCAAACGGAAGATAAGAGGGTGATAGAGAAGCTTAGAGAGCTTATAAAAAACGTCATTTATTTATTAAAATTTTAAATACAAGAAGAGATAAGAGGGTGCATTTAAACTAAGCAAAATATAATAAATTCTTCGCGGACAGTTTTTACTGTCCTTTTTCAGAGAACTGCCAAATACACATATATTCATCTCACATACAACCTGTAACCTAAAAAGGCAGAGGATAGAAAAAAAAACAGTCCATCCAAAAAAAGTCAACGATTTACGATTTTGTTTACCGTTTCTTTAGCTCGCTGTGCGTCTAATGATCCGATCGCTTTGGCGTGTAGAAGGTTGTCCTTGTATTGCATTCTCCATCATCGCGAGAGTATTTTTCTCTCTTAGCGGAGACCCGAAATCCAGCGAAGAAAACAACAAAAGACCAGGGAATAATACGTTATGTAATATATTTCTGAATCGAATGAAAAAAGAATTTAAAATGTCTAAATAAATAGTTTGAGAAGAACGAAATCTAAACTGAATATATCAGGTGAGCAAAATAATTTCAACCCGGTTATTCGAGCATTGTTGTCGTATATAAATGTCACCCTTGTTCTATGAAGTGACATTAAAAGCGCTCCCCGCTTTGGAATCTCTCTCCGAAAGTGTCGCACAATATTGTTACTGTGAGAATCTTAAATTCACAAGTCTCGACTATACAGATTTTGATACAAAACGAGGAAAAAACAACAAAAAACGAGAGATTGATACGAATCCACATTTCTAACTTTTGCCTCGACGACAGCGTGTATAGTTCTAACTCGATTTAAACTCATCGGTACCCGCATCATTTCTGCGAACCCGAACAGTTATAGAAGTTGCGGCTTATCTATTTAACCCTTGTAATTGCTGCTTGACAATCGATATTGTGTAACTCTCGGAATCAAGAGGATTTAGAGACAGTCGACCTAAAAGTGAGCCTTCTTTCGAAGGTATAACCAAATCTTGTTTTTCTTTTCTTGTTTTATTTGCAGACGCTATCGACACGCTTACCGTCGTAATTTTTAGCGCAATATCTCGAAATTAACTTTCGAGCTGGTAGTAGTTAATTAATTTTGTCGCCAAGACGCCGCCTCCGTTACGGAGAAAACGTGCATCTCTCCATATTTCATGCAGACGGTTGTCGTAGTGGTAGTAGTAGTATATTTCCCGATCGATTATATTAAGAAACTTGGTAAGAAAGGGTCCCGCGCAAAAGTGCTTAATGTGTTCCAACTTTTGCCCAACAATTTCCAAAGCTGGAACCAATTTCCGACAAGATTAAAAGAAACTTTCGAGGGGATGTTATACTCTTGTTGTATTAACGATTCTTGCAATTTTCCGCAAAACTTTCCATCTAACCCATAACACCCGTGTACTTAAACATGCTCGCGTATTTCTGGGTCGCATTTAATTAACGTTCTCTTTTTATTTATCTATTAATATTTATCTATACGTTCAAGAGTTTAATTATTTAGTTCGGATATTGTCAGCGACTTGTTTCCAATTACAGGTTCACCGCACCATATCGTATCTAATTCTAAAAGACGAAGCAAACTTTAAAAATTCAATCTTTTTGACGTTGGTGACACTGATTTTTAACTACTTATCATCGAGCTACAGATTGAAAAGCCAGCTTTCTAACTTATCGAAGATAACTGAAGCCATTATCCTCGACAGGCTTCGTTATACTATCAACGAAGGTAACTACATCCTTGACGAGCTTCTGAAGATATTTCTAAACTTTCGAAAACATTTCGAAGCTTACAATTTATTGTTTATTTGTTTAATTAATTTAACATTCGTATGATCGATGTTGTGATCTGTTTCAAAAATGTGTTGGGCAACGCTCGATTTCTCATTTCTATTAAATCTAAGATTAGCCATATGCTCCTTGAATCTAGTTGAGACTGCTCTCCTGGTTTGCCCAATATATTTTTGATTACAATCTTTACAATTGATTTCGTAAATACCTGACTTTTCTGGAGGTTGTATTTTATCTTTAGTGTTACCGATGAGACTTCGTAAACTAGTCCCAGAACTGTAAAATATTCTAAGATCTAGCTCTTTGAAGACTTTACTCAAACCTTTAGTGATAAAGGGAGCGTAAGGGAGGGTCACAACGGGTGAAGCTTTAACATCCTCTCTAAAAGTCGTAGATTCTTTCACAGTTTTCTTATAATTAAACTTCCTAATTAACTTATAGATATGCTGAGCCTGGAAACCATTACACATGGCCCCATCTTTTATAATTTTAAGCTCATTCTCATACCTCGCCTTGTTCAAGGGAAAAGTGAGAAATCTGTGGACCAAAAAATTCAGGCTTGCCATTTTGTGTTGAACACAATGATGGGAATCTGAAGGAATGTAGCGAAGTGTACTGGTTTCCTTTCTATACACGTCAAACTCTAATCTACTGTTATTACTAATTACTAAAGTATCTAGGAAGAGTAGCTGACCGTTTTCTTCTCTTTCACAAGTGAACTTTATGGTTTCGAACCGATTATTTAATCTATTGAGAAAATCGTCAATATTACATTTTCTAATATCAAAAATAGCGAAAATGTCATCCACATACCTCAACCAAACCTTAGGAAAATATTCGCTCTCAGATTCTAAGTCCTTTTCAAAACGGCTCATGAAAAGTTTAGCTAAAAAGGGTGATCCATTGTCGTCCTTTCCAGCTGTTAATAAAAACTCCCGTTGAATTGAAAAATGTTCTGCTTCATACAGATGTCAGTTAAGCGAATATATTCCTGGACATATTATTGACTCAAACTATTTTGAAGCAACAAGTCCTCAAGGTACGTAAAGATGTCTGGGATCGGTACAAACATCAAATGAAATCAATGAAATCAATATTTCACCCTCCAGCAACTGAATATTTATTTCTTTAATAAATTCTAACGAATTTTTTAGTGCAAAACTAGGTTGCTGTATTGGCAAATTATTAAATTCATTGGTCAGCCATTTGGAAACCTTATAAGTTGGTGCATCAATTGCCGAAACAATTGGTTTTACCGACTTGCCAGGTTTGTGAATTTTAGGTTAACAATATAATTTACGGATAACAGGATTGGAAACATGTAGCTTTCGTCTAACATCGGCAGTAATAAAGTTGTTACAAGCTTTAAACACATTGTTGACGTTTCTAATCATTTTCGGTAAAGGATTTTTTGTAATTGACTTATATGGACTCAACAGGTCATTAACCCGATTATAATAATCCTCTTTATCTAAAATAACAACCTTGTTCCCTTTGTCAGCTTTCAAATAAAAACAATATTTTTTCCGTAAAGTTTTAATGATTTTAATGTTTTCGGATTTCTGAGGTGATTTATAAGATTTCAAATTTTTTGAAGGGCCTCCCTAACGAACTGTTTTGTGGGCTCAGGAAATCGCTGGATAGAGGATTCTATCCCGCCAATAATAAATTTCAATCCTTTATTCAAGTTCCCGTTCAGTAAAAATTTGCGAGGAATGATTTTCTACTATGTTAATGGTACCCATCGGAACATGATGTTTATTCTTAAAAAAACAATCCTATCATGATAGAATTTTTATTCTGAACTTTCTTATCGATTGAAATAAACATGTTTCGTTGAAAATCACACCACACAGTTGATTTTCAACATCATTAAGATCTAAAGTTAAAAATTTCCAAAATTTGCTTGTCAAGTTTACTGCGTTTGACAAAAAGATATTCGATTTCTGAACGCAAACCAGAAGAGTACTCTCAACCAGATTCAAATAGCATATGGCATATGGCTGTGGCATTGGTCCACAGACCTTGAACAAGGCGAGGTATGAGAATGAGCTTAAAATTATAAAAGATGCGGCCAAGTGTAATGGTTTCCAGCCTCAGCATATCTATAAGTTAATTAGGAAGTTGAATTATAAGAAAACTGTGAAAGAATCTACGACTTTTCGAGAGGATGTTAAAGCTTCACCCGTTGTGACCCTCCCTTACGCTCCCTTTATCACTAAAGGTTTGAGTAAAATCTTCAAAGAGCTAGATCTCAGAATAATTTACAGTTCTGGGACTAGTTTACGAAGTCTCATCGGTAACCCTAAAGATAAAATACAACCTCTAGAAAAGTCAGGTATTTACGAAATCAATTGTAAAGATTGTAATCAAAAATATATTGGGCAAACCAGGAGAGCAGTCTCAACTAGATTCAAAGAGCATATGGCTAATCTTAGATTTAATAGAATTGAGAAATCGAGCGTTGCCCAACACATTTTTGAAACAGATCACAACATCGATCATACGAATGTTAAATTAATTAGACAAATAAACAATTGTAAGTTTCTAAATGTTTCGGAAAGTTTAAAAATATCCGAAAATAAGTCATGTGTAATGGACTGTGATAACGGTCCTACCCTGCATTCGTCATTGTTTTCGTCAATCGGAATGACAGTGCATGACATTTACGTTACCTGTTATTTTTAGGTTTTATTTTAATTTAGTTTTATTATTCGACTGGCTATTTATTTATTTGTAGATATAGTGCTTTGATTTTTCTTTATCTCTTCCATAAACACTACATATCTGTGATTATTTTATTAATTCCGGACTTCTTATAAATTTTATTGCTGCATCGATTTCTTCTGTTATAATGTTTGCTCCTTCTATTTGTTCAATTTTTTTCCACAGCATATTATTCTATTTAGTTTTGCATCTGTTAAAACTAGTCCTTTTGCACTTTTGATTAAAGTTTTCTTTGTTAGTGATTATGTGGTTGGGGTTTCTGTCTTATTAACGCAGAAACAGCAATCTTCAACATACGACAGATATTTCAAAATATATTTAATAAAGTTACAGCATGGAAAGGAAAATTTTCCATAAAAAATGAGGAAAATATGATCGTGCTCTCTTTCGTACAACAATATTAGCGTTACATCGAAATAGCGACTGGCAATATACTTACTCTAAAATGCCCGGAACCTTTATGTATAAACACCGAGAGAACATCTCAAGGCAGATGTTCATTTTTTATGGCAGCTAGTTAGTATTCTCGAAGTGTACAGAGCACGTATAGCAGCTCCATTCGAGACTTGCTCCAGACTTAATAATAACGTCCGATAAAAAATTACCTCGTTTACGGGAGAGTACGCTTCCGTTTTATTGACGCTCCACGAGAGATAAAAAAATATATTTCTCGTGATTTAGATATTTTTATCGTATATTTGTATTGACCCGATATTTTTCTAAAAATTCATCACCTCTCTGAAAATTATTATTATTATTATTAATGCATGCCGTCTACGTTGAGTTACCCCAGTAGAATTCCAATTAGTAGGTAGTAGCTCGAGAGAAATTCCCCATGCAATGGAACCGTTATCGGCGAACGCTTTTCCTCGGCAAAAATTATTATTATGGATGAGATGCTCCTCTACATCATCGCTAACGAATATAAATATTCGGTGCTTTTAGAAATCCAGCTAAGTTCTACGGCTATAACAAAAGATCTCGCGGTAATATGCGTTTAAATGGATGACGAATATGCGGTTGGCCTTCGTGGCTTCATCTTAGCGGATTACTTTTGCGGTCGAGACCAATTTCGGGGTTCTCCCTTAACGTTAGAGAAGCACTTCTTTTTATGATGAAAATATTTCATGTTTACTTTCCCCCAGTTCGATTCTTTTTTTTTCTCTGGATATAAAGCAGATTCTGGTTTAAAACTATTTTGTATATTAAGTTAACTATTTAAAATAAGGCAATTATTCGGCTTTAACGTTAAAGTTTTTTTTGCTATACAGGGTGTCCCAGCTGACGCGGTTTCTTTGATAATTTGTTTATTTTACAGTACAGAGAAAAATGTTTCAAATAAAAGTTGTCTCTATTTAAACGACGCATAGCTAGAAAATATTTTAAAATATACAGGCTGTCCCAATTATAGAAAAAGCGTATCTAACTTTTTTATTTTAAACGTATCATCCTATATATTATAGTTTTTAGATTCCACATGATATTTTAAGTAACTTTTATTAAGACCATCCTAGACCTATGTGCTTTTGTTTTCGAGAAAATAAATATTTAATAAAAAATTTTGCAATTGCAGCGCTCTCGTTAATGAGGTCTAGGATTAAAACTAAGAAAGGTAGACAATTTTGGTTTGCGCAAATTGATACGTCTTGAATTGCTTTACTATTTCCAATATTAACATGTACGGATTCTTTTGTTAACATACAGTTACAGGCGCCAACATTTGGAAACATTTAAATGCTAATAACTCTGTTTTTTTTAATGCGACACCCTATATCTATTTATAGGATTGGATGTAGAATTAAATTCTCTTTATTTTTATATCAAAATGTACCCATTTATCTTCAACCGTTTCAGAGAAAAATGTATATTTCTTCTGCTACTGTCGAAAAAGACCACTTCAATTTGCACGAAGTAGGCTAAGTAACAATAATATTATGGCATATTATTTATTAGCACATAGGTCTAGGAAGGTCTTAATAAAAGTTACTTAAAATAACTGGAACATCCTGTATATTTGAAAATATTTTCTAGCTATGCGTCGTATAAACAGGGACAACTTTTATTTGAAACTTTTTTCTCTATACTGTAAAATAAACAAATTATCAAAAAAACCGCGTCAGCTGGGACACCCTGTATATGTAATACACCTTAAAACACCTTACTTAGAGGCGAAAATCCTCTGACTTAAATATTTAAAGACAATACGCCGTTTAAAGTTTAATAACAGCTAGATAATTTGCTGTTATTTAATTTCCGTCATCGTAAACACGCCGATGTCAATATGACGTCATGTTTTAGCAATTTCTATGACATGTTCTATGACGCTATGAGAGTTTCACATTACTAGATTTTGATGTTAATTTGTCACCGCCAAAAGATGGTATTAATATTTGACGTACTAATAACGTCATATTGGAGGAAAAAATGAAATCACACCTTGTTATCGAGGTACTAACACATTATTTATATAAAAACGTGCTTTTCGATATTTTTTTATCACTTTTTTTTTAAATTTGTACGAAAAATTATAGAAAAATACTTTAAACGCCTTAAATTGACGTCAATATGACGCAAAGAAGCGTACTGCTGGTAGAATATGCAATAACATACATTATATTCTGTTTAAATTATGTCGGCTTTGATGTGTAAATTCTGTTTGGGCCACCCTGTATATTTAGAACTAATTTCTCACTTGTGTAATAGATTTCTCAATTTTGGCTAGTTTTGAATTTATTGAATTTTGTAGGCCAACACCAACGGTATAAATGTAGTTTTCGAAGGTATTGAGCAACAGTTTTCGATTTACAAACAAAACACCTTGTATATTTCGCATATTTGGACTTATTAGCACTTAGTTTGATTGGTGAAAAATATCAAATTAGATCCCTTTTTTACTCTTAAACAGAGAGGGTAGATTATTCTGTTTATTAAATTGGTACCATTTTCTTTGAAGCTGGAAGTGGTAGAAAGTTTATAGTAATACATACAGGGTGTCCCATGACATGACTGCCAAAATCTAAGGATATGTTATTGAGGCAATTTCATGTCAAAAATGTCTAATGAACATGTGACCAAAACTCTGTCGTAAATGCTTCTAAATCAGTTACGACAGAGTTTTGGTCATATGTGCATTAGACATTTTTGACTTGCAATTGCCTCAATAACACATCCTTAGGTTTTGGTAGTAATATCATGGGACATCCTGTATACAGAGTGTCATAACAATGCGATAGTCTTTCATATTTTTTTTACTTTAAAAAAATATAAATATTTAAATATGTACAAAAATATTTTGACTTCAAAAGATCGACGTTTCATTTGCCCATCATCATATCATTGTACTTTTGAATTTCGTGAATAATTTAAAAATATTGACAGTGAAATGTATTTTTTTTTTGATAAAATAAGCTTCATTTTAAACAAAAAAAAATTGAAACGTCATTTAAAACTTGAACTGTAAAGACGTGACAAAATTTCTGAACATTAGTGTGCGGAAGCACACACGAATACGTTCGCAGGGTACGGGTAAACATGTTTCGAACGTCTAACGCTAAGAAGAATAGACCCAATTAGTCTGTATAGCTTAGTGCGCCAACCTTTCACATGTGTGTGCATGCATAAAGCGGGTTGTGTTGATCGCGTGTTAATTAGCCCCCTTTGTATGGGTTTATATACTGCAACGCTATAAAACTAACAAAACAAAGCTCCTATTTATTATTCCTTTTAATATCGCGATTTACAATCAATTTATTTCAAGATTGAAACTTACCTTGCGTGTATATTCTCCCGAAGACGATCACGTTCAAAATGAGGTACATCACCTCTCTACACATTCCGTATGATGCGAAACGAGACTTGAATCGGAAAAGTTTCAACTATCGTTGTCTCTTATTAAATCAGAGACAAAAGTGGAATTAAAATAAAACTATCTTCGTCGAATCGGTTCATTTTCCTTACTGTCAGATTTGAAATTAACTTGAATAAACTTTGTTCAAATTGGAACCGAATCTATAATAAATTGATGACTAAATATCATCCACGTTTATGATGGATGTTTCGCAAGACACGTGAAGATTATATTTGATGGGAGTAAACTGCGACTGTAGCATCTGTTGGCTGGGAAAACCAAGCGCAAACTGAACGCTTTTCTCCGACGTCGCCTCATCAGAATTTCCCGACGTGGAAGCTGGATTCTGTGCAGTATCTGTATAGTACGGTTTCGTCCTATTTACAAAGGTATCACGGCCGAATTATAACATCCAGTCAACTAGGATTATTCTTTTCGTAGTGTGTGACGTTTGGACTTATTAATGACAGTCGGTATTAAATTCAATGGAACATTACGACGTCAGGATTAAATGAAATTCTAACTGACGCGAGGGATTATAATACAGGAGTCGAGCTTAGGATAAATGTTATATAATTTACGTTTGTAAAAAAATATATAAGTCGTCGAAAATACAGTTTTGCCTAGAATTGGGACGTGCTTTTGTTCGCGATCTGGATTTATGCCGCAGGGATACCGGGTTGTTTACCACGATTCCTCCGGATAGGTACGATATAGAATCCTTTATTATAAAGAAGAATGAATGTTATCCCTTTTGCTTACACGAATCGATATATCTTGATATTTTTTCCAATATCGAAGCTTAGGGCGTAAGTATGTAATCCGTTTGTTTATCTATGAAAGATAATCGTTATAGTATTTAATGTATTGTGTGTACGAAGAAATGTTTAGCTTCAACATAATATTTTGTTTAACTACTATATATTAAATTATGTTCAATTTTTGGGCGTGGTACTTCTAAATATTATTGTTCAAAATATGCATGATTTATGTAGGAATACTTAACGCTGATACTGCAGAAACTATGGTTTTTGTGTCACTTCGATTTTACGCAACTGGCTCTTTCTTGCAAGTGGTAGGTGAGTTTGCCTGCAAATGAGGAGGAAATAACTTCAAATAATGCCGAATTCTATAATATTGCACGTTTTCCTAAGTGTATTGGGACCCTGGATTGCACCCACATCAAAATTTCTTCGCCAGGGTAGAGAAGAACCAGAAATATTTCGGAACAGATATCTTTCGCTTTAAATATGCAAGCAGATTGTGTAAGATACAAAATATCGTATGAAGGTAGTCTGGGTCTGCACTGAACAGTACAATATTTGAAACACTAAACACTTTAACCCACTAAACACCAAACAAGTTTTAACTAAAACACCGACGCGTTTCAACAGCAATGCTGTCATTATCAAGGCGATAATAAAACTAAATTAAAATAAAATCTACAAATACAGGTGTTGTCACAGTCCATTACACATGACTTATTTTCGGATATTTCTAAACTTTAGAAATCATTTCGAAACTTACAATTTATTGTTTATTTGTCTAATTAATTTAACATTCGTATGATCGATGTTGTGATCTGTTTCAAAAATGTGTTGGGCAACGCTCGATTTCTCAATTCTATTAAATCTAAGATTAGCCATATGCTCTTTGAATCTAGTTGAGGCTGCTCTCCTGGTTTGCCCAATATATTTTTGATTACAATCTTTACAATTGATTTCGTAAATACCTGACTTTTCTAGAGGTTGTATTTTATCTTTAGGGTTACCGATGAGACTTCGCAAACTAGTCCCAGAACTGTAAACTATTCTGAGATCTAGCTCTTTGAAGATTTTACTCAAACCTTTAGTGATAAAGGGAGCGTAAGGGAGGGTCACAACGGGTGAAGCTTTAACATCCTCTCGAAAAGTCGTAGATTCTTTCACAGTTTTCTTATAATTAAACTTCCTAATTAACTTATAGATATGCTGAGGCTGGAAACCATTACACTTGGCCATACCTTTTATAATTTTAAGCTCTTTCTCATACCTGGCCTTGATCAAGGGAAAAGTGAGAAGTCTATGGACCAAAAAATTCAAGCTTGCCATTTTGTGTTGAACACAATGATGGGAATCTGAAGGAATGTAGCGAAGTGTACTGGTTTCCTTTCTATACACGTCAAACTCTAATCTATTGTTATTTCTAATTACTAAAGTATCTAGAAAGGGTAGCTGACCGTTTTCTTCTCTTTCACAAGTGAACTTTATGGTTTCGAACCGATTATTTAATCTATTGAGAAAATCGTCAATATTACATTTTTTAGTGTCAAATATAGCGAAAATATCATCCACATACCTCAACCAAACCCTAGGAAAGTATTCGCTCTCGCTCATGAAAAGGTTAGCTAAAAAGGGTGACCCATTGTCGTCCTTTCCAGCTGTCAATAAAAACTCCCGTTGAATTGAAAAATGTTCTGTTTCATACAGATGTCAGTTAAGCGAATATATTCCTGGACACATTGTTGACTCAAACAATATGTGCAATATTTCGCAGTTCATAATTACGGGCAAGATTTGAAAATGAGCACTCTGGAGGATTTAACATAGTAGGAGATAGTGGTTATGGAATCACTTACTTATACCACTTGGTAATAAGTGAATCTTTTGATTTTCAGGAAATCCTCGTACAGAAACAAAACAGCTATATGTACAATGAATACCAAATTAGGACTCGAACCCCATTGAAAGAACATTTTGGGATATGGAAGCGACGATTCCCTGTTTTAGCACTGGGCATCAGGTCAAAATTGTGTAAAGTGGAAGCAATTGTTGTTGCCACAGCTGTTTTGCACAATATGGCTATATTGTTAAATGAAGACCGACCCCCCAGTCTAGAAACTGCGATTCGAGATAATATTGGAGGATTGAACAATATTGTGAGATACAATTTCATCCAATAATAGAATGGTACAACAAAATGTTTGCAATAATAAATTTATTTTTTAAATAGCTTCCACTTTTGCCCTACTCTCGTCTTCTATTAACTTCATCTTTCAATTTCTGAAATATTTCCACTTACAGGTCAATAAAACAACAATTAATTAAATACCAATTTATTCCAGACCATATAATATTATGTTTTCGTTAAAAAGACTTCTTCAGTGGAAGAAAGTGACATTTAATATGTGTCAAAATACTAATAATAAAAATGCCCATGCCTATCAACAAAAATATCTAAAAAACAAAGAATTCATTGAGATATCGAATTTTAATTATAATAATAATGAAGGATATATTGGTTTAATACAACTAGAAAAATTAAAATGATTTGAATTATTCGTATATCAATCTATTTTTTGTCAAGCTCTAACAATTCTGTTCATTTCATGTGCTGTTTTTTTCTTCATAAGTTCAAGTTCCAGTTCATTCTTTTCTCTCATAAACTGTAACTTGAGCTCATATACTTTTTCGAAAAATTTATTTTTTGAAACTTCTAATTGGCGTTTGGCTTCAGCCCACTGGGAAACCCGACTTGTGATGCCATGTTGTTTCGTAATTTTTGTATTTTCTACGATAAAGTACATGATCACATTATAGAACAAAATAATAATGTTATGTTATGCATGTATATGAGCGTTTTATCAAATATGTACATTGAACAGCTTCGATCTCAATATGTTGTAATGTGAAATTTGATTTATAATAAAATCAAGACAATGTGAGTTTTACTCTTTAAATTAAAATTTGGGGTTTAAACAAATTAATCTCAGGGGTTCGTGAATTCTTTGCTCTACAGCGGGTGTAGAGAACAGAATACGAGAGCTTATCGTACGTTGAACAAAATACCCAAAAAAAAAAAAAAAATTCTAAGTTAAAAAAAAAAATTTTTACAAGACAAAAAGATGTTTTACAAAAAAAAAAATTATATTTTATTTAAATCAATAAAACCTATAAAAAAATTAGTTTACAGTGTGCAGAATGGCGTGGCAAGCACCACAACTAAATTATTACCTATAAAGACCCTTTTTGGTAGTTTTGAAATTTTTCCAACTTTTAGTTGGGACTTAGAAAATTTCTGTATAAAAAAAAAAATTAAATTTTTTAATTTTTCAAATATTAATTTGGACTAAAAAAGGAATTTACTGTTTTAAAGAGAAAATATTAATTCTTAAAATTTTTGACCTTAAAATTAAATTAAAATTAAATTACCTTATCTTACGTGTGTGTGAGTGTGTGTGTGTTATTTTGGAAGCTTCTGTCTTCGCGCGCCTATAGACGGATGGTGGATGGAGAGACGTCTTTTTCGTAGGGGTAATTAAATTCGGTAGAAGTTTTGGATGTTTATAAGTACTTATTCGAAGATGATCGTTGATTTGGGCCCACGGTGCACCGGGTTAATTTACAAAATTTACATACGTAGAGATAAACGCTCTGTACGAAGATAAAATGCAAAAAGCGGAAGTTTGTTGCTCTCGCACGGCTTTTTATAGGTGATTCGCAATTGTCTCTAAATTTCATCAGAAATACCTTTTGATCGTCATCTGTCAATCACGGCAATCAACGATCGTTGATGGATTAATTTATGCGCGTCCGGTCGAATATTTGTTGTATACAGGGTCACCGAAAAGTTGTAGATTTTAATTACCACCTACTTTTTGTTCTTTAAATGCCCCTAACTGGCTGGTCTTTCTTCTTGTGTGTGTGGAATTTAATTGTGTGATTTTGTTACAATATTGGTGTGTATTTGTGTACAAAATAAATTATTTGAAATTAATTAATTACCTTATAAAATATGATGGTCATTATTGTGGTGCATTTAACATCTTTCTGTCTTTGTCGTTGGCTGGACTTAACATAAGATCTCTGCTGAGCAACACCCCCTTCTGCGTCAGATGGCTACTGAGGCAAATCATGACATCGACTCGCACATATGCAAGGAAAATACCGATGGTGCCAACTTGAAGAGTTGCGCCTCCTCTATCATTTGATAGTGTTGACTTGGATTTAAATGAGTTAATTTTAAACAAATACCTCGCATGTGTGCAATCGTGTTAATGTTACATATTTTATACAATAGAATTAAATTAAATTGAAGAAATACACAGATCAGATAGTTGGTTATAGTTTAATGAATATTCAATTAATTTAGTGTTTTTTTTTCTTTTTAGATTACCTACAGCTGGATCATCTGTCAACTGACAAGTGGAATTGTAAATATTGAATAAAATGTAATATAACATTACAATGTAGACGCCAAAGTAAAACGCAAACAAAAGTGACAGTACAGTTAACAGGATGGAAACGTTCGTCTGTAGTATTTAAAATGAGCCCACACCATTTCGATTTGGTTGAGCTCATAATGATGTGGTGGTAAGCGAAGAACGTCATGTCTTTTATTCCTGACAAATTCATCAATCTTGTTTTTGTCATACTGCGATTCCATCTATAGCCATTCTTTGATAGGTTCTCCATGCAGCTGTTAGAATCTTTTCAAATTTTCTGCTATGATATAAAGCATTATCAAGTACAATAATTGAATTCTCCGGTACATCTGGAAGCAATTTATTCATATGTCTCTGATGCATCCATTTCAGTGTATATTCAACGCCAAGAATAAAACATTTCTCGGTTCCATCATGAATTAATACAAAACGAGGGCTTAGACCACTAGATAAAGCATATTTATTATCATCTTGGTGTATTATTGCATGTATTGACAGAGCAAATCTAATGCAATGAAAATTGTCAAGTTGTAGAAAGAACCTTGGTACACTGCCAGTGCAATTTTCGATTATTTTTTCAAGGCTTATTCTGAAGACACCACCCTGTTCTACCAGATGTACAAATATGAAATGTTTTTGTTCAGTTCAGAAGAATGAGACAAAGTGCTTTATTCAAAGTATGCTCCATCGCTACTTATACACATTTCCCATCTTTTGGGCAATTTGTACATACCACGCCAGTAAAAATCTTCTCCTTTCGCCGCAAACCATTCATCAAACCAATGTTTCACATCTTCGTACGAACGAAACCGCTACTCACTAAGTGCGTGGCCCATCAATGCAAACAAATGGTAATTGGAAGGAGCTAAATGTGGTAGAGAAAAATGACTTTGTGTTGTCTTTTTTAATATTCTGGTCGTTTTTTGATCAGAGAACCGTTTCACCACGTTTTAATAGCTCATAAAAGACCACACCCTTTTGGTCTTACCAAACACAGAGCATTGTCTTCCAGCCGAAGCGATTCGGGCTTCGCTTGGATCTACCCATGATCTTTAGTGTTTAGGATTCTCAAAATAAATCCACTTTTCATCTTCAGTAACAACCAGTATGTTGCAAAAATAACTTTCGCTTGTGTTTATGCGCCTCTGCATCTGTCTTTCGTTCAAGTCATGTGGTATCCATCTGCCGACTTTATGAATCTTTCCCATCTGTCGTAGGCGATTGGTAACAGCTTGTTGACTGACGTTTAATTGCTCTGAGAGTTGTTTCTGTGCTTACGCATCGTCTTCGTCCAACAATACTTGCAATTCTGCATCTTCGTACCTGCAACATCGAAATCACCACTTCTGAAACGTCGAAACCATCGTTCACACGTATCTTGTGATTGAACATGTTCGCCATAAGCTTCTCGAAGCAATCAGTATGATTCAGCAGCACAAAAAATTAATGGTGTCCGCGAATGCTCTTTGTTTGGCACAAATTTCGACATAATCAACACTGAAAAGTAATACTACAAAATACTTTTTCAATTGATGTCATATATGTCAAATCTTTCTGCAGCACACCATATTGGTGCATCATCTGTTAACACAAATTCGCATTTCATGCTTCCCATAGCTTCTAAAAATATCAGGAATGTGCTTAACTCTTACACAGCGATTAAAGGAATAGAAAAACCTTGAAATCAAAATTTTTCGGAAATAGTTTAGTCAGAATACACAGCATTATTGAATGGTAAGTTTCACCTACAATCAAGTGTTAAAACAACATCAATTTTTAACGGGAATAAATGCATTCCATCGTAGTCATTCGCGCGTAATCACAGATAAAAATGTTTCAACCGAATAGAAATGATGCCCGTGCGAAATGTCGATATCTCTCGTAGAAGGAAACGTCCGCTTTGTCTATTCCCTAGTTGCCTAGTTATCCTTGTCTTTACAAACTCTACGAACTGACTAACTGACTCTCTTCCAACAAAAGTTCCATCGCCATCATCGTAGTTCGAGTTAAAGGTAAACTCTCTCTCTATATATGTATACATAAGTATATAGTATAAAGAGAGGGAGAGAGAGACAGAGATCTATGAGATACGCGTTCACGCCTAACTGACATTCCTTTATTGATAATAATTTGAGATCTGTCGGCTGTTATTACGTGGTAGGTGTAGAAGCAAGGTGGAGATTTTGATAAGGAGAAAATGTATATATACGTAGAAGAAGCCACATTCCGGCGACTCAGCAAATATTCAAGGATGTTATTAAATCTGATCGTTGGCACGGATATAGAAAACGAAGACTTCGTATGCAGTCATTCAGCAGCCATTCTATTTCGTACGATGTTTGAATTTTAAATTGTACGACAAAAAGTAGCGATGCATAGTTTTATATTTCGCAAAATTGGAATAATAGATTCATTATTTCTTTTTATTATGCATTAGTGTTCAAATTTAAATTAAATCACTAATGCTCGACCGTGTGTGAATCAGGTGTCTAAATGTTTCCCCATGGTTTTCTTACAACATTAGGATGTGCCCGGCACCTCCACCATTTTGATTCTGCAGATATTTTAAAGTGGTGGTCCGCTAGACGAAAGTCACAACGAGAGGAGCCAATGCAAAGACTCAAGAAAATGTTATTGTAATAATTCAAAATATATATCAATGCGAAACATCAATGATAAATGTCAAACTAACTAACTAATATCAATTTATAACAATAATAAATCATGTCGTGATTAGCATTACCTACCCCATACTTCTGCAGTACAATCTCTGCTTTGGGAAATTTTTTTATCTAAAGTTTAACACACTGTACGGTCACTACATTGAATTATTTGATGTAAAGATGTTAGGTTAGGTTAGAATTAACATTGAAGTTATTGTTTACAATTCAGTTTACTACTTGCCACTAACTACTCAGCGTTAATTGGTTCTGTCAACCTTTTTTATTTAAAATCGTTAGTAGGTATTCTGTGCCGATTCTAATCCACCCAAACGACATGGACACACTGTATAAGAGCCTAGTCGTGAGCTATTTTCAGACTCAGATTAATAATGATAATAATAATAATATTTATTAATTCAAAGTATCGTACAACGATAGTCATAAGTACACGCATGAAATGAATTAAAATATAACAAATAAACAGTAAAGTTAATGTACTAAAAAATTAAAAAGAAAGAAAATTCCAAAACACCTACCAGCACCAAAATAAACATACAGTTTACAGTAGTTTTGACAGCTGAAACCTGTCAAACTGTCATAATTATGATAATTTGCTGGTTTTACACAGATTGTAGCTGTCAAAACTACAGCTTATACAGCTTGTCCATATCGAGTGACTGCGTCCGTAGGCACGCAGTTTACCTACTGATTATAATGTGAGAAT
Source organism: Holotrichia oblita (assembly GCA_023690525.1). Classification (NCBI taxonomy): domain Eukaryota; kingdom Metazoa; phylum Arthropoda; class Insecta; order Coleoptera; family Scarabaeidae; genus Holotrichia; species Holotrichia oblita. The sequence continues at coordinate 10,993,261 of CM043020.1, read as the reverse complement.
TCCCAATGATCTAAAGATAGGCTTGCATTACGCAATTGTTTTTATTCCACGTAATATTCTAATAATCTGTTTCTAGGCAAGAAAAACCATTTTAGCTAGAGGTGACGAATCCCATAAAAGAATTCCGTATAGTAATCTAGCGATTGCACTTTTCAGAAGTAAATAAGCAATAAAGTGTTTAAAGGTAGACTACGTTTGGGACTTCTGAACAGTTATGCTTTACTATGAAGTGTGCTTGTTATGCATTTGCAGTGATCCTCCCACAACAAATTGTTTTGGATATCTACACCCAAAAACTTTGCCCTGTGCTGTTGCTCTATATTCATGCTATTGACATTAATGTTATAGGAACCGTTTTGCATACGTTAAGTTTCAATTTATTGAAACAAAATTATTTATATAGACGATTTAATACTAAATTCGCAGACAATTCTGTCATTTGTAAACTATCATCATTGATGAGCACTGTTGTGTCATCTGCGTACATAAATACTGAAACTTCCATGATGAAATTGTAAATATCGTTGGTATATAAGCTAAATAATAATGGGCTCAACACAGAACCTTGTGTTACTCCATGTGCAATAGGTAGACGACGTGATTTGCATTTGTCCACTTTATTTAGTCTTTTATAAGTAATTGAGTACGTCCTCGTAAATATGATTGAACCTAATCTGCTGCATTATCACATATTCCATATTCTTGCAATTTCTGCATTAGCAGTGAATGCTGTATACAATCAAATGCCTTACTAAGGTCACAAAATATACACAAAGGAAGCACAGAGCTGTGAGCGTAGATTTTCCTCTTCTAACTCCATCTTGATTTTGGCTAAGAATTTAGTGTTTATCTAAGAAAGAATTTAGACGATATTCAAATACTTTTCCAGCATTTGAAATTAGAGAAGTTGGTCTATAATACTTAATATCAGTTTTATCGCCTTTCTTGTGGATTGGAGCAAGAGCTGGAGTTTTAAAATAATCTGGAAATATTCCATATGAATATGACTCGTTTATAAGGTAAGTCAACGGTGCCACTAACAGAGATTTCTATTTTATCTCTAATACACATCTCATTTTGTAGAAAATGCCAAAAGTTTGTTTTATTACTTACAGTAAAACGTACTTACAGGTTAAAACTAGGTAAGCTGTTTCGCGTGGCTGTTTATTGTGCCCCTGTTTATACAGCTTGTTCACGTCGAGTGGCTGGATTAGAAGCGGCATAGAATACTTACTATCGTTCACCCAATAATGGCCGATAAATTTCGTATATTATTTAAATTGTAAGAAGGATATATTATTAAAGAAATTTCGGTTAAATACGGTTAAATAAAACTACCGCGATAGAGATTAAGAGACAATAACAAAGTGAATATGTTCCGGAATGATCTGATTTTATTATGACAAGTAGCGGAAGCTCACCTTACAATAATAAAATGTCAAGTTTTTGACATGTATGAAATTTAAGATTGGACTTCATTTATCTGACACACGACTGTACATGCGTTTATGAACGCACCCCTAATGTCAGTTGACATTATTTGATATGACAGTAACGATAAAAGTTTGATGGGTTGGTAGCATTTTGCGTTTAAATTTCAATCATACTAGAGTGAATTAGCCTTGTCCAGTCAGCTTATTAATAGGCTACCATTAACTGTGGTGGTTTGTCACCGCTAAATGAAATTGAATAAATATGTACGAAGTGATAATTTTGAGTCGTCCTGGGTTGGCCACAAAAAAAGTTAAGCTTTTATTGTAGTTTCTTGCCTCTATTACTACTTTAGGCCCTTCTCTAGTCCATCAGTGCTTAACTATATATTTTTATCTCCTAGTTTGCGCTAGAATATTTGTGATAAATTCTAGCAGGCGTTCTATGAAAGTGCTTGATTAAATATAATAGCTACCGCAAGGTGTAAAATCTTGCCGTAAAAAAAAACTACCTTTCTATACGGCGAGCTTTTCCATTAACCGACGGCAATAGAAGCAGCATATCGAATCTGTCTGCCTCATTTTTGCATGAATCGAACGTCGCTTATTGTTCATTTTGTATCCGCGTACCTACATCAACTATAATATGCCGCGTACAAAAGCGGATGTGCTTATGTGACGAAATTGCTTGCGGCTGATGCATAAATAGCTTCGGTTTCCGACAGCATTCTACTAGTATGTACATATGTATAAGACGTATATAATATCAAAGCCGGTACATATAAGTACATCGCCGGCTGAAAATATCCGAACGATACGGATAGGATGAGTGCAGTTATAATACCAATACTTCTCGGCGTCAGTGTACACCTGCGTACAGCATAGGTAGCCGGTCAGCCAACATCACAGACATCAAGGCGGAAGCAAAGGCAGCGAAATAAATCAGCTTTACCCTCTTCAAAGCGAGAGCAGTGCGCAGATATGTTTCGGTCCCTTATCTACTGAGGGTCACCACTCACTCTCATATCTCTTACATGTTCCGAATAGAAGGAAATGGAATAGCATGCATATACTTGAGAGCTTTAGTTATACTATGAAATTAATATATATTTTTCGTTTATATCGTTTCTTTAAATATTGTTTAGTTTGATCGAAACAGCTCTTTTATGGTGTTGATGAAAGTGGTAGAAGTAAAAAGGAACAAATGGAAAATGATACTGCGTTAGTCAATAATTTATTAACACAGGCTGGATTAATAAATAAAAATGTAGTTCCTCAACGTCTTGAGGAAAATTTGATCCAACGATGCAGTAAACATAATTTTTCGTAAATTCAAGAACTTGAAAAATAGTACTAATTTTGCAAGTATCTCGATGTCATCTGATAAAACACCAAAAAAAGAATAGCTTTATATAAGGTAGTTAAACAGAATTTAGAAACTCGTCTGCTCCAAGATGAAACTATTCGGGAAACTAAATTGCCCTAACAGATTGTCACTGACATTAAATTCTATAAATATCCGTTACCAAAACGCAAGAGGATTGAATTCAAAAGCACAAACATTCTTTACAAATGCTTCTGATAACTTTTTTGATATTATCCTCATATCTGAAACTTGGCTAACTGACTCACTTTCTAATAACGACTTATCTGTTCAAAAATTTGTTGGGCAACGCTCGATTTCTCAATTCTATTAAATCTAAGATTAGCCATATGCTCTTTGAATCTAGTTGAGACTGCTCTCCTAGTTTGCCCAATATATTTTTGATTACAATCTTTATATTTGATTTCGTAAATACCTGACTTTCCTAGAGGTTGTATTTTATCTTTAGGGTTGCCGATGAGACTTCGCAAACTAGTCCCAGAACTGTAACCTATTCTGAGATCTAGGACTTTGAAGATTTTACTCAAACCTTTAGTGATGAAGGGAGCGTAAGGGAGGGTCACAACGGGTGAAGCTTTAGCATCCTCTCGAAAAGTCGTAGATTCTTTCACAGTTTTCTTATAATTAAACTTCCTAATTAACTTATAGATATGCTGAGGCTGGAAACCATTACACTTGGCCGCATCTTTTATAATTTTAAGCTCTTTCTCATACCTCGCCTTGTTCAAGTGAAAAGTGAGAGGTCTGTGAGCCAAAAAATTCAGGCTTGCCATTTTGTGTTGAACACAATGATGGGAATCTGAAGGAATGTAGCGAAGTGTACTGGGTTCCTTTCTATACACGTCAAACTCTAATATATTGTTATTTCTAATTACTAAAGTATCTGGAAAGGGTAGCTGACCGTTTTTTTCTGTTTCACAAGTGAACTTTATGGTTTTGAACCGATTATTTAATTTATCGAGAAAATCGTCAATATTACATTTTTTAGTAACCAAACCCTAGGAAAGTATTCGCTCTCAGATTCTAAGTCCTTTTCAAAACGGCTGATGAAAAGGTTAGCCAAAAAGGGCGACAAGGAGTTACCCATTGCCGTTCCTTCCAGCTGTTCATAAAAACTCCCGTTGAATTGAAAAATGTTCTGTTTCATACAGATGTCAGTTAAGCGAATATATTCCTGGATTGTTGACTCAAACTATTTTGAAGCAACAAGTCTGGTCAAGGTATGTCAAGTTGGCTGGAATCAGTACACTAGGAAAGAGAGAACTAGCATCAAGTGAAATCAATATTTCACCCTCCAGCAACTGAATATTTTGAATTTCTTTAATAAATTCTAACGATTTTTTACTGCAAAACTAGGTTGCTGTATTGGCAAATTATTAAATTCATTGGTCAACCATTTGGAAACCTTATAAGTCGGTGCGTCAATTGCCGAAACAATTGGCCTTACCGACTTGCCAGGTTTGTGAATTCTAGGTAAACAATATAATTTAGGGATAACAGGATTGGAAACATGTAGCTTACGTCTAACATCGGCAGTGACAAGGTTGTTACAAGTTTTAAACACATTGTTGACGTCTCTAATCATTTTCCGGTAAAGGATTTTTTGTAATTGACTTATATGGACTCAACAGGTCATTAACCCGATCATAGTAGTCCTCTTTATCTAAAATAACAACCTTGTTCCCTTTGTCAGCTTTCAAATAAAAACAATCTTTTTCCCGCAAAGTTTTAATGATTTTATTGTTTTCGGATTTCTGAGGTGATTTATAGGATTTCATAGTTCATGTTTGCAGGCCCCCTAACGAACTGTTTTGTGGGCTCAGGAAACCGCTGGATAGAGGATTCTATCCCGGCAATAACCCACTCAACATTCGATTCACGAGTCAATCTTTATCAATGATCTGCTTCTTGGTTCAAGTTGTCCTGTCTTGGCATATGCTGAAGACATAAAAATCTTTTTGGAAATTTCTTCACTTAATCACGCTACACATTTACCAAGCAACCTCAATAAAATAATTCTGTGGTATCAGGATAACAAACTAACTCTGAATGCCTCGAAACGTGCACTGATATCCTACACTCGTAAAAGCTCACAACGTATTCAATTAATGATTACATTATTGAAAAAAAGTCGAATATTAAGGATTTGGGTATTTATTTTTGATGCCAAACTCATATTTATTGGTCATACTGACTCAGTATGTTCTTCTGCCAGCAAATCTTTAGGCTTTATTATGGGTGTTTCCAAATATTTTGATTATTTTCATACGTTTTATGTAAGATAATAATATGCTTCCATAATATATTGTCACTGCATGTCTCTTGATAGAATACACAGAAGATTCTTAAAATATTTATCGTTCAAACTCGACGGAGTCTATCCTGAGGTTGGTATCTGTCAAGATGAATTACTACGACGTCATGGAATGCAATCGTTATCTGCCAGAAGGGATTATCAATGTTTACAACTTATCCTGAAACTAATTCATGGTAAGATAGACTGTACAAGTCTACTCTCTAAACTCTTCTTCTTCTTCTTCTTCTTCTCTTATCCTTATACCTTTTCAGGTGTCGGATGTTGGTTCCGGTTCTTCTACCCACTTTTTCCACTCTTTTCTGTCTCTCGCCATTGCTTTCATTTCTTCTAAGTTTTTTTCCTTTCTTTCCCCCAGTTCTCTTATCTGATCAACCCGTCGTCTTCTAGGTCTTCCTCTTTTTCTGTTTTTTTGAGTAAGCGGTCTCTATTATTTTTCTCGTGATTCTATTTGTCTTCATCCTTACTATATGACCCTACGAGTTCAGTTGTTTTTTTCTAATTTTCCTCGCTATTGGCTCCCCGCTATTCTTCTTAGGTGTTTCATCTCAATTGCATTTATTCTGGACTCATCTTTCTTCCTCAATGTCCAGTTTTCACATGCATACCATATGTTATTATTGGCAATGTTATTGTATTGTAAATTTGCATTTTTGTCTCCATATCAATATCCCTGTGTACGACGATTGTCTTATTTAATGAGTAGTATATTCTTGTCGATTTGTTTTGTCTGTTTATTAATTCTCAGTCCATTTTCTCATCCTCTGTCAATATGCTTCCCAGATAGTCATATGTCGTTACCCTCTCTAGTGTCTTATCTTTACATTTAATTTCCATGTTAACTTTATTATCTAGATTTTCATTAACAATCATTAGCTTAGTGTTATTTAGGTTAACCTCCATTTTCACCTTTCCTATTTCCTTTGTCTAGCATATTTGCAACCTTCCCCACTGACAATAATGTGCTGTCTAGCTGATCGTCGTCTAGAAGATATTTTTAAATAATTATTGGCTTTACTTTCAAATTAATCTAATTTATTTTTGGAAATTTAATTGGAAATTTTTGTTAGGCAATAAAGAAATTATTATTATTATTAATTGATATTAAAAGATAGCAATGTTAAATATATAAATTAAATGTAATTTGGCAAAAGAAGTGCCACCTCGTATTCAGTGAGGTGGTACTCTCGTGCAGAGCATTTTACACTAGATAGTCACGTTACCATACATTCCGGTAATGAACGGCAATTTGTTTGCATTTTTGAAACGTTGCCAGCACGAATCCTATTCGCTCAGCCTGTCCGCATTTATAACAGAGAGCTAATGCTCCGGACATTGCATTCGGCAAATACTCTTATCCCCTGTCAATACATGTGCATTCTAGTACAAACGATCATCGCACGAGATTTAAAATTTTTTGCTGTTCAACCTGAATTTTAAAAGATTCACTTTTAATATTCATAATTTCGTAAGCTCAAATAAGCTCGTGGTATATATATAATTAATATATATGGTAATATATAATTAACAAATTTCGAGGTCCTAATAGTAGATCTCTGGTTGTGCGGCCGAAAGCGGAACGTGGGTGTCTTGGGGGAACCGTGGTAACCGGCTTTGTTTCCTGTTTCCTATTCCGAGACGAGCGGGACCCGTATAACGGTCGTTAATTTAGCAATTTCCCGATGAGGACGCGGTCGCTAATTGTGTTATTTATTTCCGTTTAGGCGCCGTCTACTTGATTCCTTTTCCCTTCGCAAAACGAGCAAGCCACCTGTTCCGTTATTTATCAACGTTCCAAGTTGAAGCGTTAGTGTTAATTTGTATTATTATATTATTAATTTGTCGTTTCCGTTTTAGGCTGGTAGTTCATCAGATATTTATCGTAGTTGGTAGCCAATTACTGCCTGGAATTCCGTTTAATTTCATAATTTTATAACAATAATGGAAGCACCTAAATAGAATCCTTTTCTGAGACGAAAAAAAAAAAATCTAAATGTAATTCAAAGTTGATGAATTATTTCTTAGAATTCCCGTTTATTTCGTTTACCATTGTTTACCGCTATATTTACCGGTATTATCGAACTGTAGATGCTAATCCGAACATCTGTTCCTGACGTATTCGTTTGATAAAACGTTTGTATGCACTCCACACTCGACAACAGCTTGCCATAACGAAGCCGGTTCACATGCAAAGCGTGTTGGTCAGAAGATATCCTTTAGGTATTCAGTTGTGTCGTAGAATACAACATATTGCACTGACGTTAAATCCTTCTATTCAATTTAAATATAGAAGCTTCTGGACGTGACGTATGTTAAAATGAAATTGTAAAATATTGATCTTCTTTCGATAAATGTTAAGATTGCCAATTACAAATTTGCCATTTTTATTCCTTATTTTCCACAAAACAAATCTCCGATAAAGCGAGTTGCGTTCCTTTGTATCGCGAATTTATTTTTTGGTCTAAACCATTTCGTATTGTTCCTTTTACGCGAACGTTTGTAGCAAACACTAAGCACCTTTTCATACGCCATATACAACATTGCAGTCACTAACAGATTTCTCTCTCTAGAAATCCACCCCAACTCCTTCCTTAAAAGGGGATTTATTCGATTTATTTACTTTCTCAATGGTGATATAATTCTCTGGATACTTCTATTGCCTCTTGTGTGACCTTCAACGCTTTTGTTTCCTTTTTTTTTCTTTCGTAGCAAAGATGGAATTATTATGTGAGAGGGAAAATGTCTTTTACGGAAGCGGGTAAATTGAGATACGAAATAGGAAGTAATCTAGTTGATATTCAATCTAACTCCCCCGATTATAAACGGTAGGGGAATAATGCGGTGTTTCTTTAGAGTTGAAGTAGCTAGCACGTGCGCTGGATAGAATTGATTCGGATTGAATTCGAAATTTGCGAGTGTTTTCTCTTCAATAAGCAATCCCTAATGCTAATAATATTAAAATTTCCAGCCAGTAGTCGATCTGCCTTAATTTACTGTTGGGTATCTCGAGAAGTTGGAACTTACGTAAAGTATCAGCAGAAAAAAAGATTTTATTCGAATCATAATTTCTCTAAAGTTAAACAGGAGTATAAATATTTGAGTAGAATGCACTAAACATTAAATTAAATACGAATCAAGTAGGTAGAATAAAAAAGGAATTCTTAAACGAGGAAATTTGAAATAAATGCAGTGCCAGTTAAGGCTTAGACTCTAGGAGAAGATGTTAAGTTGTAAAATAAACAGAGAGTTTTATAAAAGCTTTTGTAAATGCCCTCATCTTAGATCAAAAAAAAAATGAAGGAAAAAGTAAACAGCAGCTGTATCTTACTTAAAATCCTCTAATAAAGTAAAAGCGACATAGAATCTTGTCAAAAAAGATTACAAGTATAAAAGGAAACCAAATCTTAGTAATTAATATATTTATTAAATCCAAGTTTCTGTGATATAGTACAACAATCCTGATGTGGAGGAAAGATTTGAACAATTTAACAATATTACCAAACCCTTCCCCAACGTCTACATTGCCAAATACAACTTCATTCAAAAGAGAAATGTTTTCACAAGAATTAAAGATAAAATTAAAACTAAAACATATATCTAGGGCAAACTAATCAATAGCTTAAACACAGAATCAGGCAACACAAAAGTGATAAAATAATAGTTAAAAAATGGCAGAGCTACCAATTGCAGGTTATCATAATAAATATTTCGATGAGAGACCTCATGTTCGTTTTAACTGTAAGCTGTTTTTTTGTATAGTTCGTTTTTTCTTTACGAAAAAATACTACGAAAATTTTGAAAAAATGTTTATTTAAATGCACATCATACATAAAATCCTAACAATTTGTAACATCTTCTACAAAATATCACCTACAAAACCATCAACAATCGGAACAATTCCAATATGAACGCATTCTTTGGCTTTCTGCAGCCATTAATTAATCCAAACGAGATATAAATTAGATTGAGATTGACCTCTTGAGACTCTCATAGACGTCAACTTCTCTAATCGGTTGATAAACCCTCACGAGGTTATGTGGCGTCAGCGGAACTATGCCATTAGAGCACCCACCCGGACAGAATTCGAGTGTCAACACAAAAAGAGAGAATCTGACGAATACAAGAGGTGTAGAGGAACAACTCGCACTAAAGTATACCTCGTTGCATCGAAACAAAATTTGAGTTTGAATTAGCGTTCATACTAGGTAGTTCCTATTGTTAAATTGCAAAAAAAAACTAGTAGAATCTATTGATTTGTCTGGAGAACTATGTTATTGAAAATGAAACTTAGCGTTAGCTAACTTCATTGCAATAAAGTTCAAATCGATAGATTCTACTATTACATCTAAGAATATAATTTAAAATTAAGATGCATTTGCATAGGATGCTGACGATTTGTCGCAAGCTCGAATCTTCCGTAGAGATCCATCTACCGAAGCACCAACAGCAAGAACGCAGACGAAACAAATGTAGCTGTTATCGCGGATAAATCGCAGTATGCGACCAAAATATCTGGTCGTTTGCAAGACGGTAGTAGATATACAAAAAATTATTAATACCAAAAGAATCCAAACCACCTCTACGTAGATTAGAGCAAACATACCATTTCGACCAGTAGCCGACACGAAACAACTTACCAAACCATCAATAATAAGACAAAGATCTTCTTAAGTAGCTTAACAAGTAACTTACCTCAAGACGTGGACCAACATTAAACGCAATACCAAAACCATCAACAATAAGAACAGATTTAATATGAACGCTTTGTTTTGGCATCCTACAGCCATTAATTAGACCAAACGGGATATAAATTAGATTGAGACTGTCCCTTTTGAGACTCTCACGGACGTCAAACCTCTCTAATCGGTTGCTAGATCCTCACGAGGGTATGTGGCGTCAGCGGAACTATGCCATTAGAGCACTCACCCGGACAGAATCGAGTGTCAACACAAAAAGAGAGAATCTGACGAACACAAGAGCTGTAAAGGGACAACTCGCACTAAAGTATACCTCGTTGCATGAAAACAAAATTTGAGTTCGAACTAGCGTTCATATTAGGTAGTTCCTTCATTCAACGCACCACCCAAACCTTCAATATCAACCGACGTACCAAACCATCAACAGTAGGGCAAATATCTCCCTGAGTAATTTAACACTTATCTCAAGATGTGGACCAACATTCAACGCAATACCCAAACCTTCGATATCAACCGATCTACCAAAGCATTAACAATAAGAACAGTTCTAATATGAACGCTTTTTGGCATTCTACAGCCATTGATTAATCCAAACGGGATATAAATTAGATTGAGACTGTCCCTTTTGAGACTCTCACGGACGTCAAATCTCTCTAATCGGTTGCTAGACCCTCACGAGGGTATGTGACGTCAGCGGAACTATGCCATTAGAGCACCCACCCGGACAGAATCCGAGTGTCAACACAAAAAGAGAGAATCTGACGAACACAAGAGCTGTGGAGGGACAACTCGCACTAACGTACACCTCGTTGCATCAAAGCAAAATTTGAGTTCGAACTAGCGTTCATATTAGGTAGTTCCTATTGTTACACCGCAGCCATCATCTCCAGTAATAATGCGATTCGAAAATTAACCTTCATCCTTGTATCGACGGAGAAAGAACAACACAACCTATCTTTCGATAACTTCCATTCGTAATTTCACGAGAAACGATTCCCAAAATTTCAGTAAAACTACAAGAATTCAATTCGTCCGATATAAAATAACACAACCGTCTCTATAGATGTTACCTCTACCGTTGTCGACGGTCAACTGAACTGAGTTTGTCGACCTTTGGTCGTTAAAATGTTATTGTGACGTCAATGTGACGTCAACTGGAAGTTATAAAAATGTCATTAAGTCAATATTGTTATTATTCTGTAATTATGTCATTTTATAATTAATCGGGTGGTTAAAAGCAAATAGAAAGAATAAATAATGTTCTATTCTAGAGACAGGGAGCGATATACAGGGTGTTTCAATAGTGCGGTGTCGGTCGGTATCTCGATACCTGTTGAAGATAAAAAAAAAACCTTTAAAAGAAAATTTCTTTTAAAGGGGGCGATAGCTTAAAATTGCTTTCGCTTATACAGGGTGTTCCGTTTATACAGCCTTTAAAATGCAAAAATGCATATGACAGGAATGTCAGTGGTTCTTTAGTTGGAATTAGTATACAATGTAATTTCGGTTTTCTCATAATATAAACTTTCTTTAGCACATTCTACTCGTTTATGTTCAAAAAGTAGATAAATAATCAACCAGCACTTATAGCATAAAGTTTGATGGTTCGGTAAAGTATTTGACATAACCACTGACATTCCTGTCATATAAAAAGTTGACAATAGTAAAATGGATACATATATATATGCAATTGTATATTGCAATGTTATTGTAAGAGCGACAAACTACGATTATACTTACCGGGTAGTAAGCCGGTCCTGCTGCTCTTTGGAATAAAGTATTGAGTGCAAGGTATTTCTCTATTTAGTCATGTCCGGATACCTTTGAAAGTTACTGTACATTTTTCCAAAACTAAGCTCCATTGTTTACATGATTGTTAGAGCTTGACAAAAAAATACATTGATATATTTTATTATGAAAAGTCGTGAATTGTATTTCGACTTGAACTTTAGAGATATTTCCATACATACATCCTTGCGTGTCCATTAAATGCCATCGATGGGGGGCAATTTATTCGACCGTTCTATACGATACTTTAACGAAATATTGCTTAACGCTAAGTCGAGGCGGGTCGACAAAATTCCCGGAAAAACAGGAAGAACAACGACCGGCAGCATTCGGAAAACGAACGTTTTAAAATTTACAGCGAACCATTGACACGGAAATTTTTCACGGAGATTTGCTCTTTTCGCTTGAGGTCATTCCGAACGATGTCGACGTCCAGTATATAAAGTTTTTCCAGGAGAACGATTACCTGTGTATAGCAGACCCTTTTTTCCCCTCCTGTTTTCCTTTATAATGGCATTCTTGAAAGGATGAGGAATCTACAACTCCCACCACCGTACATATCAGCGAAAGATTAATTTGAAAATTAAATGCGCGTATGTGAGACCTCTTTACATCGGATGATTCCGTTCGTGATTAAGCTCCCTGTGTGTTATTAATTACCGTTGCCTTTTTAGCTCTTATTCGTGAAGTTGATATCGTTCGCGAAGCGAATTTAAATCCGAAAGAGCGCCGGTGATAAGCGTCTCTTTCTCTTCTACCCTCCTGTAGGTACCGAGCGATGTTCGTGTTGCTCTTTCTAGGGATCTTCTTCATCCTCTTTTACAATTATCCCCGGCGAATTTTACGCAAACAGGTATTATTTCGAATTTCAAAAAAATGAACGAACAACGACTTAATTATATTATTAGGAGTTATAACAAATTCTGAAATAAAAGTAGGTAAACTAAGCGACCATCAGACCAGTCAATCGACGTGGACACGCTGTATGACAGCTAAAATTCTGAAATAAAGTCCATAAAAATAGGATATCCTATTTTTATTGTATGAGCGATGAACAGGATAGGCTCATTATGTGAGATTATTGCTGCTTTCTCATTAGTTTTTTTTTATAACTTTCCTTTAATAAAATTGTCGGTTGGTGTTATTAATTCCGACGTAAATATTTTCAGGTACACCCAATCTATTTTCGGAATAATACACAAACACCTAATACGTTAAGAGGGGAATTCAATATGACGGGGGAGACGATCTCTGCGATATTGTTTTCGACAACAACATATCAAACGAAATTCCTCAATTTAAATTCCAGATGGGGTCTCATCTTCCCAATATGTATTCCACCCTCGTATCTCCAGCCACCGTTCTCGTAATCCAATATATTGTTGTTTAAAAACGATGGGTAGATAGAGAGTGAGAGAGGGAGAGAGAAAAAAACGTCACGAGGAATTGAATGCCTGCGTAAATTTTCTATAATCCCCTTATAAGCGACCCCTAACAAGACCGTTGTTATTTCAGTTATTAAATCGGGAAATAGACTAGCTCGTGTATTTTTTTTTCTTCATTTTTTGGGTGGAGAAACCTGCAGGAAGATAATTATTATATTACGTTTCGAGGTGGATGACTAACAAGCCCATTTAGTAGGTACAGATGCAATTTCGCAGGTCACCGTACAATTACGTGACTACTATATAACCCAAGAGGACATCGGAACTATTGGCATAGTGCCGGTAATATGGACATGCATAATAGTTACAAATGCCGTAGTATTCATAAGCGGAAACATACAACAGGGTAGCTTTCACGTTGTATATAATGCATACGTACGGATACATAAATATTAAATTGCTGTAAATTGCCGTTTATGCAATGTTAACAATAATTGTCAGGATGTCGAGGACATAATTGTTAGAGACTGCAGGCGAATCCTGTGTTAGAATTTTAGGAATTGCATTAGTTACATGAATTAAACCGAAGGATATTTAAAATTAATTAATTACACTAGCTCATATATTAGATATCTATCGAATTTTTATATTTAAAAATGAAACACAACGCTGAATCGTCAACCGAATTTTCGGCTTGAATTTCATGAATGACAACTTTGATTTCGTGTTTCAAGGTCAAAATCGTTTCAAGATGGTTTAAAAAATAGTCTAACTGGTTCAAATCACAGCTCCGAGATGGTCCAATTGAAACTAAACGTCGTCCATGTCATTCCCTTCGATCTGAATTCAAATAAAAAGTTGGTGAGCATGGCACTCTTTGTGGGAGTGAGAAGAGGACATACTTTGGGGTCAATCGATTAGTCAATTAACTTTTCCTGGTGCAACCTGATAAATTTAATGCAAAGGAATAAAAATTCAAGTTGAGAGAAAAAGAGAAAGTGTAGTGTGTAACAAATATTTAAATAGAAAATCACATATATACTGACTTCCAGAAAAATTGCAACACCTAGAAACTGTTTAAGGATTTTATTGAAATTTTCAGAAAACGTCTATTTCTATGAAGCAAAGTTATGATTAAGTTTTAAAAACAAAAGAATAAAAGCTTTAAAAGTTTTTTCAATAATGAGTTGCTCCGCCACGATTTGTAATGCATTCATCTAGACGCCTTCGCATGCTATTAATCAAGTGATCTATAGCTGCTTGTGGTATATCGTCCCAAGCTTCTTGAATCCGTTGTTGAAAATCGTGTAAATTATCTGGAGGGTGCGGTAAATTACCTATTCGCCTACCAATCATATTCCATACATGTTCAACGGGCGACAAATCAGGCGACCGAGCAGGCCATGGGAGGACGACAATGTTAGATTCTTCCAAAAACCGTGTTGTAGCCCTTGCCGTATGAGGGCGCGCATTATCCTGCTGGAAAATGGGATTTTGCAGCCCCTGAAGATATGGAAGGCCAACTGGTTGTAGCGCATTAGCAATGTAACCAGGTGCGTTAAGGTTGCCGTCAATAAAGACCAAGGGTGATCTGCTACCATAACATATTGCACCCCATATCATAACTCCTTGAGTGAGGGTTATGTGGCGGTCCACAAAAAATGTTGGATTTTTACGTTCTCCACGCATCCGTCTGACTCTCCTACGACCATCGTGGGCCCACAAGCAAAATCGGGACTCGTCACTAAAGACAATTTGATGCCATTCCTGCGCCCAATTAATCCTTAAGTTGCTCCACTCTAGTCTGCGTAGACGGTGAAGTGGTGTAAGAGGAAGACATAAAAATGGACGATATGAACGCAATCCATGAGATCTTATCCGGTGATAAACAGTTGACATTGACATTCTGAGTCCTGTACCTCTCATCCAATCATTTGCAATTGATCGAGTTGTTGAAAATCTATTTCTTGTGGCCAAAAGTCTTAAGCGACGTTCTTCGCGATCTGTAGTCCTTCGAGGACGTCCAGATCCACGGCGACGATGTTGAACCCCTTCCTCGGACCATTTGGACCAACACCTCAATACCGTTGAAACATTTCGGTTTACACGACGAGCAATTTCTCTTAGCGAAAGTCCGGCCTCTCTCATACCAATAATACGGCCACGTTCAAAATCACTTAATTGGACAAAATGTTGATGTTGACGTACTCTCGGCATTGTTATCAAGTGCAGAATGAAATTGTGACGTAACAACAACAATTTGCAAACTTGACAGTTACTAAATGGTCTAATACTTCAAATTTATAGTTACTATGTGCTATGGAAACAACATGCAAAAAAAAACTACTGGCTAGATTTTATTCAAATTTTAATCATCAATTTGTTTAATGAAAATAAACGTTTCCTGAAAATTTCAATAAAATCATTCGACAACTTCTAGGTGTTGCAATTTTTCTGGAAGTCAGTATACATAGATATGTTCGAGAGGAGTAGTGAAACAAAACTAACGCCTGATACAAAACATGAAGATGAAGATAGATTGGGAAAAATAATGGAAATGATTCGTGAACTGAAGGTTGATTTGAAAGCCGAAATAAGAAGCATAGGAACAGAGTTAAAAGAAATTATCCAGGAAGTAAAAATTTTAAAACAAGAAAATATAACATTACGAAATAAAAACGAGCAATTAAAGAAAGAAGTGTATTTAATAAACGAAAAAATTGATAAAGAGAAAAGGAAGAACAATGTAATTGTATAAGGAATGAACCGGATCTACTGAAAGAAGAGATGCATCAATTTATAGAAAGCGAATTAGAAGTGAAAGTAGCATTGAAAGGTATAAGAAAAATAGGGGATAAAATATATTGGGTAGAGTTGGATTCCATGGATGAGAAGCTTAAAATAATGAGAAACAAAAGTAAATTGAAGAATAGAAGAGGAGATAAAATTTATATCAATGATGATATGACTAAACAACAACGCGAAATACAAGGGATAATAAGAAGGACAGCTCGAGAAGAAATGAATAAGTAACGTTGATGATAAATAGTGACAAATATAAATGGAGCGCCGAAAAATGGGTGTTAGAAATTGAAGATAGAGCAAATAATAGGAACGAGGATACTTCAAAAAACTAACATTTATTGAGAATGGAGAAAATAAGAAGCCGGCTCTAGCATTGAAAATGGACATGAGAAAAGAGGATGTGAAAAACAAAACCTTAAATGTGAAAAGTCAGTACGAAGGGAATAATAAAGAAAGCAGGAGACAAGGAAAGGAACATAAGACAGCGAACAATACAAAGATAAGCAAAAAAAGGAAGGAACAATTCTTTAATGTTAAGGAATTTAAGATAGGGACGTGGAATATACAGGGTTCTAATCAGGATGGTAAGCTGTATTTGTTGAGCGAAATATTAAAACAGTACAAAATAGATTCCTGTTCAGTACAAGAAATGAAACGAAAAGAAGGAGTTACAATAGAAATAGGTGACTATATTTTGATGACCAGTGGGTGTGAGGATGCTGTATTTGGAGTAGAGATTATGGCAAAAAATGGAAAGCAAAGATAAAGAAATTTGAACCTGTTTCAAGCAGGATAAGTCTTACAAGAGTGGAAGGAAAATACCGAAATATTGCTTTAATAAATGTGCATGCTCCTACGGAAGGAAAAGACATGGAAGACAAAGTATTATTCTATGAGGAATTAGGAAAAGTAGCAGCCAATGTTTCAAAGTATGATCTGAAAATAATCCTAGGAGATTTTCATGCCAAGATAGGGAAAGAACAAATATATAAACCCGTTATAGGTATGCAAGTGAAACATTAAGTGGGCATTAACAAAGAAAGCAGAGGAAGAACTGGATGTGTGGGAAACGAAAATGCTTAGAAGAATTTACGGAGGAAGGAAAGAGAATGAAATATGGAGAAGAAGAACTAACCAGGATATATATACTTTATATGGAGAGCCGAGGTTGTCGAAGGTTATAAAAGCCCAGAAGATTAGGTGGTTTGGCCATATCTTAAGGAAAGGAGAAGGCCGAATGATTTATGATATTATGGATACGCGAATGATCGGAAATAGAGGCAGAGGAAGACCCGAAGTAAGTTGGAACAAACAGGTAGAAGAACTGCTGAGAAATCTAGGGATAACAAGATGGAAAGAGACTGCTACAGATAGAAAAAAATGGAGAGAAGTGGTGCGAAGAATGACCTGTAGTGCTTCATATATAATTCATAAAACATCAAACAACCCATACTAATCGTAACAGATAGCAAAACTGTGACAGAGAAATTGAAAAATCTTAATTCTGCAAGAACAGTCAGTCTGGTAATTGTGCTTATTTTTCAAGAAATTTATAAACTTCATCGTCCAGTAGAAATTATATAGGTAAGAGGTCTTATAGGAATTGAAGGGAACGAAATAGCTGACAAAGCAGCAAAATTAAAATGCGAAGTATCAGAAGAACTAGACCACTTTGTATCACCCTCGGATATAGTAGGAATAGTAAAACAAAAATGGTGCGA
Organism: Holotrichia oblita; assembly: GCA_023690525.1. Taxonomy (NCBI): domain Eukaryota; kingdom Metazoa; phylum Arthropoda; class Insecta; order Coleoptera; family Scarabaeidae; genus Holotrichia; species Holotrichia oblita. Next base: position 10,975,737 of record CM043020.1, on the reverse strand, counting down.
AGAATTCCAAAAATGGTTCTCTAATAGAAATACTGGCCAGTTTTATAAACAGCTACAGAAAGATTTACCACACAAACCATGGTTTCATCAATCCACGTCAAAAAATTTTGTTATAACAATAAGTAGACTCCGCAGTAACCACGAAATTTGCAGCAGTTATTTCTGCAGAATCAAACTATGCGACAGTAATTTATGTCAGTGTGGAGAAGAAGAATCATTAGAGCATATCATTTTCATCTGTAGTAGGTTGGAAAATAACCGACACAGTTTCATTCAAGCAATGTCAAAAAAAGTAATTAATCCCTTTATCTATTCGTCTCTACTAGCTTCACTAAACCCGGACGTTTACTGGAAAATACAGTAAAACCCCGCTTAACGCGTAGGATACGTTCCATCAAAATAGAGCGTAATGCGAAACAGCGTTAAACGAGGTTATCTTAACATATAAATAATGGGGTTAGGGAAAGATGGATAGAAATTTAGGTTAGGTATTAAATTTAATTATTATGTTTCTTTTTAATAAAAATAAAACCAAATATTTATTTCTTACAAAAATAAAAACAATATAAACGAATATATACCTTTTTGTCAAGGAGGCATCTAATGTAGTTTGCGTTTTCCTTTTGCGTTCTGTTAGAAGTTGTTGATAAGTGGATGAAGCAGTCTTCAGGCTTTCACGGCCGCTGTTGATTGCTGCTCTTCGGTTCTCGGTTTCACTGCCGTGTAGAAAAGTTGTGGTACTTGACGTTTCGATCATCTTGTCGTGATCATGAAGATCAAGTACAACAACCTTTCTACACTGCAGAGAACCCGAGAACCGAAGAGCAGCCAAGTGGATAAAGCATTTTTTCAACAAATTGGTCCATAATTTCAGTTATAGTGATCAAACTCCTTTTTACAAACGCTATCGAAAGTTCTTTTTGCTCTTCTTCGAAATCACTACTATCAATATTTTTGTTTTCTTCTTGCTCAGTTAATTCCTTGAGCACATCGTTAGAAAGACTAGCTGCTGTTTCTTGAACCTCATCTAAACCGGTTTGTTTCGCTAATTCCACTATTTCATCCATATCGACAGAGTGTCCAATGTCTTCGCTCTTACTTAAATCTGGTCAAATGTTCTTCCATACTCCTTTCAAAGATCTTTCCGTTATCTCATTCCAAGAAAGGTTTATATTTGCTACAGCATCCATGAAATTGTAGTTTTTCCAAAATTCTCTTATTGATTGCTTCTCTTCTCCGTCTGTTTTTTTCAAACATCTGCTTAAATGTTTTGCCTTAAAATTGGATATAACGCCTTGGTTCATTGGTTGGATTAAGGCAGTTGTGTTATGTGGTAAGAAAACCACTTCGACTGGAATGCATGTTGTTAAATCTGGTAAATTTCTTGGGTGGCTTGGAGCATTATCAATTAATAGTAGTGCTCTTTGTTCAAGTTTTATAATTTTGCAATAACGTTTAACAGACGGGCAGAAATGTTCAGTGAACCAATCCTGGAAAATTTTCATAGTTATCCCAAATTACAGGCAAAGTTGATTTAGATATGCCTTTCATCGCTTTAATTTGAAATCTCCGCTTGCATTACCACCCAGTAGAAGTGTTAAGCGATCTTTTGCAGCTTTAAATCCTGGTGCTCGTTTCTCTTCACAGGATAGAAATGTTTGTTTTGGCATTCTTTTCCAAAACAGGCCTGTTTCATCATCAACATTAAAAACCAATTCTGGAGGATAGTTAACCTTGAAACCAAGGTTCACTTATGCTTTGTATTTTTAATGCCCTGACGAACCCCTGAGCGAGAAGGGAGTCTTAACCTTTTACCAATTCATCCTACAAGTATGAAGGATATAGAATAATATTGATAAATATAAAGTAAATAGTTGCTGGACCTGGCGTAAAGCTAAATCCATTAAATTTTTTGAATTTTCAACCCTCCATTTAAAAAATATTCATCCCTTGCACGCATACGGTAACCATCTCTAACTCTATTATTATATTCTCTTAGTTCAGCGTATGCACATCGTCGCTAACTAAAACCCCTCCTACCCCCTGAATATTTACTACACCTACTTCGTTAATTTATTCCACGTCTGCGACTTTATCAAAAACAAGGACGCCTTGCGCCTCGTCGAATTAAGCAGTCGTCGGTCGTCCCTAAATTGCCGGCAAAATTTACGCATCGGATTTGTCAACACATCAAGTGAATAATCGCCCATCGGAGATATCGCCGCATTAAAACTTTTACGAGATTAACCCCGAACTTCGTTGCGACGCGATAAATTTTTTCTTTTTTATCACAAAAACAACAGAACATTTTATTTATATAAATGGGATTATCGTACATATATACATACATATGTTGTACGTATGTATAGAAATAAGTTTGTCCGCTCGATTGCGCTTTCGTAAATGACAGTCAAGATAGATACAAGATATAAAATATCGTTAACGCTCCGAGATGAAAGCGTAAATAAAACATGAAGGGGAGGCGGTGGCGAAATATTAGGATTTTGACACTTCGGTAATGAAATCGAGAAGTTCCGATGACCGTAACGGACGGGAGGCCCCCACAATTCTCGGGTTTTCGCACCGCCCAAGCATAAACTTTCATCGATAAATACACGCTTGATGTATTGGTGGAGGCGCCGTTTAGGAGCCATCATAAAAACGTTTATCGGAATGTTGATACATATTTTCTATCCTGGATGGAATAACCGTTCCGAATCCCTAACAGGATCACGTGTGCAATCCATGCACTGCGTTTGACATAATGGTTTTGGATATGCATCGGGAATATAATTAGTTCCGGATACGGTTAGACGCTTAACAAGAAAATGAATCCGGGGTGTTTACGGTTGGCGGTGGATGTCTTGTCGGTGAAGTTTCGGAATTAATTGCGCAAAAACTGGCTGTGGGCCCTCACTGTTAAAGTGTTGTCATCGAAACGAAGAGGAATCCATTATGTAATTACATAATAAGACAAAAAATTGTTTTAACAAACATATTTTCCTAACGCAAGGAATTGACAGGAAATTAGTTTTATGTTTGACATTTGCAAAATGAAACGCTTTAGACTTGAACGAAAGTGGTGAATCTTCAACCTAAACTGTAATAAATTTAGGAATAAATTATGATAGACCTTCAACACAGTTTGTGGATCAATTCGGAAAGCGAATTTCCGAATGGTGTTGCCCGGAATGTGTTTAAAAAATCCTTCAATATCAACTCGTCATCAGTTTCAGGAACTGAACAATTCTAGCACTTCCCTGAAGAAACTTTTACATAAAGACCTCGGCATGAAGACTTACAAAGTTCTGTTAATCCAAGAACTGAAGCCTCATGATCATTTGAAGCGTTTTCGGTTCGCTAAATGGGCAGGAGACGAGCGAAAAAATCATCTTTTCAGATCAAGCCCATTTCCACATCGGAGGCTATGTCAATATCTAGAGTTCAAAAATACCAAACGTCATCATTCAGAAGCCGAAATTTTGGCATCGTTGGATCATTTTTCTTCGAAAACGAGCAAGAAATGAAATTTTCCTATGAAAATTAAGTGCATGCAGTCGAAGGAGATATTGTAAACAATCCAAAGTCATTCTGGTCCTTCATTAATAGTAAGAGAACTCAGAGTAGAATTTCGGCTCATATGTCTGTGAAGCAGAATGACCTACATATCTCATCTGCAAGATATTGTTGACGCTTTTGCTGCTCAATTTGCTCAAATATTTACACCAAGTATCGGTACATCGGAATGTTTATTTACACATCATCGAAGAAGACGTTCTAGAAAGTGCATCTAGGCTAAAGTCGGAAACTGCTATTATCGACATTTGTTAACATGTGCAGCAATCAATTATGGGTTGACATTAAAAGGTCAAGTCTTAGAAGTGCCTCAACCTGTTACAATCTCAACTAGATTCTTTGAAGATTTCGTTCGTGAAGAAACAGGTTCTATTCAAGATACTGCAACTGATGTGGATCCATCTGAAGGTATTTACAGCAGAGGAAGAAAATATATTATGCGACTATTTGTTAACATGTGCAGCATCCAATTATGGGTTGACAACAAAAGAAACAAGAAGTATTGCCTTTATGTTAGCAAAAAAAGATTCAAGAACATTTCATTCGTGATGGCCCAACTGTTACTGGTGGAACAGCTAACGCATCGGGATGGATGCAGAAGGATGACTTTCACTTTCTCCTTGAGCATTTAAAAAATCACGTCAAACCATCAAAAGAGAAAAGAGCTCTGTTCCTCCTGGATAATCATGCTTCACACACAGCTCTGAAAAATATTGAATTCTGCAGAGATAATGGGATTATTTTGCTGACATTTCTCCAGCACTGCACACATAAGCTTCAACCGTTAGATCGTGCTATATTTGGGCCTCAAAAGAAAGCAATTAATACAGCTTGTGATAATTAGATGCGATCTAATGCTGGAAAAGTCATGAGTATCTATGATATTCCATCTATAACAAAATCAGCATTTGATGTGGCGATCACTGCAAGGAATATCAGTGCTGGTTTTTCTGCATGTTAATACAGATATCTTTGGAGAAGTCGATTTTCTTTAGTCAAGTCACTGATCGTATTTTGCCCAATCCAGAACCAGAGCAATCGTCAAGTGTTCAGAAAACTCCTTTCTTCTTAGTTCTTACGCCAAATCCAACTATCAGACCAGTTGAAAACGATGAGACAGGAGCCCTTACTCCAGTTATATCCACAGATCAAGCCACTACATCTGCTAGCAATCCATCTTTGCCAAGGAACAATGCCAATGAACCCGTTGTCTCCAGTTCTACAGCTCGTATTCCTCTTGCCACTATTTCTAATTCTAATGCGTTCTCATCAGAATCAGTAAGGCCATTGCCCAAAGCTCCACCAAGAAAAAGGAACCAATCTAATAGAGGGAAGATCAAATCAGCTGTACTTACCGACACGCTTACCAAGGATGAAATAGCTGCCATAGAAGCCTGTAGAAAGTTAAAAAGTGTGAAAATGCGTGTTTTAAGTGTCGAAAAGAAGAAACCTAAAAAAGCCAAGAAGAAAACTAACAAGAAAAGTGCAAGTGATGACAGAGAAGAAGCAGAAAATGTTTTTGCTTGTGCTGCCTTGAATCATATGCCAGTAGCAGATCAAATGAGAAATGAAAGGTACGATTAATACTTCATTTAGATCTCCAGCTTATCACATGTCTGCAAATTTCAATAATATGTTTGATGACATCATTTGATAAATAAGTACATACATAAACATTTATGCTCGACAACATCGATTTTCTTTAATAGAGTATCACCTGAATAGAAGGTTGATGAGTAGTTGAATATGGATCTCACGGTGGTTTTATAAAAAAGAAGGGAAATCAAGGGATCAGCTCCCAATTTTGTGCTGGACACCATTCTGGAAATGTTTGAAGACATCTCTGCTTTTGCTACCAGGTAATTGATATGAGAATGCCATACTAGCTTTCTATCTATAGTCTAAGTAAATTCATAGCAATTTATGATCTTGCTTCTTCTTCTTCTGTGCGTGTCTTAAAGTCATATCTGCTAATGTAATTTGTTCCTACTTTTACAAGGCATTGTTCCAATAATTTGAGATTTATGTTGTCATATGCCTCTTTAACATTTACGAATGCTGCTGCTACTGACTTATTTTTTGGTGAAAGAAGTTTGAAGTTCGAAAGATTTTTCCTAAATCCAAACCGTGTTTAGGATAGCTTATTATTTGATTCCAGCCAGTATTCTAATCTTTGCTTAAGTAGCCTTTCGAATATTTTTAATATGGAAGAGGATACAGCAATTGGACGATATAAAATATAATCATTAGGATGTTTATTCGGTTTTAGAATAGGAACAACCTTATAATCTTTCTACCGAATAGGGACAGTTTCATTCGTGAGAATATTATTGAAAAAAGTAGTAGTAAATGACGAGGAGCTTTTATTTACTGAATTTAATATTACAATTAGTTATTTTATATTAAAAGTTACTCTGATAGAGGGCTGTAGTGGAGGACGCGCAGGAAATGCTAATCTTCTCTGTATCGTTCCAATTTCAGTATATTTTATTTAATTTTAAAAAATTATATTTTCTCAGCAGAAAGCATTTTATGCATCAATTTTACAATTCTTGTACAGTACATAACCTATTGTAGTATACTTGATGTAGCGAACGGAAACGAAAAATAATAATTTGCGTTCACATCAAAGAGATCTCTCTGAGCCGTTACGAAACCGCGGATGGATGTTTGCGGGAAAGTTTTTATATTACACTGCACGTGCTGCAGGACTGCTGGATGGAACAAAGCGTTCCCTACAAATTAATCATTTTAAAAGAGAATACGGAGAAGAATATTAAAATCGCGAAAATCGTACAGAGAGGAAAAGAACTTGGCGTACTGTCGATGTTATATTTTATTGTTGTTATTACGGAGTTTTTTTCCACCCCCTCCTCTCATCGTCCTCCACACCCCTTTTAGTTTTTATTCCATCCTTTTGTTACAACCGGAACATCAGAGTGGTGCTGGATGTATGATTAATCTGGTTGGTTTAATTAATAACCGGCGGTCACTGCGACTTAAAATGATGAAGCTTTTGACGTTTATAAATTAAAACAATCGGTAATAGCTAGGGAGTTAGGGTTAGTCTTCAGTAGAAATTTATTTAATAAAATATAATATAAGATGGTTGATGTAATCAGCAGGATTATTAATGACACTTCTAGGTACTATCTAATCGGAATTGTAGCAATGGCCTGTTTAAATTAATGAACATCATTCTGGTCATTCTAATCTAGTCAAACTCGTTTATTAATTCTAAACTACAAACTTACAATTTGAGTTCAGAGCTGTGGCTTCTCCGAAGGATAGTAAAACTACAGTGGTAGCCATAACCTCAATTGTTACAGAACGAGGAGAAAAATTTGCTATACCAGATAAACTCATTTATCCAGTTTGGAGGAAAATATTTAAAACAAATATTTCAAAAGAATATTACAAAACGCAACCAGTTGTAGATAAATTTGTATTAGAAAAAATTAATTGTAAAACATGTAATGTTAGACAATGATTAGACACATCTGAGAAAGAATGTGGAAGATTTAAAATAGAAAAAGATCAAACCAAAATCGAATTATTGAGATTGAACTAAGACTTGGTACACTTCTACTGGAATGGAATGGATGGAAACAGGTATTAATAGAAACCTTCTCAAGTAAAGGATGGAGTGTCAGAACATATGTTTATTATTTTAAGTACAAAGAAATTTTTCACTTATATGTACAATATGCTATAAAGAAAGAACGACTATTATTAGAAATAAATAAGGACATGGACGCTGATACAATGATTGATAGGATTGCATTTGGTTTGCCAGAATTTATTAGAAAGAAAATTGACTGGAATGAAATCGAAGGTACAAAACATTTAATTAATGAATTACAAAAGCTCGAAAGAATAGCAGATAAAAAGAAAATATTTAAAAAAGAAGGTAAACCAGAACACAAAGTTAGAAATGAAGAAAAAAAACCATGCAAAATATGTGAAGATATGGGTAAAGGTGTAAGATACCACCCAGAAGAGAAATGTTGGTTTCAACTAGAGCAAAAATATAAACCTAAAGCTATAGGAAGCAATTCGGTAATAGAAGTAGATTAGACTTAAGATGCCAGTTGAGAATAAGATAGAGATAATGGGAACATATGATCCAGGTTCTCAGGTCTCCTTAATAAACTCAAAATGGATAAAAAAAAAAAAATAATAAAGAAAATGTACATAAACAAAGTACTCTTAAAATTTGTCAATGGTGTGAATCATAAAAATGGATTGGTAAGAATAAGAGACGATTTTGAAGATTTTATAATAGGATTAGATTTAATTCCCATGTTTAAGTTGAGGTTGAATGATATGAATGTTGCTCCACAGACTTCAAACTCTTTCTCAACGCAAAAGCATTCTAAATAAATTCTAAATGAAATATAAAATTTAAATTTTTAAATTTATCCTATTTTATTCTTCATACAAGTTCTTCAACAAGCAAAATATCGATCAAAAACATAAAAGCAGTATAGTACTCCTACTCTTTGATATCCGAATTTAAAAGTACTAAAGACTAAATAATGTTATTAGAAAGGATCCAGTAAAAGGGAAAAACCAACAAACATCGTACAGATCCACCCCCCAGTTTGTTTTGGGCACACGTTTCAATCGTCGCACAAAGATACTCGGTATCCATGGGGGTGGTTGGTGGAGGTGCCGGTTCTGGTAGTGGTCGTTCCACTTTCCATCACATTGTACAATTTTTCACACTCCGTTGAATGTTTCACCAGCGCATCTAATTAGCTTTCGCACCACCAAGTACTAACTGTTCGAATTTCAAAAACCGACGACCTCATCAACCCCCCCTTTTGCGTAATTAAAGATAAATTCATTGTGCGTCCGGTGGCGGTTCGTTGTCCTTCGTCCGTATACCGAAGCTTTTAATCCACAACTAGGGAAAGCTTCAATTTGCGTATACACGCACCGACCGTGTTTTGTTTTTTTTTCATAATTATTTCCCAGTTTTTATACGGTTTAATTTATTGCACGTTTGTAACAGGTTGAGAGGTAATCGAAGTAGGAGTCATTAACGATTTACTAATATTATTGAGTCTATTTATATGGACGGACGTCGTGAATATGGATGGACATCAGAATCCACAACAGATCGATTCTCATTAACATATTTTGTCGCTAATGCTTCGATAATTCAACGCACGAACGTGAGGGAGGATGCGGCAAATTAGATTTCATGATACCATTTACACGTGGCATCAGAAATTATAAACTGGGACTTCATCTCCGTCGTCCTTCACTATTCCGACGCCTTTTCCAACTAAATTAATCCTACTCACGTTCAAATAACAAAGGTCTATCTCCATTGCTTGACTTTTATTTAGCGAGCCGGGCATGCTTTGTGAGAATTTGAATGGTGGTACTAATTTCATAGTATACATTTGTCACATTTCTTCTACTAATAAAAAATAAATTGTTTTTTTATTAATTGCTGTTTTATTCGACTTACAAATCCAAATATATGTACAATCTGGGATTAAAAGTTTCTCTCACAATCAGTTGGAAACTTAATTCGTATTATTTTCGATTTGTGTAGGTTGTACCTACAGCCGAAATCAGATTAAGAGCGTACGCTAATAAAAGCGTTCATTAATTCCTATTTTCGCGCCTAATTAGATAAAATCAGTCCCAGAACTGAATAAAATATTCGACTGATTCAATTTGTACAGTAAAATTAGATTGGAATTATGTTAGATTTTAATAAAAATAGACAGAGAGCCATTTTCCGTGAGATGAAGGTTACCTCTTCTCGTCAAGAAGTGGGATTTAGTAAACGACTTCGGGACCTAATTCACACTCGATGGAACACGTCGTCAACGTCAGCAGCATTTGTTGTTCTCTAACGCAGTTTCTCGGAAAAAGGGAAGTCGGTAGTGTGCACAGAAGAATGGATGGAGATAATAGACGTAATTCAGAAGGGGGAAGGGTACTAGATATAAAATTGTGAATAAAGGAATGAGTGTAAAATTGAGAGTTTTTCGAAAAAATCCTCTGAGTACTTTCAAATAAAAACTTGAAATCGTATTTCTTTTGGTTTCTTTTGTATTTCTTATCGATGTCTTATCTTTCGTTTGGCAAAGGCAGTATGTTTGAACTGTTTATTAAGTAGTGACTTTGTAATTTTATTTAAAATGGTGAAATTAACTGAACGAGAACGAATTAAAATTCTTTGCATGATCGGATTTGAAGATAGGATGCACACCCAACAAGAAGTAGTTGAATTGTTCAATGAAACTCATCCTGGTCGGCGTCCAATTAGCCAAAGCATGGTAAGTAACTTTGGACATGTTGATGATTTACCTAAATCTGTTCGACCCTCAAAATTAGAAGAAGATCAGCTTAACGTTTTGTTGTCAATACAAGAAAATCACTCAACACTTATTCAAGTGGGTTCACAAAATTGTGAAAAAAGTAAAGTATCATCCTTATAAGGTAGGTATGTCTTGAGGTATCTGAAGACGACTTTGATCGGCGAATTCAATTCTGCGAGCAAATGCAAGAGCTATGCACTAATGATGAACGGTCATGTCAATAAGTAAAACTGTCGTTATTGGGTTACCGAGAATCCCCGATGGATGATGGAGTATCACACTCAACATCCTCAGAAAGTGAATGTGTGGTGCGGCATAGTCGAAGGAAAGTTCTGGTCCTTATTTTTTTGACGTGAATTGATTGAATTGATGTATCATCTGCAAATAGGCACATTTTATTGCAATTCACGTTATCTGGCATATCATTTATATAAAGAAGGAACAGCAGCGGTCCCAAGACAGATCCCTGTGGTACTCCTCTGTTAACATTTACTACAGTTGACCTTTTATTGTTAAATATAGTCATTTGTTGTCTTCCAGTCAGATAAGACTGCAATAATATATTGTGATCCACACAATCCTTCGCACAACAAGTCAATACTAGGTCTTCGCTTTCATTGAAGGCATTTATCTCTTGTTCTAATAAACCCAATGCTGCTGAAATAATTGACTTGTTTTTTCTGTACTCATGCTGGTTGTCATTGTTGTTTTCTTTCAACTCAACTTTAAAGATCTTTGGCAATCGTTAGCGTTATTGCAATGGATCTATAGTTGTTTGGATCGATCAGTCCACCTTCTTTATGTATTGGTATGATTTTTGAGACCGTGAGCTCTTCCGGATATATATATACCCGTATTAATACATGCATTGAACATTACAGCTAAGGGATCTGCTATTTCCTCTTATATGCTATTAATGACATCGATTGTTAACCCATGTACATCCTGGGTTTGTTTTTTCTTCAACCCTGCTGTTATTCATAATATTTCTGCAGCTGTCGAGGGTTCTTAGAATAGTGATTTTTCTGTTCCTCGTTTTTGTTGTTTTAATAACCTACGTGGGTCTTGAGTTGGCCTTGCAATGGATTTTACTAATTTGTCCCCTATAGAGGTGAAATGGTTGTTTAACAAATCTGGATTCAAGACAATAGTGTCTTTGTCATTATCATTTTGTTGTGTTTCAGTTTTCGGATGTAATTATTTTCTCAATAATTTTTTTCTTCCGTTCTTCAATCACTTCCTTCCTCTATTTTTTTTTCAATTCGTTGTATAGCTCTTTTTCTTCTGTTCTACCTCTCACTTTAATAATTGTGAATAAAATGTCTAGCATACTCCTTATTTCTGTAAGCTTACTACTCTGTAGGCAGGTTTTTCTTTTTAATTTTACGGTTTTTTTTTCTTTTTCGAGAAAGACTAATTCGAGCTCCGAATAGAAAAAGTTGTGAAACCTTCTATACATTTTAAGCTCGCTGCTTTTGCGAAATTTTTCTAAGTTTACATCATTTTTGTTTCTTACTTTTATAAAATTTTGCATATTGTTTTCAGGAGTCCCTACTATGACTGTTATTTGCTAGGCTAAATGGTCTGATAGATGTTGGTTTAGAATTTCTGTTCTGAATTGATATTCTCCTTTGTCAATCAAAATGTTGTTTGCACAAGTTGCCGTAGTCGCTGTTAACCTTGACAGTTCGTTGAAAACTTCTTGCAGGATAACACTCCAGAAATGAATTTCATTCGTAAGAGTCAGACATGAAATTTATATTGAAGTCACCATCCATTCAACTCGTGTAGGACCCATTTAGGAAGTTTACTCATCTTTCCTATTGCTCCTAAACGTCTGATAATTGTTTCTTGTGATACATGTAATGCTTCTGCTAATTATCGTTGAGTTTCGTTTTCCAATAACTCCTACATGTGTTTTTACCATATAATACGCTTATCTCCTGCCATTTTTCTAATTGGTACAAGATGAGTTTCATTGGGGTTATTAAATTTTTGTTTATATACATACACTATAGCCTGAAGACCTATCACAACCCCATTTATAAACAATTGTGCAATTTCTGTAAGATGGATCTAAACGCTTAAATATCTCCGAAAGAACTTTCAGCAAAGTCGTAGTCGAGTGTGATTAAGGAAAGCTTGGAGATCTATTTCAGCTGAGTTTCTTTTCTCTTAGGTGTAAAACATAGCAATGATATAAATTGAAACTCCTTGCACGTGTCCACTGTTGAACATTTTTATCTCTCTTGTATATCTTTACAAAAAAATCCTCACATGTTAACAAAAATTAGAAATAGTGGCCTAACTTTGAATTATCACCGGACGAAAACAAAGTCGTTTTCTTGGAATGATTGTTTAGTTATCTAAATTCATTTCAAATTTGTCTACTGAAACTTCTGTGCTTCGAAATTTGTTAAGTGATAAAACCACGTGGCAGTGGACAGAAGAAGAAGCAGCATGTTTTAATAAATTTAAAACTTTAGTCTCCTCTAATACCGTTTTAGCTTACTATAATCCTAAGAAAGAAGTTGGTATCGGTGCTGTCATTTTTCAAGACAAAGGAGTAATTGTGTTCGCGTCAGCCTCCTTAAGTATAATCACATAGAAAAGGAACTGTTAGCAGTGGTTTATGGTTGTGAGCGATACCATTACTATCTCTATGGTAGATGATTTAAGATAGAAACAGGTCATCGTCCTTTGTTGGGCTTATTAAAGAAACCTTTGGACCAGTTTTCGCCAAGACCATACCAATTTAATATGGAGTATGTACCTGGGAAAAAGCTTCAAGTGCCAGACATCGTAAGCAGAGACCCAACAAGTAATGAATTAAACACTGATTATTTAGACTCAAACTTACGAGTACATTCAGTAATATCCACATCGAGGGAGCCTCATTATAAATCTAATGTTACTCCTGATATCAAACAATTTTGGCAGATTACAGATGAAATTTTTTGACACAAAGATGTGTTGTTTTTTTAGAAAACGCTTGATGATTCCAATATCATTATCAAGGTGTACTGTCTTCTAAGAAACTCTCTAAGGACTCTATAAGGATATCGAGAGATTTGTACTATGTTGTGAAATGTACTCTCGTAGCAATTCAAGAGAACCACTAATGAATCATGTAATTCCTACTTTACCATAGAAAAAGATTGGGATTGATTTTAAATCTCTAGCCAGCCAAGATTTTTTAATTGCAGTTATTTTAGCAAGTTTATTATAGTAAATAAACTACAAAATAAGACATCTACATTAAAAAATATATTTGCTACAAATGGACTTCCTAATGAATCGATACAGACCGATCGATTTCGAGTACTTGAATCGGTTAGGTATCGATACTTTAAATCGATACCTTTTTTCAAATTGATTTCAATAATTATATTCAATGAGTATGGTGTCGTTGTAAAGAGAATGTCTTCGACGTCTTTCGGGAATTTTTTTCAAGGAACCACCGTTTCAGTGATAATTCATCTGTTTTATTTTCGATGAGCCACCCTCTATGTATATACAAATAATTAAATAAAAATAATACGATTAATATAATGATGTAATAAGAAAAATATAGTAGTACGACTAAATTTTTAAATAGCCTACTGCTCTTATTTCGTTAAAGTATATTGTACATTCTCGTGAATACACCGTTAGTCATCGGAGCAGAAGAACAACAAAATTAAACAAACAACGCAGACATTTTCGACTCTCCTAAGCCCATTAAGATTACATTATTTGAAATAAAAGATGTAAACAATTCTGGCTCGCTCTGAACGGTAGCGTCTCCTTTATTCGCGCACATAGCATTCTTACATCCAACTCCCGAATCAACTTATTTTCGTCTGTTGAATTATTTATGTACTAAGTTTTTTTTCCCCTTCCAAGTTTTCTCAAGCTAATTTTTGAGAAGGAAATCGATATCTGTGCGAAAACGGAGCGTTAAAAAGGAGCCTTGAAAACAATATGAAATATGGAATGGTTCCTTTTCAATAATAAAAATCTAGCTTATCTGTCGTTTTCAATTGTGTTCACACAAGTAATCTATAAACATTAATTTCAGCTTTATACATATTTGCATTAGCTTTAATTAACACACGTTTTATATTGTAATTATACAACGTATTAGATCGGCTTATCTTGCAAACAAAATGGTTTTTAATGGATTCAACGGATTTATGTATTCGCATTTACGGTTAAAGCGGAGAAATGAAAAGAATCACTTTTGTGTTGCAATTATTGATTTTTTCGAGTATTAAAGGTTGCACCTTTAAAAATGTTATTGATTTAGTTAAATGCAATCTAGGTATTTAACGAGAGTATTAATTTAAATAATTATCTAAACATTTTTTATTATTCTAGATAATATCGTGGAAGGAGTCAATTTTCTCGGTGATATTATGAATGGAACTATATTGAAAGATTTCCAGAACAAAATAAGTAACGGTTTGAGCAATTTTAATCTATCACCAATGGATCCATTAACAATTAATCATATTGATTTCGATATCAAAACTCCTATTTTAAGGTAAGATATATTTCTACTTTTAGATCGAATAAAACAATTTTTAGATGGATAGATTAATTGGATATGAAGAGGACATCATTATTAAAGACATATCAAAATTCCACGTTGATAAGTTCGAAATTAAAGGCGATTTCCTAACAATAAACATCACATTTCCAAGATTAATATTAAGCGGCTCCTACGACGTTAACGGTGAAATTCCCGAACTATTTAAAATCTTCGGTAAAGGAAATTTTAAGTAAACTTCTTAAACACACTTTAAACAAATCGGGATTAAAAATTTATTATTATTTTACAGATTAACATTAATAAATCTAACAATTTCGACCCATCTTCAATTCGAAATGACGCCGAATCTTCACCGACCTCTCAAGATCAAATCACTTCACGTCACTCCGAAATTGCAATCGATCGAAGTGAGTATATAAATACGACAAAATTAAACTGTCACGAGTAAAACAATGTTTTCGAACATTTATTCTATAGTAACAGTACTTCCATTAAACAGATTAAAACAGAGTAATTTATAAAATGTACTTTAAATGTAGTTGGGGAAATCGATAAACTAGTCGAGTCGTTTAAAATGTGTCGGGTCGAAATAGGGGGGTAATCGTATGTTCATTTCTGACGTTTTAATTTCCAGAATAAAATCGAGGGTCTCATGGGAGACGACGAACTATGCGATGTGTTTAATCAATGTATTACGTCTCTAGGACCTAGGCTGTTGGATATCCTATGGCCTGATGTTACGGATGGAGTGATAACAGAATTGTTTAAGGTAACGTTTTGTTTAAAAAGAAACAATTTTTCAAAACTAAATGCATGGAAAAAAGATGATAAATAAAAGCTCAACCATGAAGAACACAGATATCTAGACGATCAAGTTAGTTTGAATTTCATACAAACAAGAAAAAATTAAAACTAATATAAAGTCGATATCCCTTATGTATTTAAGTATTTTAAATTCATCTGTCTTGAAGACCTGGCTTTTTTTATACACTTCAGAGCAAAATGACAATCCTAGAAGGTTGGAATATTGCTCAAAATGAGAGGAAATTTCTTAATAATATTCTGTATTATGTATCATCACATCGTCTGCAGAAAAGCCACATTGAAGTTCGTAAAGCATTGGAGAATTGCAGTTTATAAAGCAGTGACTGTCAGGCAATGCTTTAATCAAAACTTTCCAAGAAAATTGAAAGGTCCTTTAATTTTATGGCTCGTAAGATCTCCTGATCCAATCACCTTTTTTATAAACGGGTATCAATCTGGCTGGTTTCCAAAACTCATGAAAGATGGATGGGAATGGATAGGTTAATAAGTATTGGTAATGGCTTCGCAAAGACAAATCTACCATCTCTAATAAGGAAGCTTGGAAGTTTGTCTTCCGCAGCTGTGTGCTTGTTTGGAGCATTAGCCGTTAATGGTGGTTCCATATACGGTTTACTATGACGTAATATATGAAAACGTCGAGAAATGCCACTATATTAAAAAAAATAACTGTAATAGGCGCTCATTATATATTGTTCGAAATCAGCTTTTCAGCTTTAGCATTTTTAAATATTAGGAAAAAAATAAGATACAATTATGCTAGAAATTAAAGGTGGCAAGACTGTAATAAATGGAAATAAAGAGTACAAAATTATTATAGCAAATTCAAGTGAAAGTGAAGAGTTTTTTTAAATCAAACTAATTCAGTCCCAAAAAGAAAAACAAAAACTGGTGACGTAATGTTGTGTTTTCAATACGAGTCGAAAACAAAACGTCAGAATGCGGCATGAAAGTCACCAGAAGAGCCCCAAAAGAGAAGAGCAAAATTAAGACAATGCTGAACGTTTTTTTTCGATTCCAAGGGAATTGTTCACAACAGTGAATTCGTCCCAGATGATCAGACGATCGCAATATCGATAACCAGGCAACTGGTTTTTGTTGCACTCCACGATAATGTACATCGTACTAAGCCATTATGGTACGTGAATTCTTGACCAAAAAAGACCTAATTTGGCTCCCAAACACTTAGATCGCCATACTAAAGGCCATTCCAGCTGATGAGTATAAAAAATGTTTCGAAAAATTTGTTGAACGTTTTCTACGCTGTGCTGACTCAGATTGTTTATTCAAAATAGTCTCCATTTTGACCTTGGCTTTTTTTTAGACGAATCTCTTTAGATGTGGAACAGATTCTATATTATTTCATCCGGCCTTCAGGATCTTCCATGTCGAAATATGTCGAAATTAAAATAATCACTAAGTCTATTTTAATTCTTTAATTGCATCACCTCTCTTGAGTAATTGTGCGACCCTTTCCTGTAAAGGTTTCCTAACACATTGCTTTCTGAATGCTCCTGTTCAGCTGATATCCATCCTGTATCAAAATATTTCAAAAATTTTACAAAAACAATCTAAACCGACTCATTTCAGATGCGCATTTAAATATAAAAACTTTTAAAAATAAACTGAATAGGTTAAAGTATCAAATTGAAAAAGATCTGCCTACATACATTCTAAAATAATTTCTTGGAACACAAAGAAGTAAATATCATAAAGCAGTTGAAAAGGCAAAACTTTCACATAGAAAGAAAATCTAAAAATTAAAGTCAAAAAAAACACTTAAAATCAAATAAATTACCTGTTTACCACAAAGAATAGACCAAAACTTGACAAACATTTTTATCCCAGAAAATATTCAACGAGTTCCAAGTTTAGGCCGTAATTTCAGTACACACAAATTGGTACACATCATCACTACTCACAAAAACAAACAATAACAAAAACAAAAGCACTAAATCTAGTCCATTAATTCCATTAACACACCAAATCAGAAAACTCCTGAAAAACCATCCAGAAATTTACATTCTAAAAGCAGATAAATCAAACACAAAGAATTCAAAAAAAAGCGAACAAACTTGTAGACTATTAACAAGAAAAAAATCTAGTCGATAAAGAAACCTCCATTAAAATAAAAATACACAATGCCCAAACGCCCAAAATATATTGGTTACCCAAAATTCATAAACAAAATATTCCTCTACGCCTAATTGTGTCAAACATACAGGGACCCACTTTATCCATTAGCAAAATTAGGTAAATCAAAATAGCACACAAAAGATTCATGGGATTTCCATAAATTTATTAAAAACCAAAAAATACCAACAACCTATAAACTGATTAGTTTGGATGTGGTGTCATTATACACTAACATCCATACAGAATTAGCAATTGAAATTGTAAAGAATAGATTGAAGGAAATCCAACATTTTACTACACTAGCTAAAGAGGAGTTTATAGATGCCCTCAAGCTTTGTTTAGGAACTACATATTTCACTTTTGACAATAAAATCTATGAACAAATCTTTGGTAATGCAATGGGTTCACCAATCTCAGCTACTATAGCCAATTTGGTGATGGAAAAATTAGAGAATACAGTAATAAGTCAATCCACCTTAAATATTCCATTTTTTTAAAAGATATGTAGACGATTGCACCACAACCATACCAAATGATAAGGACGAACAAATCCTAAAAGAATTCAACTCATTTCATCCAAGATTACAATTTATTATAGAAAACGAAAACCATAAATTCTTCCATAAATTTCTTCGACATATTTCAAACTCACCCATTCAGGAATCTATCAAATATATTAAACAAAACTATTACAAAAGAATCTACAAAAAAATTTATAATAACATCATCAAAGAATGAAAAGTCCTCGTTTATTTTGATTTTATTGCAATAAAAACCTAATTTTGGCAATAATAATTCTACAACTAAATTAAAATCTACCTAACCTTATTATAGCAATATTTGAAAATGGAAATACACATCATTTCCGATACGTAACATAAAATAAAACAAATGGAAATCGTATGATTTGTTTTATTAATTAAATAAACAATTCGAAGAAACCGTATACCCAAAAAAAAAAAAAAAAAATACATTACATTTACATGAAGTAAAAGCTAATTTACATTTATATACTCCACCTTTCTTGTTGATACTGTCTATTATATTATTAACAAAAGGGTCGCTCTCCTTGGGGGTTTGCAGATAATCATGCAGGTCTTTGTAATATTTGTCATTTGTGCGTCAATGTACTAATTAAAACACTCTAATTATGAATTATTACAAGCAAATATTTAACGAATTTCAGTTAAAAACAAAACCTCCTTTTTTAGTTGATTTTAAAATGTAAACAAACTAAAATTATTTTTTTGTATTACAGGTTATAAAGAGCAACATCAATCTGAAGGATTTCAATCTATTTCAAGGAATCTCAACATTTAAAATTAAAACAGGACATTAGATAAAAATCGTGCATAAAACTTTAAACTTTAGTGCTTGTATCAAACCATTTAAACTTGTATTACATTTGCAATAAAACGATCAAATAATAAAAGATGTAACCCATTATCCTCACGATGAAACTGTGATCTATCGAGAAGAAACCAGCGGCTGTAATTTCAGGTGCAGCCACATCGTAGCAATGCGACAATAGGAACAGTTGATCGAGCAAGATTTTATAATTCTTCGTCTTAACACTGAGGGGGCTCATATCTACATGCGACTTCCTGCATAATCGATGAAGACCTTCCATTTCCTTCACGAGCTTATTCGCGGATGATGCTAGCATTTGCGTGATTATCTTCAAATAAAATTTTATAAAAATATGCAATCTAATTTATAGAGGAATCTTACCCAAATAATAGCGCTTCTTGCGACTGTTACAAAAGAGTAATATCCTTCGTATTTACCTTGTTTAATCAAGGATAACATAGCGCTGAAGAATGTTACATTTTCGCACGCAATTCTAACGGCAATAAATAGAATCTGCCATTGAAACATGAGGTTGAATATCTCGATCAAATCTAAAATTTGCACGTACGATTTAATAATCACTCTAAGCTCTGAAAGCGTTCGTCCAAGATCATTTTTAGTTTTGAAGCAATTTTGTACCAATCTTTCCAAGACTAGATTCAATTTATTGATCCTCGTCTTCAAACACATCAAATATTTATACATCAAAAGCATAGCCATGGTTGTATGATAGACTTGGACGTGTTTTGGTAAAGCGTAAATAATAAAACGCGGTTCGAATATAAAACATGATACGAGATATAATAAATTGATCAAGATGATCTCCAGATTGAAGATGTAATGCTTCTTTATCGTGATATCCATTCGCTCCAATCTCTTATCGATATTTTGAATAGTTTCCATCAAGACTCGTAATTCCTGAAACCGACTCGTATTCAAGGCGATCGCCAGGAGATTCTCGATTGTTTGACTGGTATAAAAGATGTAATCCAAGATGAAAACTTTATTCGGAAAATTGTAATAGTTCTTGGCGTTGACTATGGTTTTAGCTCGTATTGTGTATATGAATAGAGACGATAAAATTATTAAAAAACCGATTAATTTAGCTTTTATCGTCCGAATTGTGTTAGGTTTCGTTAAATCCCAATCGGGGATTACGTAGATGTAAGAGCATAACTTGTGGAAAGATTCTATCGATTCAAAATCGGTTGCTGTTAATTTCTCTTTGAAATATCGTACTAATCGCATCTTTAACTGTCTCTTCTTTATATAAAGATCTGTATTAAACTTGAATATTTATGTGTATCTGCTGGTTTCTATTCTAAATAAAAAATAAATGAATGTGAAAGGCTATTAACGTAATGACATTTTTAATCTACGTACGATAATCTTGCAATACATCGGAGTAATACGCTTTATTAGTCTGACGTCACACATTGGCATAAGTTAGTCTCTGGATCCAAGCAACCATCTAATCGTGTGAATAGTCCATATTACACATAGTGAAATTGTGTTTTTTTTTAAATACATCAGCTAACATTAGAGAATTGAAAGTAAGTGAAGTGAAATGAGCTTTATTATACATTAATTTTTCAAGGAAAATATTGCCCACAACGGCTGTATCAAGAGGGGATGTTGATGTAAAACTGAATGAAATAAATGAGTACTTCCCAAGGTACAATATTTTAAATTTGAGATATTAATCGAAATTGAAGATGGCATCATTGTGGATGCCATCACATGGCAGGATTATGTTTATTAGCACATCACAACATAAGTGTGACTAACACAGCTTGCACCTGGAATCAACCCAAAGAAAAGCAAGAAGAACCTATGATCAACTTACTACCTGATCAGCAGCACATTTAAATCAGATCTGGGAAAGTTCAATTCAGTTGGATTTTCCTGGATTTTGAAACCTGAGCCATCCCCTGGGAGTAATGCTGTTCCATTAATCGAGGAATTGATCTATTCAGAAGAATACCATAAAGCTTCGAATAAATTGAAATATATCCAACAAAAAGGTGGTGTTTTAAAAGAAGTAATAGTGAAATTTGGTACAATAACAACCGGACAATGTACGAATGAAAATTGGTTGGTAATTCCCAAGAAAGCTTGCTATAGTTTTAAAGGTTTGTCAGAGAAATAAATATCCGCTATCGCTTTATAAGAGATTAGTAGAAGCTTATCTCCGTAAACAACTTAAATTTTTTTCTTAATAGTCGACTTTAATATACAGTGTTCAACAAAATAAAATAACCAAAATAGAGATTTGAGAGGAATCAAATCTCTATTGTTAAAAACCCAACGGAGGTCCAATCTATATCTGTATTAGTCAGACCCGTCCTGAATCACTAACCGCAAAAAAAGAACAAGCAATGACAAAAACAAGAAACAAAAAAGAAAAAACCAAACAGTACGACTCAAATGAAAATGATAGTAAAGAGGAAATATCAAATAAAATATTTAAAACTTTAGAGGAAATGAAAAAAACCATAGAATTCATGAACACCAAATTCGAGGAAATACAGCAAGAAAATAGAGAAATAAGGAAGATGTTAAAAGAAAGATAATCAAAAACTAAAAAACAAAGTAAATAACCTAGAAAGAATGTTAGATGATTTGGAGAGAGAAAAGATAAAAAATAACTTAATAATAAATGGAGTAGAAAAACAGAATCAAAGGTAAAATGTAAGAGAAATGGCGGGAAAAATAATTAGAAAGCTGGAAAGATATAAAATAGCCCAGTAATCATCGAATTTAAAACACATGAAGCCAAGCAAAGTCGCCATCCTTAAGGCAAGAAAACATCACGGCATGATCTCATCGAAAATAACATATAATAGGTATGTACATAAATGAAGAACTAACCACAAAGAATTATAACCTGTTTTTTCATGCAAGAAAATTGAAAAAAGAATATAAACTGAAATATGTTTGGACCTAAAAAGAACAGCAGAAACAGAGAAACAACAAAGCAAGAACAACAAACAATGATAGAATAGCAATGTGTAATATGTATACGCAGAATATACGTAGCACAAAAAACAAATTTACTGAAATACAAACCCTGCCTACGATCGAAAATTCACCAGACATACTAGCCTTTACAGAAACATGGTTAAACCAACAAGAAGAGTGTTTCTATCAACTCAAAGGGTATACAGCAACTTTCAATTCCAGAGTCACAAGAGCAGGCAGAATAAGCATGTACATAAAGCAAGATATAAAAAAGGAACAAAATGTAATAATAACATTAATATACAAACCTCCTCAAGTGGACTTCAAAACATTACAGTGTTTATCAAAACTGCTCACCATTTGGTCCAGCCTCCACGCCTCTCCTTCAGTTTAACAAGGTGAATCATCTAGCGGAGAGCGAAGTAGATTCATGAAGCGGTTCTCGAGATAAAATCTGAAAGTTTCAGGGCCAACAGCGCTGTAATGCGTTAATGTGCCTTCCTGGTAGTTAGACCTCTCCTTCAGATGAACAAGGTGAACCATCTGGCCGCGAGCGAAGTAGATTCATGAAACGATTCTCGAGATAAAATCTGAAAGTTTCAGGGCCAACAGCGCTGTAATGCGTTAATGTACCTTCCTGATAGTTCGGCCGCTCCTTCAGATTAACAAGGTGAACCTGTGAACCATCTAGCCGAGAGCGGTGTTTCGGACAATCCTTATATTTATGAGACATTTCTCCACATGTGAAACAGGAACCTCTCTCCCTCCTTTGTTTTTTGCATTCTTTGGCAGTATGCCCTTCTTCTTTGCAATTATAGCACTTCCTGTTTTCTTTTTTTCCGCTCGGGGTTCTTTCTTCAGCTTCTTTCCTGAACGATTCTTTTTCTACTTCTTTTCTTTCTTGTCTTGCCTTATTGATCCTTTCGTATTTCAGTATGTCACTATATAATTCATCAATATCTTTATGGTTTCGAGAAACAACTAGGGTACTTAGTTCTCGTGACCATAGGCCAATCACAATTTGTTCTTTAAGGTCTTCGAAGGGTAACTTTAATCGATTACAATACTTAACTTTCTCATGAAAATAACTGTTGACGCTCTCTTTAGGTCCTTGTGTTCTCTTCTGCATGAGTTTCCAACATTCGGTCAAACTTATATCTTTACAAAAAGTGTTCCGAAAAGCCATTTCAAAATCTTTGGATGCTTTGGTATCTACTTTCATACGAATGCTTCGCTGCATCTGAGAGCTGAAGACGTGCTGTATTAATAACATTGTCAAGCCAGATTTCAGCAGACGGACCTGGTTCTCCAGTAAATGTACTCATACTTCTCGATAGATCGGGCATTACATTAAAATTCTTCCTACCTTCTCTATTGTTCATTTGCAGTTGTAACATCTGCATCATGGTTGTGTTGTAACCCCACACCTGAGATTGCTAGGTCGGCCGCGGAAGTAAATTAAACGTCATTTGTACAAAAAATATCTATATATATAAACAAAACATCAAAACGACACACATCTGTTCTCACATAACATCTATCTCTTTTACATGCTCAAATAGTTCTAGCCCACGAACCGTCAGACGCGGGTAATTCAAACTTGGCGCGAAGTTCAAAATAAATACCCAACAATATATAGATGTTCTTCAGTCGGAAGGAGTCAGGTTGCTCTAAGAGCTATTATATCTCGATGGTTGTATGTGTTTGGAATGAGTTCTATTTCTGAAAATTTTTATATTACCTAACGTGATAATCAGAACATCAGAGTAATCATTGTTTAAAACCACTTTATTAAAGAACAAATTAATCATTCACAGATTTTATATTTTAATGTAGGATACGTCTTCAAACGTAACAGCTCCAATTCAGTCTGCAACATCAATATCTGGTTATGATTAGCTTGAATTTGCTTCACCAATCTGCTCCTCGTAATAAGGGTATTCATCCTAAAACGAAACCGGTACAAAAAAAAAACTACCACACAACAACCCATCTTAACATTACCTCGTATTGATTAACTCTTTCTCCTTCCTTATAACCTCCTTATCGACGCCTAACCTAAATTCACACACATCAACGTTAAGATTAACGATAGCTTTATCCAAAGTTTTGTTGCTCTGTTTTACACCATCGATCTTCTCTTGGACATCGATACAATCAGCTTTCTTCGCATCGATGAGACGCTGGTAGGATTGCCTGACAAGATCGACTTCCTGTTCGAAGGTGAGTCCTTTATCCGGAGATTCACCACGAGCTCTAGCTTTCATATAGGTTTGAATCTCTTTAGTCACCTAAATTTCATCTTAGATTAACCCAAAATTATCATATTATAACGATAACTCACTTTAATAGCGCGGATGTCGTTTAAATAATCTTCTAAATCATCGATTTGCATCTTCATCTTGGCGTGCTCCCATTCCATAGCTAGAATTCCTCGTCTGAAATTCATGGTGTCCCTCATCGCTTTTAATTTCCGATTTCCAGCTTCCTAAAATATAAAAATTAAAAACGTCTAAAACAAAGTTAAAAAAGAAATTTCGAACCAATATGACTAAATTAATAGCTTCGATATCTTTCCTCGACAA
This sequence comes from Holotrichia oblita, assembly GCA_023690525.1. Taxonomy (NCBI): domain Eukaryota; kingdom Metazoa; phylum Arthropoda; class Insecta; order Coleoptera; family Scarabaeidae; genus Holotrichia; species Holotrichia oblita. Next base: position 10,951,429 of record CM043020.1, on the reverse strand, counting down.
CATAACAGCATTCTCGAAATCTGACAGCTCTCCGCTTGTTGGTATTTCAACGAAGCCTTGCTTCAGTACCACTTGAATCTCGATATCTTGCGCTTCTTTGATCTTCTCGCTGCGAATCTGGGCTAAATCCAAGCTTAATTTCTGCGAGTTCTCTTTTAAATGGAGCAAAACCTTATGCAGGTAACTGATGGTGTTATCGCCTTCGGTAGCCTCCATTTGCGCGGCTTTTATCTAAAGGAAACTTAACGAAATAAAATTAATTTTTATTTTAATCAATTCACCTTCAGTTCGCTTTCGACTTTAAACCTTCTATTTTTGCAAATGATTGCGTAGGTATGCTCGTCTACGGCGTTAGGTACACCAACATATAAATCGAGGGTATCCATGGCTCTAAGGAAATCTAAAGCGTCCTGGTTTAATATGACGGATTTTTCTTTCGTTGCGACGCATTTGGCTAACTCTACCAGCATGCTAGGAGATGTGATGCTGCGGATGTTCGTCTTGGGTCTTCTCCTAAACGGGCACGAATTAAATTGTGTTAAATCGAAGAAAATAGAAGGGTTTACTTGTATAATCTTTGAGCGATTTCTTGGGCGGTTGGGCTAGCATCTTGCATGTCTTTCCTGTAAGTTTTCTCGATAATTTTCTCTTTTCCTTGAAGCCCTTCTAGGAAGCTGCGGCATTCGTTAGAGTCGTCGTATAATCCGGTTATTAATTTGGTTAATTCGTCGATTTTCTTGTCGTTGGCGGCGATAGCTTTCCTAAAAATCACAACGATTTATAACCACCAGATGTCCACGATAATTTTCAAAAATAAAACGAGCTATTGGTTCTTTGTTTACATCTAACCACAACTAATGTTATTATCTAAATTTTCAACTTGGTAATAATAATAATAATAAGAATACATATTCATCTTTGAAATGTTTGTATAAAAAGCAATACACCAGCCAATCTGGCTACTACCTCTCCAACACACAAGTCCGTACTGCATCAATGACTGGAACAAACCGAAATACATTTGTTTTATGACATTCACTATTACTGTCTTTTGCAATGTTCTGAATAGGTACATCACTGAACTTAGTTTTGCAGTTACAGAAGAAACATGATCAGTCCATGTCAGTTTACAGTCCACATTCAACCCTTGGGATTTTATTTTAGTAAACTTGCTGCACTGTACGATGATTAGCCCTCACTATTAAACTTCTGTCGATGGATTCATTAACTGCATCATTTACGTCTTATCAGTGTTAAGTATAATACCATTCTGTGTGCACCAATCCTGTATTTCAGTTATAATATTTTTGGCTCTCACCGATAATTGATTAATATCATCATGAACTACTATCATGCTGGTATCGTCAGCATAAATGTTGACGTTTCTTGCAGATCTGCAGACTGAGGGTAAGTCGTTTCATCATTATGCAAAATAACAGAGGTCCCAATATTCTGTGCCTTGTGGTACGCCTTTATCTACATGACGCTTCTTTGACAGATTTCCACCCACACTAACAACCTGTTCCCTATTGGTGAGATAAGAGTCAATCCATTTATTCGGAATTCCTCGCACTCCAACACTATTTAATTTGCTGATGAGAATGCAGTGATTGACCGAGTCAAAAACGCGACTTATGTCAAAAAACAACCCAGTCACCTTCTGTTTTGAGTTTAGGGCGTCGAGCACAACAGAAATTGTATTTTCTACAACCACGATTGTGGTCTTTGTCTTCCTGTGTCCGTATTAATGATCACTTAATACGTTGTACTTCTCAAGAAATCTATACAGTCTAGTTTGGAAGCAATACTCGCAAATCTTAGATATTTGGTTTTGTAAACATATCGGTCTATAATTCGCCACATTCATTGCACTACCCTTTTGATTAAAAATTGGGATGACTTTTGACAGCTTTAAGTTGATCTGTTTCAAAGGATTTATTTATGATTGTGCATAATGGTGTACTAATAACTTCTTTAACCTCCTGTAGTATTGTTCCAGATATTCTGTCAATTCCTGTATTACTTTCCGTGCTAATAGAAAATCTTGTGTTTTACTATCGCATTCTAATATTAAATTAAATTTCTTTTTAAATTCTTTCGATTTATATACCACTTTGATGTCGTCGATGTTTTTGCCTATTTTTTTT